>JAHZSR010000038.1:0-471064 GCA_025782845.1 Boletus coccyginus | reverse complement strand
TGCTTGCACGTGGTATGGTAAGCCCTTGGACTTGAACGCATCCACATCCCCAGGCTCCCAGCGGCTTCTTTGTCAGACCTAGCCATACAATGGCGGTGGGCAAAGGTAAATCTCGTACTTTCTGGTTTCAGGTTGCTTACAATATAGTAATATTATCAGGTGTGGGAGACACACCTGGAACCTGTGCCTGCTGTAAAAAGAAGAAACAAGGTTGCCAGTACTCGCCTGGAAAGCCCGCATGTCGGCAATGTGTAGGTGGTGGATTCGAGAATGATTGTATTCCAGCCCCAACCAATCAGTCTCAATCCACAAGCGTTCCACCTTGTGACCTTCAACACTCAGCAGAGGTCGCTAAGCCTCAAAAATGCAGGTCACGACACCAATCATCTACTGTAGAATCAACACCACAATCTCCTGAGCGGAGCCAGCATGTCAAACATCAGTGCCAATCCAACTTGAAGTCTCGATCACGCTCTGGATCAAACGCTAAGTTGCTTGCCATTGAGTCTCCACCACTGCAGTCTCAGGCTACTACCCTTGAAGCTATAGAAGAGGATAATTATGAATACCATGACTACTATCCCCCTGATCCCACCGAGTCCTTTTTTTTCACAAATCTGCCTGCCACACAGGCGAGTGAGCTTGTGAGCACGATGACAGGTATTCAGTCTGATAGGAAGATGGGGCAGTCTGATAGGAAGACAGAAGTCAACGATGAAAGTCAGGCAGAAGAATATTTTGACCTCAACTTGATTGATGATAGGGACTCAGACTCAGGTGACTCAGGCGACTCAGATGAGATGGAATACCAAGTTCGAGCAGCATAGGCTCAGACTCAGAAATCCCAGGAAATGGGTGTTGCCAAGGGAAAAAAACCACAGATACCGACCCGACTCCCTTCAACGAAAACAGCACCTCGATCTAAAGGATCCAAGTCATATGATTCTGAAACATGCTGTAGGTGACAACTTCTAGTATCATAATACACCATACTCACCTTGTTTCTTTTGACTAGCTTTTGTGATCCAATGTGCAGTTCGTCAAGACGGTACCAATTCCCCATTTACGATACCATCCGAAATCTCACTCCACAATCTTCGCACCACTGTCGCTGAGAAGCTCAATCTCTTTCCTGATTGTGTTGTTCTCCGGTACCGGCTGGATTCTGACAAGCAGAAAGATGGCACTACTTCCATTCAGACTGGCAGTGAGCTCGATCTCTTCAAGGCTCGGTTACGAGCACTCATCGTACCATAGCGCCTTACCAATGGAAAGCCCTCGACACGCCCCATCAAAAAGGTCACTGTATATTTTGAAGCCATCAGTCACGGTGTTCAAGATGGCCAAGGCAGTGGCAATGTGGGAAGTTCCGGCGATAGGCGCACTGTTGTATGTAGTATCATCATTCATATATTCAAGCTACTAACAATTCCCCCATGATTAGCATATGAATGCACAAATAGCAGCAGGTGGGAAAGCAAAAGGCCCAAACGTGGCATCATCCAACACCCTCAATGGAACGAATGAGCATGAAGAGATGATCAAAAAGCTGCAAGAACGTTGGACGTGCCAGAGGCATTCGAAAGGACCCGAAAGCCCAACCTATTGCTATTCTCCTGCAGGGGGTAGTGTCTGCTACTCACTTACCCATGGTAACATAACATTGTGGGCAGCAGAAATAATTGGTGGAATGGCAACAGTTGATGACAAGCCCTCTTCGATCCACTTCCACGATGCAAAGCCTCGAACTCGCATCGCTCCCAACGTTGCTTTCGGTGGCCAGCAGCCAGATTTCAGCCACCCAATGGGCCAAATGGGATTCTCAAGGCCAAGTGGACCATATGGCGGCTATGTTCAGCCCCCCCCTCAGATTTTTGTATATCCACCATGGAATCCCCCCGGGTACCAAGGCTCTCAGGCTGCAAGGTACCCACTTGGACCCAGTTCTGGTGGCAGACTGGAAGGCCATGGCTCTCAGCAAGGCTCGCAGCGAGACCAAAGTGTATCACCCATGTCTCAGGGTGCAACTTCATCTGGCAATAACATGCATTCTTCATCTCCATTTCAAATCAATGTTGACATATCCGAAATCCCAGAAATCACTTCCTGGTTCAGATTCCTTGATCGCCATGACCAACGGAACATAGATAAGGTTATATTTGCACCATTTGGGGATATTTTGAAGAATAAGGGGTTTACTCGTTTATCTCAACTCAGCCCTCCAGTTGTTCAGCCTTCTCATCTAGAAGAATGGCTGGGAATCAAGACAGGTACTGCATTTACGATCATGCAGTACATCGTAGCCGATTTGAGTGCCATCAACTCAGGGAAGTGGGTATTCCCTCAAGACCATGATGGTAGTGCTTAGATCCAGTTTTCATGTATTTCACATCTCAAGTATACAATGGTTTTGCAGAAACATGTCAGCTTTATGTGCTGCATTCAGTTGATGATGGTCGCCAACCCAAGACCCTCGTACAGCCCATCACCCAATAAGCCCATCCTTCACTTGACCGTCTTGTCCAAAACGGACCCCTCAGTGATACCCCCTGTGTGCTGACCCTCTGCTTTGATCTTAGCAATAAGCTGACGCTCAGCAGCCTCCTGCTTAGCCTTGCTCTTGCCCTTCATTGCAACCTTGCTCGCAGCAATATGTTGACAGTAGTTACAATACTTGTCGTCCGTGCCAAACAGGCGATTGCACCACCAGAAAGAAATTGAGTAGTTGTTGGTGAACACCATGTGGTGGAAATCGTGGTGCTCGGCACCCAACCAGAAAGGAACAATGTGCTGCAGCGACCAGGGAAAGTCTGGGGGTGGAAAAAATAAGACAACACTTCTCAGACACGTCAAATGAGACGAACCATAACCGCTGTGTGCGTCGATGGCCTGGAACAGACAGAGCGTGATCCAGATGTAGACAGTGAGGATGTGGAGGTTCTGGGTAAAGTAGCAGTAGAGGATGGATCCGGCGATCGTACCGGTGCCGAGGATGAACACCTCGGCAGGGTGGGCATACTCGTCAGCAAGGCCAAAGGGCGCCGAATACTTGTGGTGGAGCTTGTGAATGTGCTTGTACAACGGTCCCCAATGAAGGGCTTGGTGAGCTAAACAGGTGGTCAGAGAGGGCGACCACGGGAAAATATATCGTACCAAAGTAGTGGAACATGTCTTCAAACACGAAAAAGATGGCCACTTGCGGGAGCGTGGTCTATCAGGATGGGAAGGGCACTTGGTACGTTTGCATACCAAACATTTCGGCCATGGGATGGAACAACCAGATCTGGAAGCATCGTTCAGTGCATTCACGTGGTCAGAGTTGCAATGGGACTGACAGCAGGCAATTCAATGGTGAAATGGGAGAAAAGGACCTGCTTGGTACACTCCCATTGCTCTGCAGCGGTGGGAATCTTGTTTGATTGGAGCTTCCGCCTTTGAAAGTATGGCATGCTGTCAATGATGATCCAAGGAACACAAACATCCAAAGTAAACAATCTTGACATCATCAGCAGACATCAGTGTGCACTGGATGTGTGACTCACTTCGTGTATCAAGAAACTCATGAGACTGGTTGCAATGATGGGGTTGCCAATCCAAATGTACCATGCAGCCCAGAGCTGCTGAGCAGACTCGTGGGCAGCTGCCACTGCCATCGCGTTGAAGGCCATGGTGAGGAGGGAAGAGACGAAGAGCTTTCTTACATTGAAGCTCCTTGTGCACCTCCAACCCGATTATTCAATATGGTTCCTCATGTGTTGTGGAGATCGAAGTCCTGGAGAGTCAGAGCCTGTCGGATAATAGCCCGTTGCATCTCTGGGCTGGTTTTCTGGCCTTTCCGCATGCCTGTGGAGCTGTTAGAGGTCAGTATCTTTCTGCGGCGTTGAACTCCGAACCCAACAATACCGAAATCACTAAAACTTGGCCGATCTCAACCGGTCGATGCGGAACAGAATCGCTGGCAGTATGCGATTCGAGCGGTATCCTTTCCAACAAAATTCGGCGAGTGGTTGAGCAAGCGGAGTCGATGAAAGATAGAGCGTTGTTTGGGGACCAATTTTCCCACATGGCCAACCCGTGTGAAAAGTACAGTAATGGGTCTTGGATAGTTTCGTCGGTCTCCGGGTTGCGACTCAAGTAGCAAATAGCCTGTGCTCTTGAAGCCCACGCTCCTCTCTGAGACGTCTGTCCCATTCCGCTGCCTCTCTGAGTCGACGCTGTTGTCTGAGGTGTTCCATTCTCTCCTGTTCCTCTCGGGCGCGTTCCCTGGCAGGATGTCCCAAGCTGAGGTAGTCTATCACAAATACCACCGTAACCGACGTTGAATGCACTAGTCTTGTTCTTGTTGAGTACGCGCGCGGGTGGACTGGGAATTACGTTGACAGCCGCGGACACAGATTGGGTGCGTAGCGTCACGGATCGGCGTTGTGTGTACTAACGGGGGCCGGGCCACAGAATCCACAAATGGACATCCAGGCGCAGGACAGGGCACATCGAATTGGTCAAACGAAACCTGTGCTTGTGTTTCGGTTGGTGACAGCCCACACGATCGAAACGAGGATCATGCAGCGCGCAACAGAGAAGCGCCAACTGGAGGCGTTGGTGATTGCCAAGGGTGCGTTTTTCCGTTGTGCCTCGTCCGTCTCGTCGCTGATGACGGCGCGTAGGCAAGTTCAAGATGCCAGGACAGGCTGGACGGACCAAGGCGGACAATATCGCGGATATGGCTGCTGCGCTGCTCCGACTAGAGGGTGATCACATCGAGGTGGTTCCTGAGACGCGGGAGGGCAAGGAGGGTGTGTTGAGCGATCGTGATTTGGGATCGGAGCGAGGCTGTGTTTACGGAGCGGCGCAAGGGATGGTCGAGCGAACAGAGTGGGACTGGGGTTGGCTGGGAAGGTGGTAAGAAGGCGGCGTTTGCGGTGTATGAGGGGCCTGTGCACAATGGGAACGAGCTGGTAGCCAAGATCATGGGCGAAGATGTACCGGAGTAGCAGTCATGATTACTGTTTCTAATCGATGTACATTTGAGTATATCATAATGCATAGCGTTGGTCCCCCACTTTGATCATGCATTATAATGTTTTACGCATCATGAGATGATATTTTCGGTGGTGAAGGACATTCCGCCCCTGCATAGGTCTATGCACTATGAGGTAGTATGCACTGCGACCTTCTGCATTATGAGATACCCAATTGTACACGACTCTGGCTGTTGACATTTGTTTGAGTAGAGGTAAACAACACCACTTGGCGCCACAAAGCATGTTTCTCGTTTCACCCCTGTTCGGCTTGTTCAAGTTCGTTCTCAGCCGTCTTTTAAGTCATAACCATCTTCCCGATATGCCAGCCGCGCAGGAAATCAGTCTCAACTGTCTGATCGTGGGCGACAACCCCAGCCAGATGTTCAAGGTCCAGATCGCCAGAACAGCAGATGTCTACGACCTCAAGGAAGCAATCAAGCAAAAAAAGGCGATCTTGTTTCGCGATGTGGACGCCAATAATCTTGGTCTCTATTTGGTTTCGGTAGCGAAACCATACAAAGAAAATCTCCCCCGAGTCATCCTCTCCGAGGAGAAGCCCTTGGAGGGGGATGATGAGTTGTCAGAGGTGTTCCCGAAACCGCCACCCAAGCACCACATCCACATCATATTGGGTATGTATCCGAGGCTATCCGAGCTTCCCCTTGTCATTGATCCTTGTTCTCCAGATTACTTGACGATTGTTTGTTGGATACGAGGCAGCAAGCTCGATCAGCGCTTCAAAATCCAGATTGCGGGATCAGCGGATGTCGACGACCTTAAGAAATCAATCAAGCAAGAAGAGACGACCTCCTTTCGCGACGTAGGCACCCAGCAAATGCGCTTATACAGGGTATCGGGAGCCAAGGATGAACTCGAGGAGAGTCTTAACAAGACCCATGACGGTGACCCACTCCGAGGAGGTACTCTGGGATCCAATTTCCTTGATTCGCCAGTTCTCGCCCCTTTCTGTGTTGTTGTCGAAGTTGAAAGCAGTGCCAGTAAGTCGACCATACGGCCTTATTGAGTCTTTCTGACTCCTGAATGACAGGGTCGACACAACCTTTTCCGCTCGTGCACCCAGGATTTGGGGGAGCGGATCCGATTAAAGCAGCACGAGGAGCCTTCCTGCGTCCCAGCAGGAGGTCTCCATCCGACGATTCGCATCCTTCTGCCTTCCGTAAAACGCAGAGGGCGGAAAATACTCAGATACCCTGTGGTCGTCCTCGTGAGCCTGAGGAAATCATCCCTGTAACATTACTCCATCCAGTCTTCGGCCAGTTCGTGGATGACTGCCAGACTGGAACGATGACACAAGAGGATAACCAATTCGTAGGCAAGCTGGCAAATGCCATGTCGGATTTGTATGAAAAAGAGGCAGACCGCGTACAGGTGGTTGGCGGGTTGTTTAAAGAAGACCATTTCGACTTCGTGTTTCACCAAAAGATTCCGGGAACGTTATTTGCAGTGGATGCCCTTATGTCTCTCGATAGCCAACGGAACCCCCCCTACGTGATCGCCGAGTTCAAGAACGAGGCAGCAATTTCTGCTTCGGAGCCATATATGCAAGCCGTCGCTTATTACCTGGAGGCAACTAGGGCGTACGCACCTAAAATGTCGGGGTCTACCTTGCCATGTTTTCTTCTGGTACTGTTTGGTTAGTATTCAGGTTTCTTTACGTTTTCGATGTAGATAAACGAAACACTTCTCCAGGACCATATATCGTCTTCGCCGGTGCTGTGTGGAATTTACGTCCTATCGTGCAGGTACTTTCAACCCCTCTGGCGCTCCACTATCATTCCACAGATACCCAAAACCAGCTCACCGTGGCACGCCACATGGCTGCGTTCCGCAAGGCCGTTAAAACTCTGAGGGAATCTCACGAACACTTGTCATCTATTAGTGGGGCTGGACCTGGCAACACGTTGTCCCACGATACGCTGTTCCCATATCGCACAAAGTTCACGTCTCTCGACGACGGGAGCACGAAAACCATCTGTTATACGAAGCAGCTCGAGGAGGGTGGAAAGAAGAGACGGCGTATATTCTTCGGAACACTCCAGGAAGACCTTAGAGTTCAGATTTGCATCAAATTCACCCGACGTTACTCGGAGGAGGCTCACCTGCATTGTGCAAAGTCAGGCCACGCCCCAACATTACGAGGATTCGAAAAGCTGCCTGGGGGTTGGTACATGGTAGTCATGGACCGGCTTGTCGGCTACGATTTATTGGCCGACTTGTCCGAAACCGATCGCCTCCCCAAGTCGGTGTTCGATGCTATCAGGGGGCAGCTGGACGACCTGCACGATCAGCAGTTGGTCCATGGAGACATACGCGATACAAACCTCTTGGTGAAGAACGATGATAGGAACAAGTTCATGATCATCGACTTTGACTGGGCCGGGCATGTGGGCGTCGTGCGATACCCGCCCTATGTGAACCATGTGGACATAGAGAGGCCAGACGATGCAACAGACGGGCTACTTATAGAAGCTGATCACGACGTCACAATGCTCGACACCATCATCAAGATGTGGGCCAAGAAGTAGCCACGCTGTTCCTTCCCCCAGTTCGGCACAACACAAAACGCACAACATTCTTGTTATTCCAGTACCCCCCACATATTAATTTTTATGCTATACCTGTGCCTATGAAGTTGAACGAACGAAAATAATATCGCAGTTGTTGAGACTGTGTGGTCGAAATGTCCGCTACCAACTCCCTTGAGGGTATGAACGCTGCGACTGGTCAAAGTTCCGAGGTCCTGACTATATCCTGGCACGCCCCCTCTGCGCGCTATGTCGCGGAGTACGTTGATATCCCTATAGCCAACGCCAAGGCCAAATAACTCCACCGGTCCATCTATGGCGGTCGTCGCATCAAAGTCGAGATGAACGCCCGACCCCACGGTCGCTTCGTGCGTAACTTGCGACTCAATGCGATTAAAATCGACAATCTTCAAGGTGGCCCACTGTTTCTGATGGGAACTCTGTCATTGGTCTAACGCGCCCGATATCAGTTAAGCGACCGGCCATTGGTGGTCCCATTGGTTTCATCATGATGTACACCGCCGAGCAACTTGACTGCAAGGCTCGTTCAGGACGATATTGAGCGGGCTGTTCCAGGAGGACTCCAGAAATTCGACGATCCTCCCAGCACCTGTACCACGGAGGGTGTCGTTTCTGCACGTGCTCACTTTTTCCTCGTGGGACGAGGCCCACGCTGCAGGCGATATGGCAACCAAACTGTCTGGCTCCGACTTCCCGATCCAATGCATTTCACGCTCGTCATTCCTGCAGAACAGTACAAGGCCCAAAAAGCGCAGTGGGATTCCCTTTTGAGCTCGATCAAGGACAGGAGAGCCCGCACACTCAACGTGCGCGACACTGCCATGGTCCAATTGCTGATGTGGGGACGCTGTTCACATCCGACTTTCCGGCTCAGTCAAAGAAACGACGGGTGCCCTCAAGGTGAGGGTTGAGAATTTGGCTCGGGGGGAAAAAAGTGGACGGTTGGCACCGGTCATTGGGCTTTTCCGGCAGCCACTTCGTCACCCGCATCCATTCGGAGACTGGGGCGTACCTCGCGCCGACTGGAAACGGCAATCCTTGAAGGTCTACGGTGCGCCACGAGCTGTGGACCATGCCCGCGAGATGATCAAGGGCGAACTCGACAGGCTCGCTTCTTTGGACTACACCGTCACCATTGCGCGGCATTCTGTGGGGTTTTTTTTGTGAGAGAACGGATCCAGGAGCTGAAGGACACGCTCGGGGAGAACAACGTCAGGTTCGCAATGTCCTCCAGAAAAATAACCGTTTCAGGCGGCGAAGAAGCACGGCACGTTCTGGATCATCTCATCACACTCTCTCAAAAGTGCAATTGTGGCCTCCCCAATGCATCACAGGGCAGCCAAACTTGCCCTATTTGCTACGACAGTGTCTCTTCTCCGCATCAGCTGGGCTGCGGTCATACATACTGCTCTGCCATCTCGCTGTTGTTTAGTGATCCGACGGTGCCGTTGCCGGAGACGACGGAAGAGCTGGTCGATGGGAGTGGGGAGATGATGTTACTCGAGCGTTTGCTGGACGAATTGTTTCGTACGAAACACAAGGTGCTATTGTTCAGCCAGTTTACGACCGTGTTGGACATTATCGAGGTGCGTGTCTTGCCGAATCTACACCATTTCTCATGTGTACACGCACCGACGGAACTCAAGGGGTGGCGTATCGATGGCTCGACGAGCCCACTAGAGCGTCGCGAGCAGATGAATCTGTTTCAGGGGAACAGTGCGAATGCACCAGTCCTGTTCTTGTTGAGTATGCGTGCGGGTGGACTGGGAATTACGCCGACGGTCGCGGACACGGTCATTTTTTATGATCAAGATTGGGTGCGTAGCGTCACGGATCGACGTTGTGTGTACTAATGGGGGCCGTGCCCCAGAATCCACAAATGGACATCCAGGCGCAGGACAGGGCACATCGAATTGGTCAAGCGAAAGCTGTACTCGTGTTTCGGTTGGTGACAGCCCACACGATCGAAACGCGGATCATGCAGCGCGCAACAGAGAAGCGCCAGCTGGAGGCGTTGGTGATTGCCAAGGGTGCGTTTTTCCGTTGTGCCTTGTCCGTCTCGTCGCTGATGACGGCGCGTAGGCAAGTTCAAGATGCCGGGACATGCTAAACGGACCAAGGCGGATAATATCGCAGATATGGCTGCTGCGCTGCTCCGACTAGAGGGTGATCACATCGAGGTGGTTCCTGAGACGCGGGAGGGCAAGGAGGGTGTGTTGAGCGATCGTGATTTGGGGATGTTGTTGGATCGGAGCGAGGCTATGTTTACGGAGCGGCGCAAGGGATGGTTGAGCGAACAGAGTGGGACTGGGGCTGGTGAGGAAGAGGGTGGCAAGAAGGCGGCGTTTGCGGTGTATGAGGCGCCTGTGCACAACAGGAACGAGCCGGTCACCGGCCAAGATCATGGGCGAAGATGTACCAGAGTGGCAGTCGTGATTACTGTTCCTAATCGATGTCCTGTTGACATTTGTTGGAGTAGAGGTAAATAACACCACTTGTTGGCGCCACAAAGCATGTTTCTCGGCGTTTCATCCCTGTTCGACTTGTTCAAGTTCGTTCTGAGCCATCTTGTAAATCATACTCGTCTCCCCGACATGTCCGCCGCGCACGAAATCAGTCTCAACTGTCTGATCGTGGGCGACGACCCCAGCAAGATGTTCAAGGTCCAGATCGCCAGAACAGCAGATGTTTACGACCTCAAGGAAGCAATCAAGCAAAAGAATGCGAACTTTTTTCATGACATGGACGCCAATAATCTTGGTCTCTATTTGGTTTCGGTAGCGAAACCCTACAAAGAGAATCTCCGCAAAGTCATACTTTCGCGTGGGGAGCCCTTGAGGGGGAACAAAGAATTGTCACAGTTGTTCCCGGATCCGCCACCCAAGCACCATATCCATGTCATATTGGGTATGTATCCGAGGCTATCCGAGCTTCCCCATGCAATTGATCCTTGTTCTCCAGATTACTTGACGATTGTTTGTTGGATACGAGGCCGCAAGCCTGACACCAATTTTCAAATTTCAATCCAAGCCGGAGCAACCGTCAACGACCTCAAGGATGCTATCAAGAAAAAAGAGACGACCTCCTTTCGCGACGTAGACGCCCAGCATATGCGCTTATACAGGATATCTGGAGCTGAGGATGAACTCGAGGAGAGTCTTAACAAGACCCATGACGGTGACCCACTCCAAGGGGGCACTCTGGAGTCCCATTTCCTTGGTTCTCCAGTTCTCACCCCTTTCTGTGTTGTTGTCGAGGTCGAAAGCAGTGCGAGTAAGTCAACCATACGGTTTTATTGAGTCTTTCTGACTCCTGGTCGACACAACCTTTTCCATTCGTTCCCCAGGCTTTGGAGGAGCGGATCAGAGTACGCTTATTGTGTTCTCCTGTTACCCTGATGACGAATAGAGCCAGGCGCCAAACGTCAAACGCGACGCCACTCCCCATCGAGTGACCTGGAACAAACGAAGCGCAGGAAATTGGTTCACGGTGAGTGCACGATGTAGCGTTTGAGTTAGAGGAGGCACCGATGAGCCGCGACAGAAACCCTCCAGCGAAACAATTCAGGTAGGTCGTACTGATTCCAATTAGACATGTCCCCCGAATTGACTACTCCTTACTAGAGGATGGTGCTCTTATAGTTGCGCGATGGCGGTCCAAGCACCTCCAGGCAGGAATTACCAACCATAGACGAACTGGCTAGTTTCGTAGACCATCCGCTCTCGGATGACGACAAAATACCTATCTCGATCAACTACTTCAATGGGCTTCTCTCCTCCCCATTGGAGCTACATGATGTCTGTACGCCGAATGATGTTCAACTTCTTTTCCGGCCTGGCCACGGTGGTACCCGACTCGACAAATTTTTCTGGGCTGTTGCGACCAGCCCTCCGTATGACGGAACTCAACCAGCCTTTATCAGTTTCTGGGACAACAACATTCGTGACATTATGGAACTTCTTCTTCCAACCGGACGGAGCATTCGTAATAGCAAGGAGCACACTGCCACGATGCGTTGCCGTCCAGATTATGCTTTCCTCATGAACAACCTTTGCCCATTCCGGGGAGAAGAGAAGGTCTCCTCAGAGTACTGCTGATGCAAAGCAAGAGCTCGCAGATAAAGTTGCATGGGCCTATGATCCCGCACCTTATGTTCTCGGTGAGGTGGTAGAGGTCACTCTGATCTGTATTTCTCATTGCTGCTTTGACAGGCTACTACGCGATAGGACCTCGCCTGACTCTGGTGGCAATTTGCCCTCCACCGCAGGGCCAAAGTCGCCCAGTCGTGCGCAATATTGCGTCGGTAGATCTAAAACTCAAAGCCCACCGAATCAAGAATATTTGCCGCTTGATTAACCTTGTGGGACTCTTTGAACTCCTGGCCAATCTAGTTCGACCCCCCGATGCTGAATTTGTGAAATTAGCAAGGTTCCTTCACCGCTCACATGTGGGATTTTTATGCTCTAACTTCTAAATCCATTGTAGGGACAACGGGACTGTCGAGATTGCAGGTCACCACATTATCAAGTCCTACACTTGCCCAGACAAGCTCGTACGGGTATTGCGCCTCCAGAGTATATACGGAATGCTCAAGAAGAGGCGGGTTCCAAATGTTGATTCACTCAAACATCGCTTCGACAGCTCGCTTATCCTTTCCCCGCGAGGGCTTGCCAAAACACCAACATCCGAGGAAGAACTGTTGGGTGCCATAATATGTGTATTAGAAGCACTTGAGGTGAGTATGTAGTGACTTCCAGAAATGAATGACTGACTTGGAGAAGGTTCTTCATGAGAAACCCTCGATTCTTCACCGAGATATCCGTTGGCCGAATGTCATGCGGCGCCTTGAGGACCGACTCAAGTGGTTTATCATTGATTGGGAAGAAGCAGTCTTAGCCCCTGGAACAGCCGAACCCCACTTCAAACAGAGCACTCACTCCCCCCGTGTTTTTGTTGACGGACATGGTACAGAAGTCGATATATGGGGTGTCGGAGGGCTGATTATGGACTGCGAAGCATTGGATATTTCATCACAGTTGAAAGACCTGGGCAGGTGGATGCAAGGTTCAAGCGCACCCTCAGCACGAGAGGCATTGGGCAAGATCAAGGAGTATATCTCGAGTTTGGTACGTCTCGAACTCCATAACCTTGGTCTATATCTCTCACCAGATACATTAGAGTATGCATGCAACTTTGCTGTAGTCATATTTGGGGTCCTCTTACTTATCGTGAGTCGAACCGGTATGTCAATCTCTTTCGTAGTGTTCTGCCTCCGAGTCCTTCGAACGCAAGTGGTAATGTATCATTCTTCTGCCTTTTGTACTGTGTTTGACACTAGAATTTGTTCGTCCGAGAAAGTTGAATACAGAAGAGTGGAGTACGATGGAACCTACTGCAAAATCAGCTAATGCCCTGTGTGCGTATTGATGGGAACGGTTAGTTATGCCACGGCTCCTCTAGTGTATGTCAGGAATTCATAGGCTCCCTGGCGAGCTTGCGAACCGGGGCTCGTTAGAGAGTCGTATTTGCTACTTGAGTCGCACCCCGGAGACCGACGAAACTATCCAAGGCCCATCAACCTACGGTCCCGCACCGAGCATTTCCCGAAACGAGTGCGATGGAAAGGGTTGTCTTTTCAGAAAGTGACGAATCAAGGCGACTGACGAAGTTGTAGTAGAGTACTACGAACGAACAAGCGACAATCAGTGCTAAACTCCAATCCCCACACTGTCATTCTTCTTCCTCTCTGCGCCCGTACTGTTGAAGTCCACGCACCTCTCTGAGACGTCTGTGCCATTCCTCTGTCCCCCCCCCCCCCCCCCGAGCCGACGCTGCTGTCTGAGGTGTTCCATTCTCTCCTGTTTCTCTCAGGGGCGTTCTCTGGCCTGATGTCCCAAGCTGAGGTAATCTAGATCACAAATACCACAGTAACCGACGTTGAATGCACCAGTCTTGTTCTTGTTGAGTACGCGCGCCGCGGGTGGACTGGGAGTTACGTTGACGGCCGCGGACACGGTAATTTTTTATGAACAAGATTGGGTGCGTAGCTTCACGGATCGGCATTGTGTGTACTAACGGGGGCCGTGCCCCAGAATCCACAAATGGACATCCAGGCGCAGGGCAGGGCACATCGAATTGGGCAAACGAAACCTGTGCTTGTGTTTCGGTTGGTGACAGCCCACACGATCGAGACGCGGATCATGCAGCGCGCAACAGAGAAGCGCCAACTAGAGGCGTTGGTGATTGCCAAGGGCAAGTTCAAGATGTCAGGACAGGCTGGACGGACCAAGGCAGACAATATCGCAGATATGGCTGCTGTGCTGCTCCGACTAGAGGGCGATCACATCGAGGTGGTTCCTGAGACGTGGGAGGGCAAGGAAGGTATGGTGAGCGATCGTGATTTGGGGAGGTTGGATCGGAGCGAGGCTGTGTTTACGGAGCGGCGCAAGGGATGGTCGAGCGAACAGAGTGGGACTGGGGTTGGCTGGGAAGGTGGCAAGAAGGCGGCGTTTGCGGAGTATGAGGCGCCTGTGCACAACGGGAACGAGCTGGTGGCCAAGATCATGGGCGAAGATGTGCCAGAGTAGCAGTCGTGATGACTGTTCCTAATCGATGTACACGACGGCCTCTTGCTGTTGACATTTGTTGGAGTAGAGGTAAACAACACCACTTGTTGGCGCCACAAAGCATGCTTCTCCTATTCGACTTCGATCTCAGCCATCTTGTAAATCATACCCATCTCCCCGACATGTCCGCCGCGCACGAAATCAGTCTCTACTGTCTGATCGTGGGCGACGACCCCAGCCAGATGTTCAAGGTCCAGATCGCAGGAACAGCGGATGTTCACGACCTCAAGGAAGCAATCAAGCAAGAGAATGCGAACTTTTTTCGCGACGTGGACGCCAATAATCTTGGTCTCTATTTGGTTTCGGTAGCGAAACCCTACAAAGAGAATCTCCGCAACGTCATACTTTCGCGTGGGGAGCCCTTGAGGGGGAACCAAGAATTGTCAGAGTTGTTCCCGGATCCGCCACCCAAGCACCACATCCACATCATATTGGGTACGTATCCGAGGCGATCCGAGCTTCCCCTTACAATTGATCCTTGTTCTCCAGATTACTTGACGATTGTTTGCTGGATGCGAGGCAGCGAGCTCGACACCAATTTTCAAATTTCAATCCGAGCCAATGCAATCGTCGATGACCTTAAGAAATCAATCAAGCAAGAAGAGACGACCTCCTTTCGCGACGTAGACACCCAGCATATGCGCTTATACAGGATATCGGGAGCTGAGGATGAACTCGAGGAGAGTCTTAACAAGACCCATGACGGTGACCCACTCCAAGGGGGCACTCTGGGGTCCCATTTCCTTGGTTCCCCAGTTCTCACCCCTTTCTGTGTTGTTGTCGAAGTTGAAAGCAGTGCCAGTAAGTCGACCATACGGTTTTATTGAGTCTTTCTGACTCCTGGTCGACACAACCTTTTCCATTCGTTCCCCAGGCTTTGGAAGAGTGGATCAGAGTACGCTTATTGTGTTCTCCTGTTACCCTTCTGACGAATAGAGCCAGGCGCCAAACGTCAAACGAGAAACCCCTCCCCATCGAGTGACCTGGAACGAACGAAGCACAGGAAATTGGTTCACGGTGAGTGCACGATATAGCGTTTGGGTTAGAGGAGGCACCGATGAGCCGCGACAGAAACCCTGCAGCGAAACAATTCAGGTAGGTCGTACTGATTCCAATTGGACATGTCCCCTGAATTGACTGCTTCTTAGAGGATGGTGCTCTTATAATTGCGCGATGGCGGTCCAAGCACCTCCAGGCAAAATTACCAACCATAGACGAACTAGCTAGTTTCGTAGACCATCCGCTCTCGGATGACGAAAAAATACCGATCTCGATCAATTTCTTCAATGGGCTTCTCTCCTCCCCATTGGAGCTACATGATGTCTGTACGCCGAATGATGTTCAACTTCTTTTCCGGCCTGGCCACGGTGGTACCCTACTCGACAAAATTTTCTGGGCTGTTACGAACAGCCCTCCGTATCGCGGAACTGAAACAGCCTTTATCCATTTCTGGGACTGCAACGTTCGTGACATTGTGGAACTTCTTCTTCCAACTGGAGAGAGCACGCGTAATAGCAACGAGCACACTGCCACGATGCGCTGCCGTCCAGATTATGCTTTCCTCATGAACAACCTTTGCCCATTCCGGGGAGAAGAGAGGTCTCCTCAGAGTACTGCTGATGCAAAGCAAGAGCTCGCAGATAAAGTTGCATGGGCCTATGATCCCGCACCTTATGTTCTCGGTGAGGTGGTAGAGGTCACTCTGATCTGTATTTCTCATTGCTGCTTTGACAGGTTACTACGCGATAGGACCTCGCCTCACTCTGGTGGCAATTTGCCCTCCACCGCAGGGCCAAAGTCGCCCAGTCGTGCGCGATATTGCGTCGGTAGATCTAAAACTCAAAGCGGACAGAATCAAGAATATTTGCCGCTTGATTAACCTGGTGGGACTCTTTGAACTCCTGGCCAATCTAGTTCGACCCCCCGATGCTGAGTTTGTGAAATTAGCAAGGTTCCTTCACCGCTCACATGTGGGATTTTTATGCTCTAACTTCTAAATCCATTGTAGGGACAACGGGACTGTCGAGATTGCAGGTCACCACATTATCAAGTCCTACACTTGCGCAGACAAGCTCGTACGAGTATTCCGCCTCCAGAGTATATACGGACTCCTCCAGACGAGGCGGGTTCCAAATATTGATTCACTCAAACATCACTTTGACACCTCGCTTATCCTTTCCCCGCGAGGGCTTGCCAAAACACCAACATCCGAGGAAGAACTGTTGAGTGCCATAATATGTGTATTAGAAGCACTCGAGGTGAGTATGTAGTGGCTTTCAGAAATGAATGACTGACCTGGAGAAGGTTCTTCATGAGGAACCCTCGATTCTTCACCGAGATATCCGTTGGCCGAATGTCATGCGGCGCCTTGAGGATCGACTCAAGTGGTTTATTATTGACTGGGAAGAAGCAGTCTTAGCCCCTGGAACAGCCGAACCCCACTTCAAACAGAGCACTCACTCCCCCCGTGTTTTTGTTGACGGACATGGTACAGAAGTCGATATATGGGGTGTCGGAGGGCTGATTATGGACTGCGAAGCATTGGATATTTCATCACAGTTGAAAGACCTGGGCAGGTGGATGCAAGGTTCAAGCGCACCCTCAGCACGAGAGGCATTGGACAAGATCAAGGAGTATATCTCGAGTTTGGTACAGTCATCCACGCGCACTTGCACCAAGTAAATCGCAAGTGGCTCTAACTTTGCAACATCACCATAAAAATTACATCGCTTTGACACACTACTACTTTCATGTATCATCTGTGACTCAATGAAATTTTTCAGGGATCTGAGGTGTTATGGACAAGTTGTGAGACGAAGCAATTTCAGGAGTTTATCAGTGCTTTGCCAACACTTGCACCAGCACCAAATATGGTATATCGTAACCATCTCCAACAATCTAAGCATTATCACCGTGAGATCCCTCATCCTCATTCTCACCACCGGACTCCATACGCACGTCAGTGCCATCATCGTTCCCATCGTATTCTTAAGCTTCATCTCTGGGCCCCTCGACTTCTTCGTCACCTTCAACACTTCACTTTCGAAGTGGCGCTTCCAACTTTCCCAGCTTCGGTTTCAGCCGCAATTTCCTTTTTTAGTATATCTCAGCGGTGATAACACACCTTTCAGACTGTCCTCACCGGCATTGCACTGGCATGTGCAATCCTTAATATTTTCTTGATCAGAATTTGTTGGGTGCTGTTGGTATTGTACTCTATGTACTCTTCTTTTTTTGGCATTTTTTTAGTTGTCTCTGATCATGCAATTTGTTAAACACTCTAACTCTGTTCAAAGAACTACAATCCAATGACCATACACACAGCTCGATAATGCCCATTTTTATTCAGTATATAAGACAATACTATCTCTGAATGTTAGTGGTGAAAGATCAGTGGGAAGTGACTGAAAATAATGTTTAAAAGGTCAATGGTGCAAGTGTAGGTGGTGGTGCAAGTGCGCGTGGATGACTGTACGTCTCGAACTCCATACCTTTGGTCTATATCTCTCACCAGATACATTAGAGTATGCATGCAACTTTGTTGTAGTCATATTTGGGGTCCTCTTACTTATCGTGAGTCGAACCGGTATGTCAATCTCCTTCGTAGCATTGTGCCTCCGAGTCCTTCGAACGCAAACGATAATATATCATTCTTCTGCTTTTTGTACTATGTTTGACACTGGATTTGTTCGTCCGAGAAAGGTGAATACAGAAGAGTGGAGTACGAACCTACTCAAATTCAGCTAATGCCCTGTGTGCGTATTGATGGGAATGGTTAGTTACGCCACGGCTCCTCTAGTGCATGTCAGGAATTCATAGGCTCCCTGGCGAGCTTGCGAACTGGGGCTCGTTAGGGAGTCGTATTTGCCACTTGAGTCGCACCCTGGAGACCGACGAAACCATCCAAGGCCCATCAACCTACGGTCCCGCACCGAGCATTTCCCGAAACGAGTGCGACGGAAAGGGTGGTCTTTTCAGAAAATGACGAATTAAGCTGACTGACGAAGTTGTAGTAGAGTACTACGAGCAAACAAGCGACAATCTCCAATTCTCACTGTGCTCCTGAAGCCCACGCTCCTCTCTGAGACGTCTGTCCCATTTCTCTGCCTGTCTGAGTTGACGCTGTTGTCTGAGGTGTTCCATTCTCTCCTGTTCCTCCCAGGCGCGTTCCCTGGCCGGATGTCCCAAGCTGAGGTAGTCTATCACAAATACTACCGTAACCGACGTTGAATGCACCAGTCTTGTTCTTGTTAAGTACGCGCGCGGGTGGACTGGGAATTACGTTGACGGCCGCGGACACAGATTGGGTGCATAGCATCACATATCGGCGTTGTGTGTACTAACGGGGGCCGTGCCCCAGAATCCACAAACGGACATCCAGGCGCAGGACAGGGCACATCGAATTGGTCAAACGAAACCTGTGCTCGTGTTTTGGTTGGTGACAGCCCGCACGATCGAGACGCGGATCATGCAGCGCGCAACAGAGAAGCGCCAACTGGAGGCGTTGGTAATTGCCAAGAATGCGTTTTTCCGTTGTGCCTCGTCCGTCTCGTCGCTGATGACGGCGCGTAGACAAGTTCAAGATGCCAGGACATGCTAAACGGACCAAGGCGAACAATATCGCAGATATGGCTGCTGCGCTGCTCCGACTAGAGGGCGATCACATCGAGGTGGTTCCTGAGACGTGGGAGGGCAAGGAAGGTGTGGTGCGCGATCTGATTTGGGGATGTTGTTGGATCGGAGCGAGGCGGTGTTTACGGAGCGGCGCAAGGGATGGTCGAGCGAACAGAGTGGGACTGGGGTTGGCTGGGAATGTGGTGTTGAAAAGTCGTATGCCGGGAGCGCAACTTGCTGGTGAGGCGTGACGATCGACGGCAGATGTTATTCGTGATAGCGGACGAAGAAAGAGATACAGGCGATGTGACTACAATAAGTACGTATTAGGTAAGCGGTCATAGCGAATGATTTACTCCAACATGTGGTAAGAAGGCGGCGTTTGCGGTGTATGAGGCGCCTGTGCACAACGGGAACGAGCTGGTGGCCAAGATCATGGGCGAAGATGTACCAGAGTAGCAGTCGTGTTGATATTTGTTAGAGTAGAGGCGAACAGCACCGCTTGTTGGCGCCACAAAGCATGCTTTCGTTTTACCCCTATTCGACTTCGATCTCAGCCATCTTGTAAATCATACCCATCTCCCCGACATGTCCGCCGCGCACGAAATCAGTCTCTACTGTCTGATCGTGGGCGACGACCCCAGCCAGATGTTCAAGGTCCAGATCGCCAGAACAGCAGATGTCTACGACCTCCAGGAAGCAATCAAGTGTCGGGGCTGATCACACAACGGCCACTCAAAGTGAATGGTTACGCAATGGATTACAGACTATACCAAGAATGAGGGAAATACAAGACGAACTACTGCCTACTTATATACTAACAGGAGTGAGGCTATGCAACTTATGCTAGAATGTCACAGAATGTGGTAGAACATCATAGAAGAGTGAAGAAGGTGAAAGAAAGAAAGAGAAGCGAGAACGAGTCATGACATTATCCCCCTTCTAAGGAGTGACGTCCACGGCGCTGGAGAAACGAGGATTAACATATTGTTTACGAAAAGCAAGAAAGTCTGGAGAAGAGAAAAGAGAAGATGGTGCTGGAAGAGGAGAACGTTGACAAATAGGACAAGTACAAGGAG
Source organism: Boletus coccyginus (assembly GCA_025782845.1). NCBI lineage: Eukaryota > Fungi > Basidiomycota > Agaricomycetes > Boletales > Boletaceae > Boletus > Boletus coccyginus. The sequence goes on along the minus strand of JAHZSR010000038.1, from coordinate 451,157 downwards.
AGTCTGGAACGTCAGCAGAGTAACGAAGATTCATTTTTTTATGGGGATGCGGAGCTGTAGGATGGGATCAATGGAAGTCCTTAATAGCGTCAGGGGCATGAACAAGCTTATCACCAACGATCCATTCATTCTCTTCATTAGGAAAGCCTTTCCAAGAGATCAAGTACTCAATCTTTCCTCGACGTTCTCTGGAGGCTAGAATTTCGTCGATCTCTTGTTCTTCGGTACCATTGACAATATCAGGAGGTGGAGGAGGAGGAATTTTCTGAGAGGGGAACTGAGGGGAATGATAAGGGTGTAGGAGACATTCATGGAAGACAGGGTGTATTCCACGCCATTTCGGGTCTAATTTGAGACGGTATGCAGACGGACCAACTTTGTCTAACACCTTGAACAGTCCATAGCGTTTGTCACCCAATTTCTTTGAAGGACGATCAGACTGTACATTGGTCCCTTCGAGGAGGACGAGATCTCCTTTTTTGTATTCCACAGAGGGACGGACTTTTCAATCATAAAACCTTTTCATATCTTCTGCTGCATGTTCGAGTGATTCCTTAGCCAGTGTGATGGTTCCTTGCATCATTTCGACAAATTCTTTTGCCGACTCATTTCGGACTTGTTTTCGTCGCTCTCCTCTGATATTTGGTTGTTGCCCGAAGTTGAGCATGAAGGGAGAGAACTCACTTGAAGAGGTAGGTTTTTGATTATGAGCGAACTCTGCTAAGGCGAGCCACTCAACCCAGTCGTTTTGTGGATGATTTGTGTAAAGACGGAGATACTGTTCAACTGTAGCGTTATATCGTTCAGTTTGTCCATCTGTTTGGGGATGGTATGCGGTAGAGGGATTGCCTTCGATTTTTAGAAGAGCATAGAGTGCCTCCATGAAGGAGGAGACGAATTGGGGACCTCGGTCTGAGATCACCTTAAGAGGAGTACCGTGAAGTTTGAAGATATGGTCTCGGAATATTGTGGCCACTCCTTTGGCAGTGATATCAGTAGAGATGGGGAAAAGGCGAATCATTTTGGAGAATCTGTCGACTATGGTAAGGATAGCGTTTTTTCCTTGTGATTCTGGAAGAGGTCCAATGATGTCTACAGAGATGATCTCCCAAGGGGCCTGAGGGATTTGGTTTGGTTGGAGGGGAGTCCTAGTTGCCTGAGAACTTGATTTGACTTTTTGACATTTGTCACATCCGTTGACATAAGTGGTTACATCTTTACGAATGGTTGGCCAATAATATTTGGCAGTGATAAGGTCTCGGGTACGGCGGACTCCAGGGTGACCAGCTAGGGGATGATCGTGATGTTGTTGGATAATTTGTTCCCTAAGCTTGTTATCCTTTGGAATGTAGAGGAGGTCTTTGTAGTAGAGTTCGCCTTGACTTTCTTTCCATGGGGAGTTCTCCTTGGTTAGACCTTTTACAGCGTATTTTTCCCTTTTGTGTTGGAGTTTGGTCACCATTGACTCAACTGAGTTAGGGTCGCTTGGGCGCACAGCAGCCTCAGCGTGATCCTTCGTCAATTGTTTTTGCATCTGAAGCGAGCGCACAGCAGCATCAGCTTCGTTGGACGAGTTTGGGGACTCGAAAAGATGATCCGGAAGGAGGACATGGTTAGTATTGTCGAGTTCCACCCCCTTTCCATAATCTGGCCTCCTGGACAGAGGATCGGCTGGGTTGGTTTTGCCAGAACGATGGGTGAAGGTGAAATGGTATTCCTGAAGTTCCTGATCCCACCGAGCTTGGCGACGAGAGAGATTTTGGGGTTTACGGAAATAGGTAAGATTTTGGTGGTCGGTAAGGATTTCGAAAGGATGTGTGGCACCGAGAAGGTAATGGCGCCATTCCGTCAAAGCAAACATTACTGCTGCCATCTCAAGATCTGCTGCATGATAATTTCGCTCTGCATCAGACAGTGATTTAGAGATGTAGGCAATGGGATGCCACTGGTCATTCTGTTTTTGAGAGAGGACTGCACCAAGTCCAATACCGGAGCCGTCTGTTTCCACACGGAAAGGATCGTTAGGAGTTGGCATGGACAGGGCGGGAGCAGTTGTGATGGCAGTTTTGAGAAGTTCGAATGCTTGTTGGCAATCATTGTCCCATTTGAACTCTCTCTTGTCGGAAGTGAGAGCACAGAGAGGTCGTGCTATTTTTGAGAAGTCTTTGACAAACCTTCGATAGAAGTTGAGGAATCCAAGGAAACCTCTGAGTTCTTTGCGAGTGGTGGGAACCGGCCATTCAGTAACACCTTTGACTTTGGCAGAGTCCATTTTGACTGTTTGGTAACCAACGATTAATCCGAGATATTCTGTTTCGGATTGTTCAAACTCGCACTTGGTATGTTTGAGATACAATTTATTGATACGTAAGATCTCAAGTACTTCTAGTACGATACGTTGGTGTTCTTCTAAAGTCGCAGTGTAGATCATGATATCATCCATGTAAACTACAACCTTTCCTTGATTGATCAGATTGCAGAACAGGTGGTTCATCATGGTTTGGAAAGTTGCAGGGGAGTTTGTAAGTCCAAAGAACATAACAAGTGGTTTGAATAATCCCCTATTAGTACGGAATGCCGCTTTCCATTCATCGCCTTCTTTCATCCGAATGTTGTTGTATCCCCATCGGATGTCAAGCTTGGTAAAGTACTTGGCATTTTTGAGTTTGTCGATCAGTTCGGAGATCAACGGGAGTGGATACCGGTTTTTTACAGTGATGGCGTTTAGCTTTCAGTAATCCTGGACAGGGCGGAGTTTGCCGTCTTTCTTCTTAATAAAGAAGAATGCGGAGGCGAACAGCGATTTGGACGGGCGGATGCAACCGGACTTAAGGTTTTCCTCTAGGAATGACTCTAACTCCTTTTGTTCGTCATTTGTGAGGTTATACGTTTTACAGTCGATCACGTGGTCTCCCAGCAGTAGTTCAACCGCGTGATCCCACGGTCGTCGCGGCGGCAACTCATCGAAGTTTTCTTTATCAAACACATCCTTGTACTCATGGTAAGCTTCTGGAACGACGTCTTCAAAGGTGTGTGTTTGTTTCGATTTGTTTGCTTCGATGGCTAATTCAGTGGACGTGTTGGCGCGGATGTAGGATTCCACGTCTATTCTGAAGAGGCGCTCTTCTTCCTTTTCATGGCCTTTATACTCCTCCTCATCTTCTACTGGGAGGAGGGCTGGGATGTGCTCGTCAGCACAGGTGAGTTTAACCGATCCTTCTTTACAATTAATGGTTGGATTATGTATTTTCAGCCAATCATGCCCTAGAAAGAGCGTGTGGGTGGAGAGATGAGTTATGGCTAACGGTAGACTTTCTGAGTGATCGTCTATATGCAACTCAACCATAGCGAACTTTGTGATCAATCCGTTTGTGTTTTTGGTACTGTCGGCGTTATATACAGGAATAGGGATGGGGAGATTATAAGTAGGGATTCTCTTTTCCTGTACAAATGTCTCGTCAATGGCAGAAGCACTACACCCAGAGTCGAGTAAGGCGAGAACAGGAATTTTAGAGGCATCGCCTAAATGGATTTCAGCTCTGATCTCGAGGGAATTTGGAGATTGTTTCCTTGTAACAAATCTTGGTTTTCTTTGTAGTTCACGTAATGATAGATACGCTTCTCCAGGAGATACTAGACAGATTTGTTGGACCAATTCAGGTGTTACCTCATTGACTCGTGTTTCATGGACGAAAGACTGGAGATGTTTAAGGGTTCGTGAATTGTCTCCCTTGTCTGCGATTCACTTGATCCATTCTACTGACCAAGGGTCAACTGTATTCATCCAATTGTTTCGAGTGTTTCTCTTAGGTTTTACAGATCGCACTGCAGATCCGACATGTTCCTTTGAGATTTCTGGTACTACGGATCGCTTTGCAGATCCAACTTCCCTTTTCTTGTGATCTTTAGGTTGATCAGACCGTTCAGATCGTTGGAGTATCCAAATAGGGCGCTCGGCAGCCTCATTTTCGGACAATTGTAAGGGTTCATCCCCCTTCATAGCATCGACGTCCGCGTCGAGTGGTTCAGTCATTTCAACGTTCAAAGATGAATATTTATTAAACGAAGTAATAGGACAAGTAGACGACCGTTGTACTACTGTCCAGCGACAAAACCCTTATCATTTTTGACTTTCTTAATAGATTCAGCCAGACCAGCAGCACTTGTGTACTCAATGGTGACTCCTCTGAACTCCATAGTACGGACCTGACGTTGGCGGGGTTTAAAGTGTTCTTTGCATGGCCAAGGTTGACCACACTTGAAACACTTTCCTTCGGCGCGAGCCTTGTTAATGTCCATGGGGATGCCTTGACCACTAAAGGTACCAGGCTGATTGGAGTGGACTTCCTTTGGGGCGGATGAAACCGAGGAGGAAGGGCGAGCGACGAAAGGTCGCTGGAAAGTAGAGGACAAAATGCCTTGTTTGCAATCAGCGATGTCGGTGAGAGTAGAAGCGGCTGTGAGAAGAGCTTCTTCCCAGTCAGGGAAAGACTCGCTCTTGAGGAGGTGTTGTTGAGAGCGTTCCACAAGCTCGACGACATCGTTATGAAGACCAGTGCGCATGATGTTAATGAGGAGACGGGCATGTGTACGTGGGTCGTATTCAGCCTTCAAAACTAGTTGATGCAATTGGGTGAGGAAATCTTCAACTGTGCCTTTGCCTTGTTTAAGAGCGAGGAGCTTCTTTTCAGCAGCTTGTTTGGCATCAACAGGTTGGAAGGTTTTCTTGAGCATAGCGGTGAACTCATCAAAAGTATGCACTACGCCCAGGTTTTGTGTTTCGTAAAGATCGGCCCAACGACCAGCTGCATTTTGTCCTGTCATATAGGACAATACAATGAGAATCTTTTGGCGGTCAGAAGGCTCATTTTCATATCCACGGAGGTAGTGTTTGACCGTGCGCCACCAGTGAGGATAGAGTGATTTGTCACCATCAAATGGCTGTGGTTTGGTGGCGATAGATTTGCCAATCTTTACATCAGGACGGTGTTGGATTTGGGGAGTGACAGGGGCGAAGAGACCTCTGGTAGGTGTTTGTATTCGTGATGGGAGATTTACCCGCGGAGGGGAAGAGCGAGGCATAGCACCTGCTCGAGGAGCGGGGGAATAAACACATTGCATTGGAGAATATCCATAGTCACGTGGAGTGGGAGGAGCTTGAATCTGAATGGGAGACTGGAGACGTCCAACGAAAGGTTGTGGTGGTCGTCCAGCAGTGTTAGGGTCAACAAGATAACGGAGGTACCACAAGTTGTAGGCTTCTTGGAAGTCCTGAGGGGACTCCATGATGTGATCATGGTCGATAGGAGATTGGTAGTGAGTAGGAGCATGTTGAGAGGCGTTCACGCCTTCCCAGTGGTTGTCTCCAGATTCAGACATGAGGAGTATGGACGCGTTGAACAGGGGAACGGTTAAACCGACGTCTGCTCTGAATGTGGGAATAGGATAGGTGCGGTGTCACGAGCAATGCAAAATGTAGGCCATGACACTTGGACGGCAGAGTCGAAGAGAATGGGGGAACCGGAGGATTATCTGTCTTTACTCTTCGACAGCAATATCAAATAATGGTGGTATACCGACGTGGCAATAACACTATCCACGCGAAGTGTGAATGTTATCGATTCGTTCTACGTAGCAGCCTCTAGCGCTCTGCTAATACGCCCCTTGTGCACTATGGGGAAGCAACTTTATCCTAATTTATAACACCGGACGAGCGTATATCAACAGTGGGCTGAGTTGTTGTCTCGTCTCAGTTTATGTGTGAGAACACAGATTCTCCTTAACCCTAGAGTCCGGGTATGAAGCGGTATAGAAGGCAGTGAGGAGCGAAGGGCTCAACTCAAAGGCAAGTTAATGTGGGGTGGAGGTGAGGAAGCGATATCAGGGAGCGAAGTGCTCAGTGACAGAGAAGATTCTTGGTATAATGTCGGGGCTGATCACACAACGGCCACTCAAAGTGAATGGTTACGCAATGGATTACAGACTATACCAAGAATGAGGGAAATACAAGACGAACTACTGCCTACTTATATACTAACAGGAGTGAGGCTATGCAACTTATGCTAGAATGTCACAGAATATGGTAGAACATCATAGAAGAGTGAAGAAGGTGAAAGAAAGAAAGAGAAGCGAGAACGAGTCATGACATCAAGCAAAAAAAGGCGAACTCTCTTCGCGACGTGGACGCCAATAATCTTGGTCTCTATTTGGTTTCGGTAGCGAGACCCTACAAAGAGAATCTCTGCAAAGTCATACTTTCGCGTGGGGAGCCCTTGAGGGGGAACCAAGAATTGTCAGAGTTGTTCCCGGATCCGCCACCCAAGCACCACATCCACATCATATTGGGTATGTATCCGAGGCTATCCGAGCTTTCCCTTGTCATTGGTCCTTGTTCTCCAGATTACTTGACCATTTTTTGTTGGATACGAGGCAGCAAGCCCGATCAGCGCTTCAAAATCCGGATTGTGGGATCAGCGGATGTCGACGACCTCAAGGATACTATCAAGAAAAAAGAGACGACCTCCTTTCGCGATGTAGACACTCAGCATATGCGTTTATACAGGATATCGGGGGCCAAGGACGAACTCGAGGAGAGTCTTAACAAGACCCATGACGGTGACCAACTCTGTGGAGGCACTCTGGGATCCAATTCCCTTTGTTTCCCAGTTCTCGACCCTTTCTGTATTGTCGTCGAAGTTGAAAGCAGTGCCAGTAAGTCGACCATACGGCTGTATTGAGTCTTTCTGACTCCTGAATGACAGGGTCGACACAACCTTTTCCGCTCGTGCACCCAGGCTTTGGGGGAGCGGATCCGATTAAAGCAGCATGAGAAGCCTTCCTCCGTCCCAACAGGAAGTCTCCATCCGACGGTTCGCATCCTTCTGCGTTCCGTAAAACACAGAGGGCGGAAAATACTCAGATACCCTGTGGCCGTCCTCGTGAGCCTGAGGAAATCATCCCTGTAACATTACTCTATCCAGTCTTTGGCCAGTTTGTGGATGACTGCCAGACTGGAACGATGACACAGGAGGATAACCAATTCGTAGGCAAGCTGGCAAATGCCATGTCGGATTTGTATGAAAAAGAGGCAGACCGCATACAAGCGGTTGGCGGGTTGTTTAGAGAGACCGATCTCGACTTCAGAATCCACGAAAAGGATACAGGAACTTGGTATACAATGGATGCCCACATGTCTCTTGATAGTGATCTGAATCCTGGGCCCCCCTACATGGTCGCCGGGTTCAAGAACGAGGCAGCAATTTCTGCTTCGGAGCCATATATCCAAGCCGTCGCTTATTACCTGGAGGCAACTAGGACGTACGCACCTAAAATGTTGGGGTCTACCTTGCCATGTTTTCTTCTGGTACTTTTTGGTTAGTATTCAGGTTTCTTTACTACGTTTTTGATGTTGATAAACGAAACACTTCTCCAGGACCATATATCGTCTTCGCTGGTGCTGTGTGGAATTTACGTCCTATCGTGCAGGTACTTTCGACCCCTCTGGCATTCCACTACATCAGTAATTTAGTCACGGCCTTATTCGGCCTTATCTGCACTTATTCGGCACTTATTCGGCACTTGGTTACATTGAGGGGCAAGGTTGTGCAAGTCGCTCAAGGCCACTTGTTTTCTTGAATGCAACTTGTACATCACTTTTACTGCACTTTTCACACTTGTGTTCAAGCGCCTCAATGGGAAAAATTAGAAAAAGTGACACAAGATGTGCCATATCGTCCATTAAAATCCCCGCACTTTTCGTACTTAGGATCATTGGGGTGTCTCAAGGGGGAAAAGTGAAAAAAGAGAATAGGTACAAAAGGGGGCAATCAGAGCAGTCGAAAATTGGCAAAAGTGGCAAAAGGCAGATACAAACGAGAAAAAGTGGCACAGGATGCACCATACTGTCCACTGGCAAAAGGGAAAAGGAATAAAAAGAGGTAATTAGAGCGGTCAGGAGTTGGCAAAAGTTGATATGAACGATCTGGTCTGCACAGAAGAGTGATTAGAATCAAATGAGATCTAGAGATCTATCAGTTAGTTCCTGTGGTATGGACCAAGTATAAAAGAAATACCAAAGTAGAGCGCGTGGATCAACAATATCGGCATCGGAGGGGCTGGAATTAGTGGGCCCACGGTCGAGTAATGCGTATGTGGAGGTAATGATGTCAGCGGTATTTTCGGGACCCTTCTTTGTGACCGAGATTGCATACAATTGTATCTTGCTGCCCCAGTTACCCACAGAGAACATGGACGTGCCTTTGCTCATGTTTCCAGTTGCCTTGTTGAGCATCTTCAGCAGTGTGATCTTTCCCTTCTTTTCTGCCATTTCCTTCACAGCATCCTGTACATCAATGGTACCATCACGAACGAGGGTGAATGTGCGCTCAAGCTTTGATAACAACACAGTCAGTACTACGTCAAATCAAATAGTGTGAAGAGAGTTTACCACAGCAGCTGCGAGAGCGACAACACACTCCAGACCATAGCCTTTTCGCAGCTTTGCTGTTTGTAAGGACTGGACGTCGATGGTGCTGGTTGTTTTGCTCAAATGGGTGGTTGCAATGAGTTTGAGGATGAAGTCCGAATGAAAGTTGCAAGTAGGATCCAGCTTATCACAGTCTTCGTGTGTGAATGGGAAATGGGGGGGCGAAATCAAATCTCCAGCAACTTCTTGGACCACTTTATTGCAGTCTGTCGACTCCGAGTCGGCATGGGTCTTGACGACCTCCCAGAAAAAATGAATGGCCATAACCAGGACAGTGGATCCGAATCCACTGCGCCACTCGAGCAGGCGCTGCCATGCCTATTTGTAATTCAGTGAGGGGAATGAGAAGACAAGAGAAAGGAATGAGGCAATGATATACAACACCAAATACTGCACCATGGACCGTTACCTGATACTCAACATCCAGGTAGACGATGGCAAATATTGCCTGGAGCACTGTTGCCAGAGTCTCATCAGGAATTGACCAAACATTTGGTTGTCCCCCTGCCCAGAGAATGACGGTGTCCATGAATGCATTCGTCCATTTGTGATCTGCAAGAACGGGGAGATCGCTATTTTTGTACTTGCTATGAGACTTGGACTTGGTGCCCGCAGTCTGAGTCTTTTTGCTTTCAATGGCATCCATCAAATTCATAGCGGTGCTCGTTTCAATCTGAGTCTCTTCACCCGCCTCCATCTTGACCTTCTTGGCTACTGGCTGGGCGTCTTCCACAGCTGTGACACTGACCGATGTCTGGTGTGATATAGATTGAGCGAGAATGCACAGAGATATAAAGGAAAAATAAAAAGCACTCACCGATGTTGTGGTTCATATTCCATGCATCGGGTCCATGTTGACCTGCATACTATCACTTTCAACCATTTCGTCACCTTCGGGCTCACTGTCCAAGGCAATCTCCTTCATCTTTCTCTTGCTGGCCGAAGGAACACAAGGTGAATACCAGGGCAGGATTTGACTAGCCTCCTCAATCTCGACACTACTGTCACGAGAGGAGGGAACACAAGCCTGAGGATACCATGGCGGAATTTGACTAGGTTCTATGAACTCGACGTTACTGTCAGGATTGGAGTGAACAACCTAGGATAGTCAGTTTGGTAAGTATCTATAATCGTGTATCATGTATGCAAATATGCACCAGTGCGATATTATCATTTGACTTTCCCTCTTTGTTCTTGAAAGGCGTGGTCTCTTGCTCCGGGTCGGAATCGAGGTTGAAGCCACCAAATTTGGTTGTGATACCAGCATCTGTCTCAGAACATTGAGTGGTGGTGGTGATGGTCAGAGTATTCACTTTCGTGACCTGGCTAGTAGACGGAGCGCCAGACACAGACCGATTAGGTGTTTTACTACTATTCACGGAACCCCGCACCTCTGGATATGTTTTCTCGTTGATGATTGCTGCCCAACCTTTGACAGTACCAGAAAGGGATTTCTTCCTGATGGATTCATAGTCAGCAACCAACAAGTTGATGAATGACAGCGTGGACTGGGTGAGAAGTAACATGGTAGATGTGACAGCGTGCAAGTACCTACTTTAGATATTGTGACACACGGTTCGGTGCCTTGCCGTGTGACGGTTTGATTGCATCGTCGTTGGTGCTGTCAGTGATTGTTTTGCTGGCTTCAGTGATCATCACCTTGAGTGATACCTTTGGTGCCTTCTTTGGTTTCGCACTTGTTGCTGCTGCTTGCATCGCCAGTGAGTTAGACGGCATCTGATGCTTATTGCCTATGAAAATAGTGAGTGCTTGTTTCCTCGCAGAAACATTGTGACTGACCTCGCTTGGCCACCGCATCAGTCGATGCACTATTGGTGGAGGGGCTTGATCCCTTTGTACCAGATGCTTGCCCCGGCACCTCCTGTAATACCGTCAGTCATGATGAACAACATAAACACAAAGTATGTGTGACTTACAGGTATGGCCATGTTCTGCTCTTTGGCTCGCAGCTCCATAACCATTTTGGCAATAGTGACTACATGGTCTTGCTCGGCTTTCTCTACTGCAGCTCGTTCTGCTGCTGCATGGTCCTCATCGGCCTGTTTCTCCGCTTTGGTCCGGCATTTGCCCTGCAATGCAAGGACAATGGCTCCAGGGTGAGTGGTCGCATTCTTTGCACGAGTGCGCTGGGGACTCATTAAGAATGATATTGGTTTGAAGGCTAAGTGAGGATGAGAAGGCTAGTGTTTGGAATGAAGCAGCGAAAATTGTGGTTTGAGTTCAAGCAACCTTTTGTAAGTCTGGTTGCCCTGAGTGCAAACAAATACATAACTCATGCTCGAACCTTGCAAATGCTAAGTCAGCTGTGTACCGAAATGCTGCCTCGAAGGTTGGGTCCACATGTTGCAAACATTTCTTTGCAGCTTCCATGCGAGCATCCGGGATGTAACCGGTGGTTCAAGACTCCCGGTGACCTGCACGAAACTCGTTTCATGCATGCACATAACAAAGCAGTCACCCGAGAAGCAGAATTTCCACAGCTCCCTGTGGACAATACCCCTTGATACCATAGGGAATGATAGCCCCTATCATGGCCTACATACCCCTATTTTCCCAGATTTTTCCCACCTATTGGTTATTGAGATATTCATTAATCTCTCTAGTCATACCCTTACACTTGCAAATATATACATAGCATACTATTTCTTTGATTCCTCTTTATTTATCTGATTACTTAGCTAAGTGCCAGTGAGACGAAGTGATCATGTGACCCATAGCTACCATGTGACCTTGTCCCCATTAGTCTGTACAGCCCTGCACAGCATAGCCAGCCTCTTTGGCAGAGCATTCCAAATTTGGACTCTTTTGCTCAAAGTGCTTTCCCTTAGTGTGCCTGGGTTTGACAGCTCATGCCTGGCATTAGTAAGCGATTGTGCCTTAATTTATAAGCCACCAAGCCTCCTGATTGGCTAGCACAGCCTCCTGTATTTATGTATATACAGTAAAGGAGAGCATTTTGGCCTACAGGAGGAATCTCATCTTCTACCTCAGATACTCTCATCTGATAAGAGATCCCCTGGAAAACCTAATAAGACCTAATAAGGCAGGGTACCCCAGAGTGAAGTAAATAGGACTTTAGAACTACTACTAGGCTATTAGAACTTGTACCTAAATAAAGGACAAGTATCTAAGACTATCCTTTTGGGAGAAACCCCTTTTTGGGCAACAAAAGGCATCTGGTCCCTATTAGTAAGCAACCTAAGCGTCCTGTAGTACCAAATAAGGGCTACACTTCACCTCTCTAAGCCAAACTTGCCTACTCCTTAGTTGAGACAATAAGATTGAGTTATAATACCCTTCTGAAGTCTACTAAGCGTATTGTCAAGTCAACTACCAACCATCCCCTAAGCAAACCTTTGCTAGGGCTCATTAGGACGACCTACCTATAGGACTCCTACCCCTATCTTGCCTAGACTTACTATCCCAAGGGATTAGCCTAAGCCTACACTTTTCAACCTATTGTTGTAGCTCCTTAGTACACAAGAAGACCGAGTTGCTATAACCAGCTGAGTGACTAAGCGGCCTGACACGACCCTTTGCTTACCTAATCACCTCTTCTGGATGCAACATTCCCAGAAGTTTCCTACACACAAACCATTAGCATTAGGCGAGATCTAGGCCAAGTTCCTAAATCGCCCACCTCTCGTACTATCAAAGTACAAGTTTCCATAGGTTACTAGGCAACCCATTGCCATTAACTTGACCCCATTAGGTGTGTAATCCACCTAAGATCCCCCTTACTAACCAGACTTTAGGCTAAAATGATCTTTAACAACCAATCTGTAAATATCGTGGAGGATTGGCGAACAAACCACAGCTCCTAGTACACTAAATCTCCTTCTTTTCTATTTGGACTATATCCATTACCCCTACCTCCGCCAAGGGTAGACTACTCACACTTCCCTTGAGCAAAGTGTTCTAGCCCATGGAGACAAGACACGTTGTCTGGGAACCACCGATTTTTGGTTGGTTCTTCGTCGTCTTGTCTAGAAGGAAGACACCGGTGGTCGAACCAAGCACCGTCTTGCAACCCATCCAGTGAATAGTCGACAATACAGGAATCCACCACTCTCTCCACTCCTGGGCTCTCCAGTATCTCCTTCACCCTCTTCTGGATCATCCCGCCAAGCTGGAAACGAAGATGAGAACCCTCCAGATCAGCAACCGCACGAGGAGTTGAGGATGGGTGGTACTTTGCGTCAGGTATTCCATCCTTATTTGAATGGTAGGGTCACGTTGTCTCTCATTTGAACACCTACTGACAAATTTTGATGTCTTTAGGACGACCTTGCGATGCACAAGGAAATCTCCTTCCGTTCGATGCACAGCCCGAACCACTTCATACTGCGTCAGACAGTGATTGGACTCTGTATACCAATCGTACCCAATTTGAAATGGCTGACCTCCTATATCGATGCACTCAAATGAGTGCAGGATAAATCGACGCCCTTATGGATATATGGGCGGCGACTCTGCTTGAGTCAGATCCAAATAATCCCCAGCACAAAATTCCTCTGTTCAGGAACGCGAAACATCTATATGATGTTATTGACAACACTCCATTGGCTGGGACGAAATGGTCGAAGCTCTCTATCAAGTATTCAGGTAATCAGCCACAACCGGACTGGCTGTCATGGATAGACCAATCATTCGATATTTGATTTCGTGATCCCCTTTCGTGCATTCATGACATCCTTGCCAACCCAGACTTCAAAGAATATTTCGACTATGTGCCCTACCAGGAATTCCAAGTTGACAACGCCAAACGCCAATATCAAGACTTCATGTTTGGAGATTGGGCATGGCTCCATGCAGTAAGCTAATTTTAAATGTATACTGAGCGCGCTCAACTCAGTGGCTTATGAGCTATCACCTAGGATAAAATAGCTGAAGAGAGCCCAACAACACACAGATCAATGTTTGTTCCGGTGATTTTGGGAAGCGATAAGACTACTATGTCTGTTGCAACAGGCAACAACGAATACTACTCACTCTATATGTCGATTGGCAACGTTCATAATACTGTCCGCCGGGGGCATCAAGATGCTGTTGTTGTTATTGGATTTCTCACCATCCCAAAAAGTGAGTTGTATCATCAAACTTGCTTATACACGAGCTGACTTTATCTATCTATCAAGCGACCAGAGAACATTCATCAGATCAGGAATTTCGAATGTTCCGCCGCCAACTATTTCACAACTCACTGTCTGCAATCCTTCAAAGCCTAAAACCAGCAATGACAACACCCAAAATCGTTCACTATGGCGATGGACACTTCTGAAAGACAATATATGGGCTTGGCCCATATATAGCTGATTACGAAGAGCAAGTGCTACTAGCTTGCATTGTTCGTCGCTGGTGTGCACGGTAAATCCTCTCTACTATTCAAAGAACATGGCAGCACTAATGTTGACAACATTCATTGTAGTTGTACTGCGACATGCGGTACACTCGATTCAGACCCAGATACTATAAACCGCTGTCGGCGGTTGACCGAGACATTGTTTCAGAACGCTTTGTTAGATCAAATGTGGAACGAATTTGGTATGGTCGGTGACCTTGTTGTATGTTCTCCTATTTCATTCGTATGGTGAGTCAGTGATACTAATCAATTTCTGTTTCTTTCTAGCCATTTACCAACGACTTCCCTCGTGCCGACATACATCAACTCATCGCCCCAGATCTACTCCATCAGCTCATCAAAGGGACGTTTAAGGATCATTTGGTAGATTGGGTAGAGAAGTTTATCCTACTAACATCAGGATTGACACGACAAGCAGAGCACATTATGGATGACATTGATAGACAGTACATGTTATTACTCTAGTAGTAACTCTAATTCCTGCTGTTTGTCACTCACACTAAATATTTTATCATAGTATCGCTGCTATCGCATCTTTTACAGGCCTTTGTCGCTTCCCACAGGGCCGGGGATTTAAACAGTGGACCGGTAACAACTCCAAGGCCTTGATGAAGGTTCGCCCACTCCACTGGTCATGCTTTTTTTTGTTTCTATAACTGAATCTGTAAGGTTTACATTGCAGCAATAGAAGGCTATGTTCCAGACGACATCGTGCACACTTTTCGTGCCTTCACAGAATTTTGTTATCTTGTTCATCAGAATGTCATTACTGACTCTGCACTGAGCAGCATCAGTGATGCAATTGAACACTTCCATTGTTACCGGGAAGTTTTCAAGAGGACCGGCATTGTTTCGACATTTTTACTTTCCTGCCAGCATTCAGTAAAGCACTACCCCGAACTAGTCCAACTCTTTGGCACACCAAATGGGCTCTGCTCGTCAATTACAGAGAACAAACATATCACTGCAGTAAAGAAACCATACCGCCGGTTGAACAAGCACAAGGCACTTGGTCAGATACTTGTTACCAATCAGCAGCTCAACAAGCTCTCAGCCGCACAGACCAACTTTGCCAGTCGTGGCATGCTCAATGGAATGTGTCTATCAAGTGCCCTCAATTTAATAGGTATGCAGTTCATTATCGAACATACTAGGCTACCTAGCAGCTGACCTGGTGGATTTGCAACCTCCGAAGCTCAAATGACTCCAGTGCCTGCTGCGTCCGCAGATAACCCTGGCACTACACACGGCATTTCAAACTGCCCTTCAGCAAGTATTACGGCCAACAATGAGGATGGGGAAGCAGACCACGGCACGACCATACCTGCAGCAGATGTTGAGCTATCACGCCATCGACATACGTTCATACTACTTATTATTTGCAATGTCAGTTTTACTTGTGTGACTACATAGAATCTAAACATGCTAGGACTGTGCATGCATTAGCCACAGAGCTTGCCATTCCTGACTTCATAATCTACCTCCGACGCTTTCTATTCAAACACCTGAACCCCGATGATCCACGCGATATTATGGCTGTTCTGTTACGGTTTTTCTCCTTTCTCCTCGGCTCTACCTCTTTTGCTTTCCTCGTCGAGTATATCGTTTCCTTGGACTCTCGCAGACAACTTGGGACGTAGCGTTACTCATTATTAGTCCGTTTCATTCTTCTTTCCTTCTCCTTTGATTTCCTTCTTGTTTTAGCGAACACTTATCTCCTCGGCCGATTCTCTTACATCGGCCTCGTAGTTCCTATCTTCCCCCTCGTGTTACTGCGGATGACGCGTACGATTACTTCATCGTTCCTTCGCCTTCTCCTCACTTCCACGATGACGCGTCCTCTCGTATTTATACCGGTCGTATACTTGTACTTTCTCTATTCTCGTTCTACGCAATCATAGCGTACTCTTGATTCCTGAAGTCCGATCGACTCAGTCCTTCGTCCCTCGTCCTCCCTGCAGTCCGATTGACTCAGGCTTTAGATCCTTGTCCTTCGAGTAACCTCAGACCATAGTACTTGCTCCGACGAAGAGTCTCTTCGTGAGTACCTCCGGAGAAGTAATCCCTCGAGTCTCTCCTTTGAGTACGCTTCGCGTAACAAAAGAACGAGAATTTTCTTTCGTCCCTCCTATTCAGGAGTAGGACATCCCCACCGTTGGAAAGATTTCCAACCGCGCCCTTCGCCGAGCCTACGGGCTACCTCCTGACGACGCCGACAACTCGGATATTGACCTTGACTTCCAAGACCCTGAACCCTCTACACCTCGTGCCACTGTGAACCCGTACCAGGCCTTAGTCCCTGCTACCCCTCGATCACCTGGAACCCCTCGCCAACCTCGCGCCCCAATACCCCCTCGTATTCCCACTCCCATGGCCCGCAACCCCACCGAACTTAAGGCGGCCCTCCCCACTGATTTCTCTGGCGAACCATCTGATGCTACGCGATGGATTAAAGCCATGCGCGCATACTTCGTAATCAACAAGGATATTTACACCCTCGACTCTCAACAAATCATGACCACGCTCAACAAGATGAGTCAGGGACGAGGAGTCTCTTTCTCCGAAATGTGGTATGATAAGATGGCCGATGTCAACGCCGACCCCTTGGACCTTACCTTCGACAAATTCGCGGAAAATTTCGAATCCACGTTCTTCCCTTTTGATACCAAAGCCACCGCCCGCCATGACCTTTCCAAGCTCACCCAGAAGTCCTTCCGCCGCCCTGATGGAGTCCACGATGACGGATTCCAAAAGTATATCACCAACTTTCAAAACCTCGCCGCTCGCGCAGGTATCACCGACGATGTCACCCTCATCGATCAATTCTCCCTCGGACTTGACCAACAACTCGCTACCATGATCCTCTCCATGGCCACCATCCCCACCACCGTTAAAGAGTGGATTGAAAAAGCTAAAACCTTCCACGCGCAAAAGATGCGCATTCTTGCCCTACGAGGAGGTAGACCTTCCACGTTCTCTCGCCCCTCCCCCACCTCTCATGACCCGAACGCGATGGACGTTGATGCCGTCACAATCACCAAGCTTACTCCCCAAGAACGAGCTAAATGCATTCGGGAAGGACGATGTTTCCGCTGTCGTAACACGGGACACAACGCCAACCAATGTAAAAACCCCTTTACTCGCTCACCCCGCCCTCCGCCCACTCGTTCCCAGAATATCCGTACCGCCAACACTGTTCCAACCACCCCCGCCACCTCGACCCCATCCTCCTCGGCCACCACGATCCCCACCTCCTCCGAACTTTCCTCCTTCGTCGACTCCCTCAAGACCCAGGGAAAGAATGAAGGAGAGATCCTCCAAGTTCTCCAGATGTGCTATGAAGACACTATACCCACTAAAGAGGAAGTTTCGGTTCTGAACATTGACCAGGATTTTTAAACCGGGGAGTCGCACCGACGTCTTCTTCCCTCGATATTCACCATGTACTTGTAGCACCACGAAATGAACGAACTCTTCGTTTTCCCGTAAAATTACAAGTTGGTAACCAAACCGTCGTCACCACCGCCCTCATCGATTCCGGTGCTACCGGAAACTTCATCGACCTTGGACTCCTTTCACACATGAATTTCCCCATGATCCGTCTACCTCATCCTATCGAAGCATACAACGTTGACGGTACCCTCAACAAGCGAGGTACGATCCTATGGAAAGCAAGACCCCTTGTCCACATCGCTAAACGACCCGAACATCTCGAACTCATGGTTGTTTCTCTGAAACGGAAACAAATTATTCTCGGCATGCCTTGGTTGAAATCGCGCAATCCTCATATTGATTGGGCCTCCCACACCCTTTCCTTCCCTCGTATTCCCTTTGGTCCCTCTCCCATCGAAGAACCTCCCCGACGATATCTCCTTCGCCACCTCGACCTTGATGTCGACCAAGAGATCTCCACCTTGTTTGCAGAACGTTATCCCAATGGGGTAGATGCGTCTCCCAGTGAGTACCTCCCCCAAAGCGAAACAATCAATAAGATCACCCTGTCCACCCAACTCGCCCAAGAAAGTAAATCCCTCGAGACCTCTCTTCCTGCTTGGTGCGCAGACTTTGAAGATGTTTTTTCTGAAAGAACGTATAATCAACTCCCCTCACATCGTTCCTTTGACCATACCATCGAACTAAAACCGTCCTTCGTCCCAAAGATCGCCAAGGTATACCCTCTAAACCCTAAAGAACAAGACACGTGTCGTGCTTTTATTGACGAACACCTCAAGACTGGACGTATCGTCCCGTCCAAATCCCCTCAAGCAGCACCTTTCTTCTTCGTCCCTAAAAAGGATGGCTCTCTCCGTCCTTGTCAGGATTATCGGTACTTGAATTCCCACACCGTTCGCAATGCGTACCCGCTCCCCTTGATCCCTCCTCTCATCGATCGGATGAAGAACTCCACCTGGTTCACCAAATTCGACATCCGTTGGGGATATAACAACATACGGATCAAGGAAGCCGACCAATGGAAAGCCGCGTTTGTCACTCCCTTTGGGCTTTTCGAACCCACCGTCATGTTCTTTGGTTTCTGCAACGCTCCTCCTACCTTCCAAGCCTTTATGAATCATGTATTTGCCGACATGATTGCCGAAGGTTGGCTCGAAGTCTACATGGACGACCTTGGAATCCACACTGATGGTGATCTAACGCTCCACCATGAACGCACTCGACGTGTTCTCCTTCGTCTTCGAGAACACAACCTGTCCCTGAAAATATCGAAATGTGCCTTCGACACCCCACTCATTGAATTCCTCGGTATGATCATTGGCCAAGGACAAGTCAGGATGGACCCTATCAAGACTGCAGCCATCCGTGACTGGCAACCTCCTACCTCTGTCAAAGGAATTCGTTCTTTTCTAGGTTTTGCTAATTTCTATCGGAAGTTCATTCCCAACTTCTCTAACACCGTCACCCCCCTCACCCTGCTCACCCGAAAGGACCAACCTTGGCTTTGGACCTCTTTCCAGCAACGCGCCTTTGAATCTCTCAAAGCCACCTTCTCCACCGCACCCGTCCTAACCATCCCTGATGTTACCCGCCCTTTCTCTATCATGACGGACGCCTCCCTCCTCGCTGCCGGCGCGGTCCTTCTTCAGGCTGACACCAATGGAGACCTTCACCCCTGCGCTTACTTCTCCCGAACGTTCGCCCTAGCCGAACGAAATTATGACATCTATGACCGAGAACTCCTCGCCGTCATCCTCGCCCTTGCGGAATGGCGTCATTACATCCTTGGGACCACCCACCCGATCACTGTTATCACCGACCATAAGAATCTTTCTTACCTCAAAGACCCCCGCAAACTATCTCGCCGCCAAGCTCGCTGGTCCCTTTTCCTTCAAGACTTTGACATTCTTTGGAAGGTCCTCCCCGGCACACAAATGGCTCCTGCCGACGCTCTCTCTCGTCGTGACCCTGTCGACACTTCCATGGACAACGTTGCTTCTTCCATTGTCCCCGATCCCGTAGTCATTAACGCTTTGGACCTTACTCTTGCCTCTCATATTAAGAACTCGTCTTCTTCCGATCCCCTTGTTCTTCGGGCCCTTGCTAACCTTGCCGATGGTTCACCCTTATTTCCTCGCTCCTCTATCTCGGACTGGTCCTTTGATAATGGCCACCTTTATTTCCGTGGTCGTATGTATGTTCCCCCATCCTCCCGTTCTGCTTTGCTTCACTCGCTTCATTCCTCCCCACTCTCTGGTCATTTGGGTCGTTTCCGTACTAAAGCCATTCTCGAGCGCGACTTTTGGTGGCCTGGACTTTCTTCTTTCGTTTCCCATTTTGTTGCCGGTTGTTCGGTCTGTCAGCAGAACAAGGTCCTCACTCACCCAACCACCCCGCCCCTTCTGCCAATCTCTTCTTCATCCTCTCTTCCGTTCCGGCAACTCTCCGTCGACCTCATCACTGATCTCCCCCTCTCCAACGGTTTTGATTCCTTGATGGTCGTGGTCGACCATGGCCTTACAAAGGGGGTAATTCTTGCTCCTTGCTCGAAAACAGTTGACGCGAAAGGCATTGCCCAACTCTTTTTTGATTTTGTTTTCAAACGTTTTGGCCTCTACGACTCTATCATCTCCGACAGAGGCCCACAATTTGCCTCCGCTTTCGCACGAGAGCTCGCTCGTCTCCTCAAATACGATGTTCGCCTCTCCACCGCTTATCATCCCCAAACCGACGGACAAACCGAACGAGCCAATCAAGAGATTGAAACATATCTCCGTATCTTTTGCGCTCATAACCCACATGATTGGGCTAAGTTCCTGACCTCCGCAGAGTTTGTTCACAACTCCGTTCCCCACAGTTCCACAAAGACCTCTCCATTCTCCCTGCTATACGGTTATGAACCGCGCACTTATCCCGTCCTTGGAAAGACGTTTATCCCTGCCCTGGAAAATCGTTTATCCTCTCTCGAACACGCCCGAAAGGAAGCCCTCGCAGCACATGAGTCCGCTCGTCGGATCATGATTGCTCGTTCCTCGCGTAAGTTCTCCCCCTGGACTGTAGGCGACAAGGTTTGGCTCGAAGCCACTCATCTCCGTCTCGGGTATCCTTCCCGCAAACTCGCCCCCAAACGCCACGGACCATTCGAAATCTCCCAGGTCCTATCTCCTCTCACGTACCGCCTTCGTCTCCCTCCCACTTGGAAAATTCACGATGTTTTCCACGCCACTCTCTTATCTCCCTATCGCCAGACTGAAGCACATGGTCCCTCCTTTCCCCGACCTCCGCCGGACCTCATTGATACCGAAGAAGAGTACGAAGTTGATCACATCGTGTCTCATAAAGGATCACAAGGTCGCCGATTGTACCTGACCGCATGGAAAGGATACTCATCGGCCGAAAATACGTGGGAACCCGAAGTTAATCTCCGTCATGCCCCTGCTGTTCTCTCTTCTTATAAACGGACCCATCACTTGCCCTAGTCCTTATCCTTTTCCTTCTACCCGGGAAGCGGCGTCTCTCTGTGAAGTACCCCCCCGCCATATGTTTTTTGATTTCCTGTTTCTTAACAACCAATATGTCCTTTGTTTCTTCTTTTGCTGCTCCTTCGTCGTCTCTTTCTTCTTCCTTGTCTTCTTCCCCGCTACGTTCCAGGCGTGTCTCGCCTACCTTGCTACCCATCTCCGCCGCCCATACGCTTTACGCCACCATCCTCGCCTCTCCCGCCCTCCTCCGCGCCGTCGAGGCCCTCCCCCTCTATGACGAAGACGTAGTGACTCAAGAACTCATTCGCCTTTTCCATGAGGTCTCTATCACCCAGACGTACCACTTTCAAGCCGCCCCCAGTGACCTACCCGCTGAATTCGGCATTCCTCTTCGTCTTCATCTGGCCGAGCTACCCCGGCGAGTTCTATCTATTCTTCATCTCTATGGTTTTCACCAGTATGTAGAACGCCTTTCCCCCGCCGTCATTTACCCCACATTTCGTCGCATCTATCTTTCGTTACCCATGGTTGACCGAGATCGTTATCTCGAACGAGCACAACTACCCGCCGTCGCGGACTCCCCTCCTCCCACTCCCATCCTGCCCGTCCCCTCCCGTGCCCCAGCTTTGATCACGCGTATCCACTCTCCTCCCTCTTCCGTCTCCTCCTCTTCGTCCTCCCCCACCATGGTTGAGGAAGCTCCCGAACTAGTAACCTGGTCCAACGCTGTGGAAGCGATTCATCGTCACCTCCCGGACGGCAGTCGAGTCCTATCCTCACCAACTCATGTCATGCCCGTCCATCCTCGTCGCCCCGCCTCCGCCCTCACCGAGTGCTTTCGGTGTCATCGTCTCGGCCACTATCGAGAGGATTGTCCCGATTACTCCTGCCCATACTGCCACCAGTCAGCCCCGGGCCATCCTCAGTCCGCTTGCCTTCGTACGCAATGCGACTTTTGCCATCATTGGGGACATGCACGCCGATTTTGCCCTGAACGAGTATGCGGCCATTGCAATCAACACGGACATCTGGCGGATGACTGTCCATTTGAGGCGCTATCTTACGAACAATCCACCGTTTTCTACGGCCCTTCCCCTCTCCCTCCCGACGCGACTACCTGATGGACTCTTTATCGAACCTGGAGTTCGATTGTACGAAGGGGGTAATGTTACGGTTTTTCTCCTTTCTCCTCGGCTCTACCTCTTTTGCTTTCCTCGTCGAGTATATCGTTTCCTTGGACTCTCGCAGACAACTTGGGACGTAGCGTTACTCATTATTAGTCCGTTTCATTCTTCTTTCCTTCTCCTTTGATTTCCTTCTTGTTTTAGCGAACACTTATCTCCTCGGCCGATTCTCTTACATCGGCCTCGTAGTTCCTATCTTCCCCCTCGTGTTACTGCGGATGACGCGTACGATTACTTCATCGTTCCTTCGCCTTCTCCTCACTTCCACGATGACGCGTCCTCTCGTATTTATACCGGTCGTATACTTGTACTTTCTCTATTCTCGTTCTATGCAATCATAGCGTACTCTTGATTCCTGAAGTCCGATCGACTCAGTCCTTCGTCCCTCGTCCTCCCTGCAGTCCGATTGACTCAGGCTTTAGATCCTTGTCCTTCGAGTAACCTCAGACCATAGTACTTGCTCCGACGAAGAGTCTCTTCGTGAGTACCTCCGGAGAAGTAATCCCTCGAGTCTCTCCTTTGAGTACGCTTCGCGTAACATGTTCCACATTTCGAGCTTCCTTGCTACGATGGGCCTGTATCCGTGTTTAATTCTATGTCATCCCGATTTTATGCACCTAGCGATTTATGTGGGGCTGGCGGGATGCATAAGGAATACATCTGATCCTGTCCAATGTGGAGGGGCGAGGGTATGCACTATGACTGTGTATTTGTCGGAACGGATCCAGATGTGGATGGGATGCACGGGTATGAAATTGCCCATGTTTTTTGTTTTTTCTCTTTCGTCTATAAGGGCATCACTTATCCTTGTGCAGCCATACGCTGGTTTGATAAAGATGGCAAGGAGCCTAACGAACTCACTGGAATGTGGATCGTTCGCCCAGGCACTCTTCCCAACCATACACCCAACTATGCCATTATCCACATCGAGTCGATTTACCGTGCAGCACATCTAATACCCGTCTACAGCACAGACCCCATTCCGCTCGAAATAAAGCCACACCATTCGTACGACGTATTCAAATCCTTCTATGTCAATAAGTATGCAGATCATCACTCTTTTGAGATTGCATCTTAGGCTCCAACACCTGCGCTCTGTCTCGCTGACAGGACTTTCAACTCACATGTCTTGGGCTTGCGCTAGAGTTCCGTTACGACAGACAGTATTTTAATTAGACTACTTAGACTACTTTTTTTCACTTTGTCTGCTTTTCCAATTGTGATCTGAGAAAACTCTGGACGCGCTGGAGCAAAAATGTCTTAATCGCGCCTTGATGGTGCTTTCACTCATTGCTTCACTTTTGGCACTTTTTCTTGGTAGGCTAAGTGTGCTAAGTGCGGATAAGGCCGTGAACAAATTACTGATGTATCATTCCACAGATATCCAAAACCAGCTTATTGTGGCACGCCACATGGCTGTGTTCCGCAAGGCTGTTAAAACTCTGAAGGAATCTCACAAACGCCTGTCATCTATTAGTGAAGCTGGACCTGGCAACATGTTGTCCCACGATACCCTGTTCCCATATCGCACAGAGTTCAAGTCGCTCAACGATGGGAGCACGAAAAGCATCTGTTATACGAAGCAGCTCAAGGAGGATGGAAAGAAGAGATGGCGTATATTCTTTGGGACACTACAAGAAGACCATGGAGTTCAGATTTGCGTCAAATTCACCCATTGACCTGCACGAAACCAGTTTCATGCATGCACATAGCAAAGCAGTGACCCGAGGAGTGGAATTTCCACAGCTTCCTGTGGACAATACCCCTTGATACCATAGGGAAAGATAGCCCCTATCATGAGCTACATACCCCTATTTTCCCAGATTTTTCCACCTATTGGTTATTGAGATATTCATTAATCTCTCTAGTCAAACCCTTACACTTGTACATTTGTACATAGCGAACGATTTCTTTGATTTCTCTTTATTTATCTGATTACTTAGCTAAGTGCTAGTGAGACGAAGTGATCATGTGACCCTTAGCTACCATGTGACCTTGTCCCCATTAGTCTGTACAGCCCTGCACAGCATAGCCAGCCTCTTTGGCAGAGCATTCCAAATTTGGACTCCTTTGCTTAAAGTGCTTCCCCTTAGTATGCCTGGGTTTGACAGCTTGTGCCTGGCATTAGTAAGTGATTGTGCCTTAATTTATAAGCCACCAATCCCTCTGATTGGCTAGCATAGCCTCCTGTATTTATGTATATAAAGGGGAGCATTCTGGCCTGCAGAGAGCATCTCATCTTCTACCTCAGATAATATCATCTGATAAGAGATCCCCTGGGAAGCCTAATAAGACCTAATAAGGCAAGGTACCCCAGAGTGAAGTAAATAGGGCTTTAGAACTACTACTAGGCTATAGAACTTGTACCTAAATAAAGGACAAGTATCTAAGACTATCCTTTTGGGAGAAACCCCTCTTTGGGCAACAAAAGGCATCTGGTCCCTATTAGTAAGCAACCTAAGCGTCCTGTAGTACCAAATAAGGGCTACACTTCACCTCTCTAAGCCAAACTTGCTACCCCTTAGTTGAGACAATAAGATTGAGTTATAATAACCCTTCTGAGTCCACTAAGTGTATCGCCAAGTCAACTACCAACCAGCAACTGAGCATCTTGCCATCATTAGGACAACCTATCTATAGGACTCCTACCACTATCTTGTCTAGACTTACCATCCTAAGGGATTAGCCTAAGTCTACACTTCCAACCTTTAGTTTAGCTCCTTAGTACACAAGAAGACTGAGTTTGCTATAACCGGCTGAGTGACTAAGCGACCTGACACGACCATTTGCTTACCTAACCACCACTTCTGGACGCAATACTCCCAGGAGTTTCCTACACACAATCCACTAGCATTAGGCGAGAACTAGGCCAAGTTCTTAAATCGCCCACCCTTTCGTACTACCAAAGTACAAGTCCCCACAATTACTAGGCAACCCATTGCCATTAACTTGAGCTCATTAGGTGTGTAATTCACCTAGAATCACCTTTACTAACCAGACTTTAGGCTGAAATGATCTTTAACAACCAATCTGTAAACTTACGTGGAGGATTGGCGAACAAACCACGGCTCCTGGTACACTAAGTAACCTCCCCCTTTTCTATTTGGATTATATCCATTACCCCTAACTCCGCCAAGGGTAGACTACTCACACCTCCCTTGAGCAAAGTGTTCTAGCCCGTGGAGACAAGGCACGTTGTCTGGGAACCACCGATTTTTGGTTGGTTCTTCGTCGTCTTGTCTAGAAGGAAGACACCGTCATTACTCGGAGGAGGCTCACCTGTATTGTGCAAAGTCAGGCCATGCCCCAAGATTACGAGGATTCGAAAAACTGCCTGGAGGTTGGTACATGGTAGTCATGGACCAGCTTGTTGGCTATGATTTATTGGCCGACTTGCCCAAAACCGACCGCCTCCCCAGATCAGTATTTGATGCTATCAGGGAGCACCTGGACACACTGCACGCTCGCCAGTTGGTCCATGAAGACATACGTGATACAAACCTCTTGGTGAAGAACAATGATAGGACCAAGTTCATGATCATCGACTTTGACTGGGCTGGGCAAGCAGACATCATGCAATACCTGCCCTACATGAATCATTTGGACATAGAGAGGCCAGACAACGCAAGAGATGGGCTACCCATAAAAGCAGATCATGACGTCACAATGCTCAACATCATCATCAAGATGTGGGCCAAGAAGTAGCCACACTACTCCTTCCCCTGGTTCAGCACAACACAAGATGCACAACATTCTTGTTATTCTACCCTCTACATATTAATTTTTATGCTCTACCTATGTCTATGAAGTTGAATGAACGAAAATAATATAGTAGTTGTTGAGATTGTGTAGTTGGCCATTGTCACGCAGGTTGTCACTCGCTGCAAGTACCTGCAGAAATAGGAGGGATGTGGCAGGTGAGATGAAGGTGCCTTGGTCAGAGTGGGGACAGATGGACATGTGGATGTTGCCCCACCCGGGGGTGTTTCAGTGGTGGAGGTGGAGTCATTCCCTTTGGTGCCTTGAATGCAGGCATTCGATACTGATTTTTTTTTGGCTTGTCCAATGGTATAATTAGATATGTCCACAGCCAATGTGTCGTGATGCTCCTGCCCACATTCAAAAAGGGGAAGAGTACGTTCCAAGTACTCGACTTTAACATCCACTGCACCTTTTGACAACACCTACCACGAAGGAGAGAACCCAGATCCATTGCAAGGTACAACCACCCTCAAATGTGTTGACTACCCCACGCACCTCATCATATCAAGCATCTTTTCCAGGGTTGTCAAGAGTGGGTTACCTTATCATGATGTGCACCATGACGTTTGGGGGATTACTTGGGGGGGATGATCAATGATGAATGGCTCATTGGGCAAAAGGTGCATGGTTGGCACTGGGCATGGTAGGTTCTTTAACAAAAGAAAGACTGACGACATGATGTTCATGTTCATGTTTTTGGGAACAGCACCCGGCGTTCTCAACAGGGAATATGAAGGAAATAGTGTTCATGATGTGACCATCTTGTCTTGGTCGCAGATCCAAGTGACAAAAATAAGAAAGAAAGAAAAAAGAGAAAGGCACCTGGCGATGATGTTGCTTTTGTTTCTCTCTCGTCACGGTGATGGTCTTTGAAGTTTGAACGATCTTGGACTCCTTGCTCTGATCTCGCTTTCGATCCTGTCGATCCATGTTGTACCATAGACATTTTGGATAATGTCTAGATATACTACACACTAGTCTGCGACTCCCTTACAAGTTGCAACTCATTCCGCGGTGCTGCGTGACATGCGTGACGGCTGACGGCGCCCGCACGTGATACAAATCAATATAGGACCGCCACTTGCGCCAAGTTCATTGTTCGAAGACTTTCGGAGACAGTTCTAACAACTGTCAGTCAGAGCGGTTCAGAGGCTCTCAAAACTCGGTGTGAGGAACCAATATTTTATTATTGTATTATCGATAATAATTGCAAACCCCATTGTGTCAGAAAAGAAATAGGCATGCAGTGTGGCATGTGCGCATTGGTCCGTGCATTCATGAGCGCTTCTGAGCTCAACAAATGAAGGCCCAGAACGGTCTGGGCGCTACGCCAACGCTTGCCGCCTCACCATCACCGACATGCCAAAGCGAAAGCGCAAAGCCGAAGTAACTGCAAATGCGACAGCTGGAGGAAACACAAACGAGAACGATGCCCAGGGCACCTCCAGACCCTCCCCCCTGCTGTGTCTTACCCTCTTGGAAGACGAAATCACTCGATGTTGTCAACCAGCGACTGAAGGCTATCCCAAACCAGAGCGTTGCAAGGAACATCACACACAGTATCGTGCCCTGTACAAGAAATACAAGGTCGCGTCCAAGGTCGCTGACGAAGTCAAGGGCAGTGCCGGGTTACCAACGCGGGGAGAAATCAGCCGGTACACAGGCCCGCACGCAGTGCTCGAGAAAGTGAGCTGGGTGTGCGATTATCTCGAGGCGATTCGAGTAGAGAAGGCCGGACGAGAGATCTATCAAAGGCGATTCTTCCTGGAAGGCGAGTGCAGATGATCGGTGGCGAAATTGTGTTGACGTGGTCGTCTTCAGAACCTGACGATGGTCACAAACATCGCCTAGAGCTGCTCGAGAGAACGTTGGTGAGAGGAGAAGAAGTACTAGATGCACTTCAAAGAAGAGCCGAGGAGTTAGAGGTGCAAGAGGCCGAAGCTGCTGCTGCTCGTGAGCGTGCAAACGCCATTGTCAGAGAGGAAGCATCCAAAACCGTCAGTCAAGTCGTTCTTGGCTCTATCGTGACGTATGGTGCGGGGCTCGACGTCCCCAACCTGATCACCGGTTTCGAGACATGCACCTTACGTATCGGGAACCTTCCTCTCGATGTGAAGGAGGATGATATCCACGCATTACTCAGGGATCAGGGCTTAGACGTCAACTATTTCCACTTCGGGATCAAGATGAGGCCGGATCGTAGGCTGGAAGCCCACATTGTCACAGATATTTCTGCTGGACAGGCACTTGCCCTTGGTCTAGACGGCGTCGAATTTCAGGAGGAAACCCTAGTGGTCGGAATGTCCGCTACCAACTCCCTTGAGGGTATGAACGCTGCGACTGGTCAAAGTTCCGAGGTCCTGACTATATCCTGGCACGCCCCCTCTGCGCGCTATGTCGCGGAGTACGTTGATGTTGCTGCAGCCAACGCCAAGGTCAAAGAACTCAACCGCTCCGTCTATGGCGGTCGTCGCATCAAAGTCGAGATGAACGCCCAACCCCGTGGTCGCTTCGTGCGCAACTTGCGACTCAATGCGATTAAAATCGACAATCTTCCACCCACTGTTTCCGATGGGGATGTCATTGGTTTAACGCGCTCGATATCGGTCAAGCGACTGGCCATTGGCACCGCTGAGCAAATTGCTAGGCTCGTTCAGGACGATATTGAGCGGGCTGTTCCAGGAGGACTCCAGAAGTTCGACGATCCTCCCAGCACCTGTACCATGGACGGTGTCGTTTCTGCACGTGCTCACTTTTCCTCGTGGGACGTGGCCCACGCTGCATACACGTGTCTCTTGGATAAGCGATATGGCAACCAAACTGTCTGGCTCCGACTTCCCGATCCAATGCATTTCACACTCGTTATTCCCGCGGAACAGTACAAGGCCCAAAAGGCGCAGTGGGATTCCCTTTTGAGCTCGATCAAGGACAGGAGAGCCTGCACACTCAACGTGCGCGACACTGGAAACGTTGTTCACATCCGACTTTCCGGCTCAGTCAAGGAAGCGACGGGTGCCCTGAAGGTGAGGGTTGAGAATTTGGCTCGGGGGGAAAAAGTGGACGGTTGGCACCGGTCATTGGGCTTTTCCGGCAACCATTTTGTCACCCGCGTCCGTTTGGAGACTGGGGCATACCTGCGCGCCGACTGGAAACGGCAATCCTTGAAGGTCTATGGGGCGCCGCGAGCTGTGGATCAGGCTCGCGAGATGATCAAGGGCGAGCTCGACAGGCTCGCTTCTTTGGACTACACCATCACCATTGCACGGCACTCTGTGGGTTTTTTTGTGAGAGAAGGGATCCAGGAGCTGAAGGAGACGCTCGGGGAGAACAACGTCAGGTTCGCAATGTCCTCCAGAAAAATAACCGTTTCAGGCGGCGAAGAAGCACGGCACGCTCTGGATCGTCTCATCACACTCTCTCAAAAGGGCAATTGTGGCCTCCCCCATGCATCGCAGGGCAGCCAAACTTGCCCTATTTGCTACGACAGTGTCTCTTCTCCGCATCAGCTAGGCTGCGGTCATATATACTGCATCGCATGTCTCCGCCATTTCATTTCGTCGGCTCTTGAGTCGGATCAATTACCCCTGACTTGCCTCGGAGATGAAGCTCAATGTCGCGTTCCGATCCCCATCCCCACCATTCAGCAGTTGCTTCCCCCAGCGTCGTTCAATCGGTTGCTGGAAACGGCATTCGACTCGTATATCGCGAAACACCCTGAGGAGTTCAAGCACTGCAAAACGCCGGACTGCACGCAGATATATCGTGTTGTTCAGACTGGTGCGACTCCTCAAACACTCTATTGTCCATCCTGTTTCTCTGCTGTGTGTAACGGATGTCACGAAGATGCGCACGACGGCCTCTCTTGTGCCGAGAGTAAAGTACGACGAGACCCTGCAGAACAAGAGCGCCTAAACGATACCTGGATCGCATCGCAAGGCGGACGGGTGAAAAAATGCCCACACTGCAGTTTGCTGATCGAGAAAGTAGAGGGGTGTAACCACATAACGTGCCGGTACGTAACGTTCCTGTCTCTGTAAGTTCCAAACTGTCTGAGTCACTAGGCCTTTGGCATACGTGTGCCTTTTGGTGAATAGGTGCGGCGCACACATCTGTTGGCAATGTACAGGGATCTTTGCCGAAGATACAATATACACTCACATGCAGAGCGCCCACGGGACGATCCATGACGACGTGCCGGCCCTCATTGGCATTGAGGTCGATATCGAAGAGCAACGAGAACTTTTTCGACAGGTGGAGGCACACCGCGCTGCTGCATTGCGCAATGCACGACCGGCTTGGGAACAGGACGTCGGTCACGGTGGTATTTGGGATCTGGACTATCTACCCGCGCGCGAGGAACAGGAGAGAGTGGAACGTCTGGGGTTGCAGCAGTGGCGAGAAGCCGAGGAGAGAGAGAGAATGGAACGCCTGAGGTTGCAGCAGCAGCGAGAAGCCGAGGAGCGAGAGAGAATGGAACGCCTCTTGCGGCAGCAGCGAGAAGCCGAGGAACAAGGGAGAATGGAACGCCTCAGACAACAGCGTCGACTCAGAGAGGCAGAGGAATGGGATAGACTTCTCAGAGAGGAGTACGGGCTTCAAGAGCACAGGCGCAGAGAGCAAGAACGACACTCTGACCCGGTTTGGAGTTTAGTATTGATTTCCGCTTGTTCGCTCGTAGTACTCTACTACTACTTAAGATACTTATATCGCGCACGGTAACCTCGTCAATCGCCTTGATCCATCACTTTCTGAAAAGACTGAGTCTCCCAGAGCGTATGCGGACAGGCGTCGGGAGGGGGAGAGAGCGTGGCTGGAGGCTCCGAGGAAGTGCACTCCGTGTACGAAGCTTCGAAGAGCAGTGGGCTCGGAGAACGCAGTTGGGATCGGGTTTCCATCTGAGTTAGATTTTGGGTCTCGGGCCGTGGCGGGTGTTGCCATGGATGTGGTCCTTCCTCTGTTATACCAGACATAGCACTTTGCTTGCAGCAAACTTCAACTTCAAGTTGAGCAAAGTCTGAAGGAAGAATTTAATTCGCCTCGTGGCCGACTAGCTTATCTTATCTTAGTAAGTAATATGACTTGACCACACCCGGGCCCGTTCCTCATCAGTGCCATCGCCAATGATATCCCCGACGACTCCATTGGAGCCTTTGGAGGTGGTCGAGCGCGGTAGCTCAACATCGCTCATCGATCTCCCGCCTGAGCTGCTTATAGCGATATGTGCCTTTGTGGCGTTTCCGACGGCCGTCTGGTGTCGTCTCGTTGCGTTTTCTTCTCTTTCGACGAGGAGTCACGACTTACGCGCCCGTCCGTGATCTAGGTATGTCGACGACTGAGAGACATCATCGATGCGTCGCTCGAGATGGAGTATCGGATCGAACTCGCTCGCGATGGGATGATCGATGGAGGCGCTTGCTCGTACACACACTGGCACTCCCAGACTCTGGACAGCGCTTTCACTCGCACCCGCACTCGCACTCGTGCACAAACGCAGACGGAGACAGAAGAGACTATTGCTCGAGCGCCGCTTACGACGTCTGACCGCCTCGCCCGTCTCCGTGAGCTCCGAAAAGCGTGGTCTACTCTGAGCTGGACGCGGTGCGTGACGGTGCCGATGCCTGGGCCATGTTGTGCGTACGAGCTCGTCGGGGGTGTGTTTTGCAAGACGCGGCCGACCGTGAGGCAGGGGCGGGGACGAGGACGGGGTGGGGATGGGGGTGCGGGTGGGAATGGCTTCGGGAATGCGTCGAGTGGGTGGCTTGGGGTTGCAAATGGACATGATGATGGAGGTGGACACGGAGAGGCAGGGGAAGGGATCAATGTCTTGGGGTCACGTATTATGTCGTTGACGTGGCTCCCGGGAACGCACGATCAAGGGCGTACAGACGTGAGAGACGATCTGGGGATTCCGACGCGCGACCTTGCAATGGATCCGTCACAGGATTTGATGGTGTTGTTCAAGGCTGGGGAGGATGCTGGAGCTGGATTGTACGTCTCTCCTTTACTTTCTCTTCCTTTTTCCTCTCTGTTTGGAGATGATGACGATGATGACAACGACAATGACAGGCCGATGGTGGACGAAGTTTCTGGCATGTTGGAGTTACATATTCGGACGATGTCAACCGATGAGGCGCATCCAGAGGCACGGGTGCCGGTGTTGTGCGCGCCCATGCTGTACTCCATCACGAGCTTATCCGTCCAGATCGTCGACGACGTCGTGGGGATGATGTACTGCGTCAGTGTGGCACGACCCCGCATCACTATATGGAACTGGAAGACGGGACGTCTGGTCGTGGTACGTACGTGCGACGTTTTGTGTGACCTGACCGACTTACTGAGCGTGCCAGGACCGTGCGAGCGGTAACCTCCCGCATGATACGTGGGATTTTTCGTTTATCCATAGCCGTGCGCTGTTCGTGACGACCAGAGATGGTAGCGGGTCCCTCGAGCTCTTTACCTTTACCTGCGATCACACCAATTCCAACACGCGCGCCAGCATCAATGCTGACTCGGACCCCTCATCCCCATTTCGACCGCAACCCGAAGCCACGCCATTTACCCACGTCGCGACCCTCCACCTCCCCCTGGTCCGAGACTCGGTCTTCGTGCTCAGCGTCGAGACACACACCGGCCCCTTTGTCGCCACCTGTCCACTCGACACACCGTTTGTGTCGTCCAACGAGGGACGTATCCACGTGGTGACAGTTCAATATGCACATCCGCCTGTGTCGGACGGACCGAGGACGCGTCCGAGTGTGTGCGTGTTTGTGCATGGCCGGACGTTGGAGAGGTATCTGGAGATGGGTGCCCAAAGGGGTCTTGCAAGTACCGCTGTGGGTGTGGCAGAGGTACCTTGGTCAGAGTGGGGACGGACGGGCGCGCGGATGCTGCCCCACCTGAGGGCGTTTCAGTGGTTGAGGTGGGTCCTCCTGTTTGTGCCTTGGACGCCGCGTCGATGCTGATTTTTTTGCTCGTTGGACGGTATGATTAGATATGTCCATGGACAGCGCGTCGTGATCCTCCCGCCCACGTCCAATATCGACGACCGCCCTCCTCATAGACGGTCTGGTCGCCAGACTACGTCCCAAAAGAGCAAGAGCACGTTCCGAGTGCTCGACTTTAACGTCCGCCGCGCCTTTGACGACGACGACGACGGAGATCCGTCGCAAGTTACAACCACAACCACCCTCAAACGCGTCGACTACCCCACGCACCTCTTCATGCCCAGTATCTTTGTCGACATTGTCGAGAGCGGGCTACCTTATCGCGAAGCAAGTCGGGACGTCCGGGGCGGTTACTTGGGGGCGATGATCGACGACGAACGACTCGTCGGGCTCAAGGTGCGTGGCTGGCGATAGGTATTCAAAGAGAAAAAACTGACGACGTGACGATCGTGTTCGTTCGTGTTCGTGTTCGTGTCTTCGGGAACAGCACCCGGCGTCTTCATCAGGGGATATGAAGGAAATAGACGTGTTCACGATGTGATCTGATCGTCTTGGTCTCGGATCCGAGCAGCAAAGAGAAAGAGGTGTTGTGAGAATGTTAGTGCTTCATTTCTCTCTCGTAACGACTTGGGATGGTCTTTGAACGATCTTGGATGTCTTGCTCTCTCGCTTTCGATCGTGCCGATTCGTGTTGTACTATAGGCATTTTACCGACGTCCAGCCATTGTCCGTGACGAGTGATGGATGTACAAATTGAGGGTTCAGATATACCGTGCTTTGGCGTTGGGCGAAAACGGCAAAGCTCACCCTCCAAAATCCTTACAAAAAAACTGGACGAACTTCAAAGTGGAACCCACAGGCAAAAAAAAAAACTCGGATACGGGGAATCGAACCCCGAGCTACCGCGATCATTCTGAACGAGAATGAGAGGCGGTAATGTTAGCCTTTACACCATATCCGAACTGATTTATTGCGTCCTGTGTCATATTTGGCGGGTTCCCCTTTTTCGCGTCCGTAAGCTTACTGCCCCCGACGCGTGGTGGAGACGGATCTAGCGCAGATGCTGAGTCGCCATAAGTGAGGGACGGTCCAGATGGGCCATCATCGGGTAATCATGAAGCGGCACCCATAGAGCGTCAATGATACGTACGGGACTACGGGTTCTACACCATGATACGTGGTCACCGGTGAAGCAGCGAGGCGCCTAGTCAGGAATTCGGCCAGGCATCGAGTCCGTACTAGCACACAACGCTGTGTTCATGATCGCCGAAACTCGCAGCTTCCAATTATACTGGTACACGTACACAAACACGCGGTTCTTTCATGTTAGTTCAACCATTTCAAGCTTATCATCGTACAGGGTACCATCAGCTTGATCGAGATGCCGCTTCATATGGTTTCCTGCAAAATTTTCCACACTACAATGTGCCAGGACAGTCGCGGATCGCTTCCATAGGGGTGAGATGGCTGCCTCAAATATTACATTTTCGCCGTTCCCAGATAGAGAAAGGCAAGCCCGTCCTGTCACTATACCAATGCTAAATCGGGTGGTAGAAGTCTATCGTAGAACTGTGCACCGCTTCATGCACATGCCCTGTGACACATAGCTAGGGGAGATGTTGGATGTGCTTGACGACTCGGAGCACCGCAAAGACTAGCTGCCATCCTCATCTGAGGGGACGATCCAACACGGCTCCTTGACGGCTCTAGTGCTGTGCGCGGTGATGGTGACAGGTCCAAGTTCTGGAGCAAGTCCAAATGCAAGGGACACTGGTGTAAAACCTAATCGATTAAAGGATAACACCGTTTCAATCCTCACCTGACGGAGGAGCAGATTGGATTGCGCAGCGTTACAGTTTGGAAAAAACAGGCAAAACGCTCAAACCCCAGGCAGGAGTACTTCGGAGGGAAAAACAATAAGCAGGGGGTGAGTGTAGAGACAATTGAAGGACACGACAAATCGAACCGAGTCAACGTACGCATTGCGTAGTATCAACCTGCAACCGAAGGCTGTAGGCGTGGGATGGCAGCCCCCCAAAAAAATAAGAATAGAAGGGTATGAAATAACAGTGCGGGTACCAAAGGTATCAATAACTTCCAGCGCTGGGAGGCGGAAAAGGGAAATATTCGACAAGAGGGCATCCCAGAAGAAGGAAACGGTAGGGGAATAACGCAAGGAAACGTCATTCCCTATCAAACATGGACAAGGTATACATTTTTTAGTCAAGAGAACTAACACCAGCAGAAATGACCTTGTGCTCGGCAAGGAGAGTGAAACGTCACAGGACAAGAGGAAACGTTGAGATCATGATGGGGTCCTTAGCCCGGAAAGCCACCATAAGGATCTATGGATGCGTACGATGATGTGTACCTCTTCTCAGCATCCGTTGTTTCTGTGACACTGACACGAACGGCGACGCTGGATGGTAGCTCGGGAGTGGGAGCGGTTGGAGTATAGAGAGTTCTCATGGAGGACCCATTGTAACTAAGGGTGCGTGCGGGGAAAGCAATCGGGGAAGTAGGAGGGGAAGTCATTTTGCGCGTGGCATATGCTCGCAACATCTCGTCGGGCGACATTACGTTATCGGGCATTGTTATCATACCCGAAGCGGGAGATGCAGCTGCAGGCACAGGGTGGACAGGGAGTGGGGGTAAGGGGAGATCGACACTTTGCTTTTGTGGCAAAAGGTAGTCATCTCCAGCGTTCAGTTCGTCACCAGTGCGCATCACTGCGATGGGTAAATATCATGCGAAAACTAGACACTAAATACACCCACTAGAGAGCGAGGGCCAAACCTCATCTATATTGCAATACGATTCCGCATTGTGGTCACCTTCCATGCGGGCTTTAATATCTTCAGGAGTCAAAGAAAGTGCACCCTCGGTCTGTGTAGGAGACATGTCACCGGTATCGTTGTGAATTGGGAAAGCGGGAGTTGGGAGAGGGGGGATAAACGACGATGTACGGGACGAGCGGAATGCACGACTGGTTGCCGTAGTACGACGGGAATCAATAGATGGACGGACGTCAGCCGCAAACGATACCCTAGAGACACGTTCGCCAAATGCCGAACTACGGATGCTAGGACGAAGTTGAGATATATCGATGGACTGTTTCTCCGCACTCGTTGAATCGCCTTCGACAGCCATGGTGCTGGAGGGGCGGATGGCACCAAAGGTAAAGGCAGAGGAGCGGTTTCCTGTGCTCCCAACGGCCATGCTGTTGCGAATCGCAGCAGTAGCCCCAGCAGCGGTGATCGACTTCCAGTCGGTAGAGATGGTCGACATGCGTTTGTCAACCGCCTCAGAAAAGCGTTTGCGTTTCTCTTTGCCCCTGGTGCGGCTGATCTTGATGTAGAGGTAAATGCCGACGGCGATGAAAAAGAGAGGGACGAGAACCCCTGCCGCAATTTTACCTTTCGAAAGAGAACTGCTGGTGGGGAAATTGTTGACATATGTGACAGTATTTGGAGTGTCCAAGTTGGCCTCGTCGGGGGTGGAACCAGACGCAGGGGCAGTGTAGGTGGCTGTAAATACAGGTCCTGCAGGGAAAGGACTGAGGAAAGGTTGGGAACCTGAAGCGACGATCGAGAATTGAAGCGGCACCGAGGACGAATCATTCCACCACCTAGGCTCGAGGGTGGTCTGGAAACTACCCAAGCCAAAGTTGACATTTTGCCACTCATGAATACGGCTGTTGTCGAGGCTTGGGGCGATGAGATAGATGTCGGCGGCTCGCGTATTGGGCAAGCACGATGTTTGCCAGGAGATATTGACGGGATTAGCGCTCGAAACGACCATCCCTGTAGTCGGGTTGGTGTAGAATCCCCCGGTAGCGCAAGCTAGGAAGCAACCCGTCACGAATGGAATGCAAAGACTGGAGGCTACCCACAACTGCGCTTGTGGGGGGGATGGTGGGCACCGGCGAGTCCGACCCGGACATTAGTGAAGCCGGATCTCTTTTTCATGCCGGTAGATGCTGAATGATTCGCCGACGCTGATCAGAAACGTATGTGGAGGGGTTTATAACCCTTTAAAAAACAAAGAATGGCTCCGCAACAGAGGGCGGCCTGGCAGGAAGGAAAGGCGTGAAAACGAGAGGACTCAATGGAGACTTTGCTGGATGGCAGGAACGGCGAGAGACAACAATTCGAACTCAGCCGCGTACTCCAGCCACCTTTCTCGCTAACTATCCTCCAATCACAGCGTCGTCAGGGAGAATGTCTCATGTGAGGCACACCTTGACAACTTGGCAGGGACAAAAATTTTACTCTATACAAGTCATCACCTTGTCGTCACCTTCCGAATCTCTTCGCTCCTCGAGACCCCGAGTTTGTAGCACCCTGTTATCATTCCGAATGTGTTCGGTTCCTGGTTTCTAGCCGGTTAAAAAGCCCGAACACCATGACGGGATATCACAGGTGAAGACCCCGGAAATCGCTTCTCGTGTGAGTAAACATCCAAATTTGGTATATCCCTCAAGCGCGACTGACTTTGAAAACTTGCTTATAAGCCCGTCGCCCCGCGTCTAAACCTTCCTGTCTTCTTTCCCTCGTCGCTGCATTTCTGCTGGTTGGCCTCCCTGGACCCTTTTGCTGCCACTCCTTGTACTCTGGAACTCGCCATGTTGGCTCAGGTGACTGCCTTTCATATTTGCTGTAACTTATTGGTCCCTGTTACAGTAGCTTGTAGTCCATTTTTATTACTTATAATGTCTGATGTTTAATGTAGCTCTATGCAATCTACCAAGTGCTGAGATATGAGGTGTAGTATGGTTGTAAGTTGCCTTGGTATTGTACCTCGCTAGTGTGATATATGGATCTGTCATTGATGTCTCGGGTGTCAGGGCAGTCCGAGTCGCATAACGACGAACAAAGACTATAATACATAAGGGGAATAGGGTGGACGTCGAAACAAATGTGGCCAGGAGGCGAGCAAGGGGAAGTCGAGTTGTTGAAGGTGATCGGAACCTCTTAAAGGTTGGCAACAGCATTGGAAACGATGGGGAGCGAGGTGGTACGGGCGGCGCAACGAGTGACGCGCGCCGTGACTCGAACGCAAGCCGTCGCTACATCACTGTTGCGAGCACGACGGTGCGCGGGTGAGGGCGGGGCGATGATGACGACGGTGTCGCTATGTTGCTGTTGTGAGCATGACAGTGTGCGGGCGAGGGTGGCGCCATGATGATCGCAACCGTGCGACCATCACGTTGTTGTTGCTGTTTCAAGCGCACCAGTGTGCGGACGAGGGTGGGGTGAAGGCAAGGGTGAGGGCGAAGTGGGCACGATGGTGAGCGCTCGCGCTCGTATGCGAACATAAACAGAGGGTCGGGTGAGCGCGAGGGCGGGTGCGTGGACGTCCGTGTGGTTGTGCAGGGGACCGTGGGGAGGTCGATGGCGGGTGGCATGCATGCGAATCGGGCCAGAACGAGGCAGGTGGGCAGGCCATACGTGTTGGGATGGAGGGGACGGGAATTGTGTAGAGGCGGCAGGGAGAGGTGAATGGGGCACGAACGAGGCCCTTAAGGGGATGGCAGGAGGGAACGGATTGGGCTCGCTCGTGGCCCAAGCAGGCCCCGGGCCCAAGTGTCGAGTTACCTGCGAGATAATTTTTTTTCATATATTTTCTAGAGTCTCTGAGGTCTTTGTGATTAAACACAAGGGACGGAGGCAATAAGTGTTCGGTGTTTTTTGTTTGCTAGACTATTGGTACCGAACAACTTCGGAATGATAACAGGGTACACAACACTCCGAGACCCCATTGTGAAAACTCGCTGACCGGATACTGTATCCCTCAATGGTGTGGCGTCGTGGACGAGATAGTCAGCTTAACTTGCATGACGTGCCAGTAAAGACAACCCGGGTGAAAGCGGATCCTCGTTTATCTACCTCACACATACTGATAGCTCTGTGGCAGTCAACCTGAAACCAAACCTAGTATGATTTCTTAGAAGGCGAAGTGTGTCCGAACATGCGGAGATCCCACCGACTGTAACATGGCCACTATCTCCCCACACACAGAGCACCTGAGATCTCGACCCCATGAACGGCTGGAAACGAGGCCGAATCACACGGAAAGCCAGTGGAGCATGTGCGAAGTTTGGTAAAGAGTGAATCTCCACGCAATCGAGGCGGCATCTCTGCAGGTCGGAAAGCAGCTCGCTTACAGACGTGCATCTAACGACCTACTTTGGCCTCACAACCTTGCAGTAGGGAGCTCTGAGTCAAACGAGTGAAGCTCCATCAACCATCGACATAGAATGTCTTTATTGTGTTGCGGGGCGAGGTACCACTCCAACGTTACCAGATCATTCCTCCCAAGCCTGGTACTTCGTTCATGTATCATTGATCTTAACTCTAACTTACTTGGACTCTTTGCAGCAGTGAGCGAAGACTCTGTTAGAGTGGGGGGTAGCTCTTTTGCAGCCCATTTGTCAACCGGTTTCCATCTCCTACCACCACAAGTGCCTTCGTGTTTCCTTTGGAGAACTTCATTTTGTTCCTGAAGGCTCCTCCCAAGGTCCATCGAGGATGGCACAGGCTGCACGGTCTTCTGCCTCAGGGATGATCTCCTTTCACCCCAAAACGTAACCTCTCACGAGCTCGTCAAGCTGGAACATCAACCCTCGTTGCTCCCAATCTCGTCGACAACCTTTGTTCTTGCAGATCCTTCCATACCTTGGGCTCTTCTGGCGGCCGCTGACCTGGATGCCAACTGGTCGACGGCGAAAGATTCATGCCATGAGTCTCGCTAGGTTTCGCTACGTGTCAGACCCGGCCCCTCGGCCTGCAACGCATGTCGCTGTCTGTCCTTGATGGAAACGCTGTAGCTCGGGAGCTATATGCAAAGATGTAATGACAATCAACATCTGGCGTCGCAAGCAAACTAAATCTGTTCCCCATAGCGGTATTCAGGAGGAGGCTAGAAAGCAGCGCGGCAATTGGGCTGAAGGACGTTGGGAAGCCATTGTATACATGGGAATCTTGGAAGAGGAGTGGACTGCAATGCACAACGCGACTTCAAAGTAGAAAAAGGCACTGGCAGGCTGTAGTCAGCCCGGACGGGCTGGTCCGACTTCTTGTACATCATGCAATATCAGTGGTTGGAAAATATCGTTCCCGTGTAACGAATGCGAGTAATGATACATCATGATATCAAATAAATGATTCCTTCAGCAGATAGTTGTACATTGCTTCGAAAGTACAAACTGTGAATGTTACAACCGATATCAGGGTTGGGCAGTGACAACGCGCGCCGAAAACACATACGCACCGGGAGGTGGGACTGCTATGCTCCAATATGGATGTAGAGGATCTGTTGATCAAAGGGTATATCGCTTGAACGAATACTCCTCATCGTTCTGTGCAACGCCAGCGCTGCCCGTGTATGATCGAGATGGCCGGATTCATCTATCATATTTGCGTAGAACTTGGATGTGATCTCGTTTGTGTGCGCATCGTCCACAGCCCACATCGTCCCAATCACAGAACGGAATCCGGCAAACTGAATAGCAGCAGCGAGATGGATGACTTCGTCTGGACTCTCCTCGCCTCCAACTGTCGTGTGACAAGCAGACAGATACGCAAACTGGGCCATCCGTAAGTCATATCGCATGATGTCCTCGACCTTCAACAGTCCGTCACCAAAAGCAAACCCGGACTCGAACGGTCGCTTCCGATCAGGGATCCCGTGACAAGCGAGGTGAACGAATTCGTTCTTGTCCAATTCTTCAGCAACTTTAGCAATGTTTGAATCCTGGTCTCGAACGCAGGTAAGCATTGCGACAGACCCGATGCGCTGGGATACGGTAGACAATTCAGTGTTCACTGAAACGAGTTCATTCTGTCCTGGAGCCTGCGCCTGGCCTACAAGTAGAAAACGATGCCGTTCCATCGACGGGTCCAAAGGCTCTTTCCGTCGAGCGCGTATGAGGGCTGCCAAAGTCGGCGTGTAAGAAGAAATGTAAAGATCCGAGAGAATCGGTTGGCCCTTCCTAAACGACCCAGCGGCGTGCAATGGAAGAAGAGAGAACTCGGCAGTTGGGCACCACCAGATACGCGATCCACGGGGAGAGCACTCCCGAAGGATTTCCACGATTGGGGAAATTATTTCATCCCAGAGTACTCGTAGAAACATCAAAAACTCCCTCGTCGCATCCCTAAATCTGGCGCGCAGCGTCAGAGAATGTAATTCTGATGATAGATCAGAGACGCGGGACTTCGTGATAGGGAGAACGACATGGATGGGATCTTTGTTAGGTAGAACAACGAGCGCATCGCAGCTGTATTGGCTAGCATTGACGATGATGATGGGTCCACCCGCAGCTGCAATTCGGAGATCTGAGAAGAGTGGGGGATGGAGGAAACGAGAGAAGCCAGGCAGCTTGCGAATATCGTCGACGACATCCTGCAATTGAATGTTGAGATGGCACGCCTGGTCGGATTGAGACTCAGCATTGGGCGGGCCATCAAGTACAGTACGGAGCAAGGAGGTTATCTGGGTGAACTTGGCTGCCAATTCCCGCCCTGCGCCACCAGATGCCATCACATCGTCGAGGGGAGAGCGAAGGCGGATTAACTGGCTCCAGAAGATACCACGACCTTGTTCCAGAAGCTCAACTGCATTCGCGAGATTTCCATACCGAACACAGGCCGAAAATGCATCGACTGCTGTTGATGTTGTAAGCTTTTTGAGTAGTGTAAGATGTTGAGGAAGGGAGGGTAGAACAGCAAGATGGTGAATACTGAGGCGCAAAAAGGTTTGGTAGGCCAGAATCGTTGTACCGTGTTGGCACTCTTCAGCTGCCAGGATCCATTGCTTGGCACACTCGAGGTCATCGATAGACACCGTCTGAGAAATGTCGGTGAGTTGGGAATACAGATCAAATGCTTCCTGGAGGTCACTGATGTCATGTATATTCGATAACTTGAATCGAGCATGAAGGCACTGGGCAAGGATGCCTAGAGAGGATGCTCGGTGAGGGTGCCCCTGAGGGCGAAGTGCTAATGCATCTCTTGCGAGGGCAAGTGCCTCGTTGAGGCCAGACGGCGACCCGGACCGGGTGGAACGGGCATGGAGGCAAATCGCGATTTGAACCAGTGAGATAGCTCGACGGGGATGGCCCTGCGGGAAAAGTTCTAATGTCTCGCGATGGAGGGCCAGTGCCTCGTCGAGATCAGACAGCATTCCGAGCTGAGTGAAGCGGGTATGGAGGTAAATCGCCATGTCACCCAGTGAAAGGGCTCGGTCAGGATGCCCCTGCGGCCGAAGTTCTAACGCATTGCGTTGGAAGGCAAGTGCCTCCTCAAGGTCAGACAGCACTCCTAGATCCAGAAAACGGGAATGGAGGTAATTCCCGATTTTGTTCAGTGACATGGCTCGATAAGAATGCCCGTGGGGTCGAAGTTCTAACACGTTGCGTTGGAGAACAAGTGCCTCCTCGAGGTCAGACAGCATTCCGAGCTGCGTAGAACGACTATGGAGGAAACCCGCGAGGTTTTCCAGAAAAGGTGCCCGATGTGGATGCTCCTGCGCGAGGAGTTCCAACGCATTGCGTTGGAGGGCAATGGACTCATCGAGGTCGGACAACATTCCTAACTGCATGAAACGGGTATAGAGGGAAACCGCAATGCCACCCATCGAGAACGCTCGATCAGGATGCCCCTGCGGGAGAAGTCCCAACGCACTGCGTTCGAGAGCAAGGGCCTCATCAAGGTCAGAGGGCATTCCCAAGCGCTTAAAACGAGAATGGAGGCAACTCGCGATGTTTCCCAGTGAAATGGCCCGATGAGGGTGACCATGCGAACGAAGTTCTAATGCATTGCGGTGAAATGCAAGTGCCTCTTCGAGGTCAGACAGCATTCCAAGCTGCATAAAACGGGAGTGGAGGCAACTCGCGATGTTGTTCAATGAAAGGACTCGAAGAGGATGCCCCTGCGGGCGCAGTTCCAATGCATTGCGCCCGAGGGTAATGGCCTCCTCGAGGTCAGACAGTATTCCGAGCTGCGTAAAGCGGGAATCGAGACAACCAGCGATGCTGTCCAGTGAAAGAGCTTGAAGAGGATGGCCCTGTGGGAGAACGCTCAGGACATCGCGGTGGAGGGATAGTGACTCCTCGAGGTCAGACAGTGTCCCGAGATAGTTAAAACGGCTATGGAGGTACTCCGCGATGTTACTGAGTAAAACGACCCGATGGGGGTGTCCCTGTGTGCGAAGTTCCAATGCATTACGTACAAGGGCAAGTGCCTCGTCAAGGTCAGATAGTTTTCCGAGCTGTGTGAAACGGTGGAGATAACCTGCAGTGCTCCCCAGCGTGAGGGCTCTCTGAGGATGCCCCTGCAGGTAAAGTTGCAATGTAACATGTTCGGAGGCCAGTGCATTGTCGAGATCAGAGCGTGTGCCGTGCTGGGTGAAGCGGGTGTGGAGGAAACTTGCAATATTGCTCAGTGAAATGGCTCGATCAGCGTGACCCTGCGGGCGAAGTTCCAAAGCATCACGTTCGAGGGTAAGTGCTTCGTCAAGGTCAGAGAGTGTTCCAAGCTGCATGAAACGGGACTGGAGATACCGCGCGATGTTGGACAGTGAACGGGCTCGATGAGGATGGCCCTGCGGACGAAGTTCTAACGCATTGCGTTCGAGGGTAAGTGCCTCTTCGAGGTCAGACAGCGTCCCGCGCTGTGTGAAACAAACGTAGAGGCAATTCGAGACATTGTCCAATGAAAATGCACGATCAGGATGCCCCTGCGGGCGAAGTGCCAATGTATCACGATGTAGGGAAAGGGCCTCGTCAAGATCAGAGGGTGTTCCAAGTTGGGAGAAACGGGCGTATAGGCAGTTCGCAATGCCTGCCAGCGAAAGAATTCGATCAGGATCCCCCTGCGAGAGAAGTTCCAATGTATTGCGATACAAAGCAAGC
Source organism: Boletus coccyginus (assembly GCA_025782845.1). NCBI lineage: Eukaryota > Fungi > Basidiomycota > Agaricomycetes > Boletales > Boletaceae > Boletus > Boletus coccyginus. The sequence goes on along the minus strand of JAHZSR010000038.1, from coordinate 407,549 downwards.
GCCTGGTCAAGGTCAGACAGCGTCCCTAGAAGTGTGAAACGGGCATGGAGGCAATTCGCGATGTTACCCATTGAAAGGGATCGATGAGGATGCCCCTGCGGACAAAGTTCTAGTACTTGGCGATGCATGACAAGTGCCTCGTCGAGGTCGGACAGCGTTCCTATCTGGCTGAAGCGATCGTAGAGACAACTCGCAATACCTCCCAGCGACAGGGCTCGATCAGGATGGTTCCGTGGAAAAAGTCTTAATGTGTCGCGATACAGGGTAAGTGCCTCGTCGAGGTCGGATCGTGTTCCCAGCTGGGCAGCACGGGCATGGAGGCAATTTGCGATGTTTCCCAATGAAAGGGCTCGATCAGGGTGCCCTTGCGGATGAAGTTCTAATACATCCCGATACAGAGCAAGCGCTTCATCAAGGTCCGATACTCGTCCCAGCTCCTTAAACTGCATGTAGAGGAGGGCTGCGAGATTATTTGCAACTACATATCTGCCGAACCGTGTCGGCGAACAGTGCAATGCGATGCGGTGGAGGGTTATTTTGGTTCTAGACATTTTCCACGGTAGGTGAACCAACCACGCACTGTCAAAGCCCAATGTGAGTACAAAACCCTGGTCAGTGAGTAAAAAGCACACCTGCTGTGATGATCCGGTGGATGCAAATGGCTGTGATGGCGATGGCACCCGCGTTGTCACCAGGCAGCGTGCGAAAGAGATGGGGAACACTCGAGTTCATGTGACGACTCGGATGTGCCAGTGGACATTCGCTTAATGTCTACCTATCTACATAGTACCAGCCAATCTAATGGACACTCTGGCACCATCCTCTTTCAAGCTCTACACGCTTTGAAAGTTGCTGACATTGAGGAAAATTCCAAGCAAGCCAGCACAAAACTCGAGCAGCAGATCAAAAGGTGAGGGCATGGTCGAATTTCACTGAATGAGATCGCTGATATTGAGGGCAGGAAAAACGAGTATGCGTTCTTCATTGATATCCATCCTTTGGACCCACCGGTGTGCCAGCGCGGGTGCCCGGGTATGCGAGCGTAATCGAAAATCCAATGGATTTGGTACGATGACGGTCAGAGCAACCAGGGAGTGTAATACTTGAAGAATTTAGGGTGCGTCTGGACTCCAAATGTCGACCCATATCCTCGTCTACGCGCGCAACAGACCAATTTTCGATTCCTAACGACGAGTGCAAAGGCTTTCGACCAACATTGAAGGCTGGTCCAGTCAGAATGATGCCCGTTGAATACGCGTCTCTCGATCTCTCTCGCGGCGCTCCTCAGGTTAACCCGTGTTAGTTCAACTTCCTGACCACGCCCGACCTCGTGTCCTGATCATGGCACGTCCTTCTCCCCTCAGAAGCTAGCCATACCTCCTTACCAAAAAGGTTCTTCCTGAACCAGGTGACCCTTTAACATAGATTGATGACCTTTTTGCGAGAGTCGCAGGCGTAAAAATGTAGAAGCTGAGGCCATCATACTCTTTTGCGGGTCTGCGTGTAATCAAGGAAGATATTTCCCCAAGTGAAGATGGACACGCCGAGATGCTAAGCACCTCTCTACTTCCGATTCCAAAAACAGTATTGGCGCCCCAATATTCCGACGACGTTCCTACTCTATATGACACCCTTCCGCCTTCCATCCTAGCCATTCCTGACGACTACAAGGTTGCACGTCAGCAATGCCGTGGTCAATGGTTGGATTCACTACTCGGGCTTACACCCGAGTGGTTCTGGGGCTTCGAGCTCAGGCTGAATCCGAGGGCAGGTGCCTCAAGATAGTGTTGGTGGCCGAAGGAAGCCAAGTCACAAATACATCCCATCCAGGCGCTTGTCGATGAAGCGTGTAAGCCGGGTGCCATTCCCGGCATCTTCATATTTTCACTCCCGTAATCATTATCATGGAAAGAACGTCCGAGGTCCAATTACCTTTCCACTAGGGGTCTCGAAAGTCAAATCTCCCCTTTATCGACACCGGCGTGTATCAGTTTTGAGCGTTTTTGCATCTCTGCCCGAGGGAGATTGGTTGCCTGATGCGAGTGTCATGGAATACGAAGCTTAAGTAATTAAAAAATACCTTCCGGCGTTCTCAAGCTTCTCTGGGTGGGTGATATCGTTCGGGACGTTGCTGTCGGGTACAAAGGAAGCCTCGGTTGACTGATGTGGGACGGGAGCTTATCTTGCGGTACCGTTCTCCTCGGATTCGTGCTGAATGCAGCTCCTGACATTCGGCTTTTGCAGGATCTGGATCACAGACACTCCCGCGTAGGTGAACAGTCGCCGTACTTTCACGGCTTGGCCTTTTCCCTTCATACTTGTGCAGATAGGAATCGCCCGCCATCCCGATCGTGATGATGAGAGGCTCTCTCGGTTGGGAACTGCAAGAACTCGGTTCCATCAGGTCATCTGCATTGGTGGTTCTGTGACGCATAAGTAATCCCTATGCAATCCTGTCGTTTATATTGACGTAAGTCCATGGGGACACGAAATCGCGACCAGCGAACAAGATGGGTCCGTTCGGTATCTCGTTCCTGTTGCAACACGGATGCAAACTTGACGTCCGTATGTGGACGATGAAACTAGCTATGGCGAATCACGAAGTATGATGGATTCCCCTCATTCAACCCGTTTCGGGCGTGGATCTCATGACAAAGGCGCGTCAGGTGACGGTGTCAGGCTGTCGAAGCAGGGCTACCAGTAGTGAGTGTCACTTTTTGAATCTCTTTCTTGCCTTTCGTGGTGGTGGGGGGCTTCTCTTCGATGCCCACTTGTTGTGATTACGGATCGGTGTGTCAGGTTGTCTCATTCTTTCACATTTTGCCTTTGCCTTGGCTATGACCTTCGGATTGATGTCCGAGTTTATCGTGGGTGTCGTGGTGGTGTCATACCTCCTCGGGGCAATCGAGATCCAGATGGGCGAGACGAGCGTGACAGTGACCGGGGAAGACGAAGCAGGCGTGGCAGTGTCGAAGCATCACTGCGCATCTACTGGTGGTATCTCGATGTCGAGATGAGAGATCTAAACATGGCGCTGACGACACATGTGCTACTCACTCTCTCTGACTCTCTCGGCTGTGTTGTGATGGCCGACGAACGCGCAGCACGCTCGGGTTTACGACAAGCAAGTCGGTCGGTACGGTGATTTATATTTTGCGATTGTACCTTGGGAATACCACGACGGTGCGGTGGCATTGGCAACGCGGGGCCCCGCCGCCGTCGGGGACGAGACCAGGGTAGTACCAAAACAGGGGCAACGCGCGGCAAGTGTGGATGTGGACTAGCTCAAGTTTCGGCTCGTGTTTGATATTTGGCCGGTGTTGATGGGGATTACGATGGCGTTGTGAGAAAGGGACAGGTTTGGGTGTACCAATAATTGTTGTAGTGTGTAGCGCATAATGAGTGTGTATCCAATCCATGCTGTTGTATCGTTCATACGGTAAACTTGCTGGTCATAGGCAAGCCCGGGGACTTTCCATATGAGGTATGTTTTCGGCACGCCACTCGCCACCCGACAGCTTGATCAGCACCAATTTTGGATGCTCAAAAAGTGGAGATGGACGACCCGGACGTTGCAGGCGAAAACTCACCCTCGACGTCGACCAGCCAACCAAATGGACACTCTGGAATCACGCTCGTCCTCCCATCTCTCCGCGCTCTCAAAGCCGCCAACGCAGGGAAAAAGTCCAAGTCCAAGCAGGCAAGCGTGGAGCTCGAGCAGCGCCTCAAAATTCCGAGGACCGATCAAACTCAAGCCGCTCAGGGAGGTCCTGACAAAGCTGATCACGCAGATAAAAAAGTGAGCGCGTGGTTGAATTCTTGCTGGGTGGGATCGCTGACGACGAGGGCAGGAAAGACGATTATGCGTTCTTCATTCGTCCGGTGGACCCTGCGCAGGTGCCCGGGTATGCAGACGCGATCACAAATCCGATGGACTTGGGTACGATGACGGTCAAGGTCACCAAGGGAAAGTATCGTTCCCTCGAAGAGTTCACGGTACGTCCGGAGTACGCTTACTCCCAACGTCGACTCACGTCCTCTTCTACGCGCACACCAGGCCGACTTTCGACTCGTGACGACGAATGCAAAGACGTTCAATCCCCCTGGATCGATCTACTACAGCGAGGCTGACCGATTGGAAGCGTGGGGACTCGATCACATCACACGAGCCTCTGCTCATGTGATCGAATACGAGACGGACTGGAACATTGACGTTGAGCAGGACGACGATGGTTCCACATCACAACTACCCGTGAATATCGACGACGAGGTATCTACGCCGAGAGACATCGATGGGAGCTTGGCTGCTGGGAGCCGCGCGCCGTCGACGACGCCTGCTCCGGGACAGGCACCTCTACATGGGGCGGGAAAGAGAGGGCCGAGGGGTCCGTATAAAAAGCATGCACAGCCGGCGTTGCCGGAGAGCCTGGATGCGGATGGGAGGATGCCTGGAGCCAGGGATGGGGTAGGGGCGTTCCCGGCCGGGAGCGATTGGGCAGAGCTCATGATTGCACTGAAAATCAAAGGTGCACCTCCTTTACCTTCTTGTAAGTTTTCTATTAAACTGTACGTACAGGTAAACGGTATAGGACGAAGAAAGAGCGTCTCCGATTCGAGAAGGAAGGACCACCATATCGCGCAGACGGAAGTCTCGACTATGCAAATAGTGAGTTCCTCTGTCTATTCAGGAAATGCCGCCGTCTGGATACAACAGCTTTCCTCGTATTTCAGTGGAAGATCCATTCTCTATCCTCAACGCATTCGTACCCGAGCCACCTTCTCGCCCACAGGTCACCCCTCTTTTTCCACCCGCATCCACAATTACGCCAGCACAGATAATAACCACGGACGGCACTCAACCTCAACCGCAAACCCACATGTCTCAATCGCGCATGCGCGCACCTGTCGCTATTCCTTCCGATCGTCCAATTCCTGTTTTATCCACCCTCTCCAACGTTCCCGCACAGTCTACCCAAATACCCTCTACTCCGGCTCCTTCCACGCGCCCCCCTAAAAAGCGCCGACACTGGGCGATCGTACGAAACGTCCCCGCACGTTCACGAGCCAAAGAAAAGGAAAGCGAGGCTACAGTGGATGACGCAAAGACGGCTTGGAAAGTCCCGCGGGACGCAGGACCAATGGATTATGGTACCTTTGCCACCCTCCTTGGCGAGCTCGCCGCCTCTGCGGTGGGCGCGGTAGGCGCCTTGAATACGGGTGTCGCGGAGTACATGTATGGTTCTGAACAGCGACTTTTTGCGACGATACGGTCTACGGTCGAGCATCGGGGCGTGCGGAAACGTGAGGCCGAGGAGGACCAAACGCATACAGACGAGGAGAAGGAAAAAGAGTCTACCGAAACATTTTGGACAGATGAACGGGCGGAGGAGGCCTGGGATTATTTGCGGGACGTCGTGTATGGTGGTGTGGACGGGTACGCGTACGTGCGGAGTCTCGCCGAGTTTGTCGCTCCGTCTGTCTATCTCAGTCAGGTGCGCCAAGACTTGGACGTTGACATGGACGCGGACGGACTCGGAGACGGGCCCGAGGACGTGAATGCAAAGCTCACGAGTACGCCTCAAGAAAACCACGACACAGCGTTCCCACTCGGCGTGCCCCTTGCGCGCTATGTCGAGGACAATCTGGTGGACATGGTGACGCGCGGGCGACACGGCTGGTTGCGGGACGTCCTTCTCCCCGCTGCATCAGCCGTCATTGGCCCTGCCAGTGCTCCTCTTCATGACGACGGGACTACCTCGCCTTTCCACTCGCGCATGTCCACGCTTCCCGACTCAGCGCGGGCCGTGGCGTTGTTCAAGGCGCGGTCCGAGGAACAGTTGGATATGGCTTCGCTCATTCGGAAGCCAGAGGAGCTGGCAAAGGAGGGTGTGCTCGAGGGTGGTCCGTGCGAGGGAGGGGAGCGAGCAGAGATCGAGCGCGCGTTGATGTGGGGCGTCGAGGTGATCGAGGAGTTGGATAGGCAAGTGAGGAAGAGTGGGCCCGCGGAGGACGTAAACGGGGGTAGGGATGTGGGGGTTAGGGTGAAGGAGGAGACGATGGAAGATGAAGATGCACGCGCCGCTGAGGAAGAGGAGCCCGGTGCGATGGATGTCGATCCTGATGTCGATCCTGATCGATCCCAGGCTCCGCCCAAGCCCAAACCTGACACCGATGCGGAGGAAGATCCATTGGTGAAACGCCTCCGCATGAATCTCCTCGCACTCGCCAAGCGCGCACCACTGGACAGGATTGCACGGCTTCCTGTAGAGCTCGTCCCCGAGGACATACGTGGGATCGTGCCCACAGCGTAGCGAACCTGCTATTCACATCGATGGTGATCTTTGGCTGTTTGTTGCAGTATTACCACCTCTGCTACTTGCCAGATGGTGTAGAGCTGAATTTCTAGAACCATTGTATATTTATATAAGACTGTCCTGTAGTGGTCTACAGTATAACTAGTAATAAGTAGTACAGAAAGCTAAGCAATCCTGAGACATGATGTGCTTTTTGAACAAGATTCTAGCTAGAAATCAAGGTGGGCATCTGGAAATTCATTTGCTTTGATGACTGCAAGGAGCCACCAGATGGGTGTTGCATAGGTGATGTCAGATGATGATATCCTGCCAGCACCACCAGTGAGAAGGCCACCATAGTGGCCATGGCCATCAACAATAACAGACCCTGAATCTCCACCTGTGGCAAAGGTCCTTGAGTTTTGGTGTACAAATGGTGGTGTGCACCAGTCATTATCATAGGGGAGTATGGACCATTCCATAGATGTCTGGGAAGTTTGGTTGGGAAAATACTCCCAGACATGAGAGAAGACCCCAGTAGCTTGTCCAATGGTGACACCAGTTGTATGACCATTCTTGATGACATATAAGCAAGGTTCACCATTGTGGTCAACTGTATCAGGATGGTGCATCATATCTTCTGAAATAACATCCTGAAGTGGAAGAAGGCGATCATAGGGATACTCAAAGCATGACTGAGTGTCAGTTTTGGGGTACATCTTGAGTACAAACTCATCAGCTGGAATCTCTGTCCCTGGATAGGACAGTTAGGTTAAACAGCTTTAATGAAATGGACAAGAACACACTAAGGTCCAGAACATTGCCTTTAAAGGACTTCCTGAACTTCTCCTTGTCAAGTCTGACAATTGCATAGTCTTTGGTAAAACCATACGTATGGATTGGTGCCAACAGTGATGGCAGGGGAGTGGACAACATGTCCAATAATGCATTCAGTTGGTTTTCTCCAGTCTTCAATCCTCTTGTGGAACTCTTCAAGCTCATCTATCTCTTCTGTTGTCTCAACCAATAGCTGCCTAGTCTTCATCAGAGCCTTTTGAACCTCCCTCACATCCTCTGAATCTTCATCATCACTAGCCACCCTCTCCTCCAACCATTCAATTTGCTCTTTATAGATCTTAAGCATAATACCATGCCTTCCAATCTTAATCTTAATGGACAAGCCTAAGTCTCTGAATGCCTTGGTGCCCATAAGAAGGACATCTTTATGACACTTGCTGTTGCTTGTGTAAGCATAGTCCATGTTATCCTCATTTGATGGGAAGAGCACATGGTGAGCTGTAATAGCCAAAATATCCTCACTTTTGCCACCTTCAGCAAGGTAGAAATCCATGGTGCCCTGCAAGTGACTTGATGTGTTCAAGCCAGCAATGGATAGTCCAAGTGTAGTAGTAAGAGGATCATAAACATTCACAGATGACTTGAAGTTCAGGCTCCCTACAGACTCCAATAGCTGTGAACCAGCCAATCTCCTGTATATGGATTCCCGATACTCAACATCAACATCAGTAATGTCATAGTGCTTAAGAAGTTCAAGTAAGCCATTTGCAGAGTTGAAAGCATCCTTGCTGATGAGAGAATCAGGAAGAACACCAATTCAAAGGACCACAGGACCAAGAACTACATCTTTACATGTGTGAAAATGAACAACATCGATAGATGACCAGAGGATTTTTTGCTCATCCAGGAGGTTATGAACCTTTATAATGCATGATGTTAGTATTATATTAAATATTATTAGTATAATAACTAGGAATTATAAACCTCATGACCAAGTGTGTTCCACACATCATTGATCTTATGATCAAACACTCCACAGAGCTTCCTTTGCTTGGGATAAGCCTCAAGTCCAGTTGGCTTTATCCAGGGTGTCTTCTAAAGGAATTGCTAGGTTCCTTTGAATGCAGAGACAACAGCACAAGAGTGATCCCAGTGAGGGAGAGTACTCACTTGCTGTAGACGACTTGCAAGCTAGTTGCTTAGGAGTTATTTATGTTCTGATACGAAGTAAAGAACTTAAATTGTGAGCTCTGAAGGAGCCAGGTTTAAATACAGTACAGCTATGTTTGTATGTATTGTGGAAATATCCATATAGGATAAAGGGCTATGTAATGTGTAGTAATTAGCAGCCAATGGCAGATAGTGTGCAAGGTATGGCGCAATATGCCAAGAGAATGGTGTGATGTTTCACCATAATGATATAATATGACGTTATCCTAAAGATAAGAGATAAGGATGATGTCACTGGTCTAGAACAATGATATCATGGGTCTAGATGAATTAGTAATCATAAAGAGCGACCCAGACAGGTTAAGATTTAGCTAACGGAATCTAAATATTTCAATACTCCACCTTGCTATTCATGATGGAAGAGATGAATATGGCGTAAGGGAAAGTTTCTTGCAATTTTCCTCAAAGCGTTGCCATATCAGATTCTTTGTAAAGATATCTACAACTTGTTCATCAGTGGGAATATAGAAGAGTTTGATTTTCCCATCTGTAACACATTCTCGGATATAGTGTTCCAGAATTTCTATGTGTTTTGAATGACCTTCTTGCGCTGGATTAGCAGCAAGGAACATGGCACCTTGATTGTCACAAAGCAGAGGAATGGTCTTGAGGTTAAACCTCAATTCGGAAAGAAAGATCTGAATCCAAGAAAGCTGTTTCGCAGCTTCTGTCATTCCAACGTATTCTGCCTCTGTTGAAGACAAGGTTATCTTCCATTGTCGTCTGGAAAGCCAAGAGACTATTCCATTTCCAATGAATGTCGCATAGCCAGAGGTAGATCAATGAGTTTCACGATCTCCAGCCCAATCTGTATCAGAGTATGCCATAATGCCGGATCGAGAAGATCCGTCATAAGTAATGCAGAGATCCTTGGTACCAATAAGATACAGCACTATATAGAGTGCTTTCTGCAAGTGTTTATCTGATGTGTTAGTGGAGAACTGTGACATTTTGATAACAGCAAAAGCAATATCTGGGTGAGTTCCCAGCATAATATACAGCAGTGATCCAATCACCAACTGATAATGACTGCAGAGTTGAGAGGATGTTTCTGTGGTGAGTGGAGTAGGGTTGTATCCAGAAGGAAGTGGGGTACGAGCTACTTTGGCATTATCGAGTCTGAAGTGACCAATGACCTTTTTGGCATAAGCAACTTGGTCAAGCTTCAGTGTTCGCTTAGAGCAGTTGCGAGTAATATGCATGCCAAGATATTCAGTAGCAGCTCCTAGATCATGGCTTTCCCATTTGCTCATAAACTCTTTCTTCTTCCTCAAGAGATAGGAGCGGTTGGAGCCAAGGAATAAAGCATCGTCAACATAAATGACTAAGATAATAATGTCCTGACCGTTAAAATGAACATAGATACCAGGATCTCCATGTGTCCTAACAAATCCCATAGCTAAAAGAGACTTGTGGAGCACCTTGTTCCATTGTAGGGCAGCTTGTTTTAAACCATAGACGGCCCTTAGCAAATGACAAACTTTCTTCTCCATGCCGGGTTGTATGAAACCCTTCGGGCTGTTCCATATAAATTTCTTCGTCAAGTTCTCCGAATAGGAAAGCAGTCTTGACATCTAGCACTTCAATTTCCTAATCTTCGAGCGCTGCAATTGATAGAAGAAGTCGAACAGTCTCGAATCTTGCAACTGGTGAAAAGGTTTCTTCAAAATCTATCCCGTAGACTTGTGTAAAGCCTTTTGCTATGAAGTAAGCCTTAGTACAGCCATCGCTTTTGACAACATATACCCATCTCCCTTTGACAGGTTTTCATCCAGGTGGAAGGTCAACCAATTCCCATACTTTGCACTCTTTAAGTGACTTAATTTCTTCTTTCATAGCAATCCTTCATTTGGTCTGAGCTTCTTTCGAAAGTTTCAGAACGTCTTTATAATGCAACGGTGTTGCAGCTATGGATACTGCGGTGGCCATTAAAGAGCCAAAGAAGTGTGCACTATATAGTGAACCAAGATCATCTTCCTCATTCATAGGAATAGATGTTTGAACTTCTCGTTCAATCTCCATAGGAGGTCTAGCTCCATATGCATTATCAGGAAGAATGCGTGGATTGTGAATTCGAGTACCGCGATGAGGTTATATCAGGTATTGGTTCAGGAGGAGAAGGAGAAGGAGATCGAGGAGGCTGTTGATTTCCTCGAGGGGGGAATTGTTGATTGGGATTATAACCATCCATAGGTGGAAAAAGGTAATGACAAGTGACCGGAATATAATCAGCTGAATTAGGGTCTTTAGTCTCGTCTTGATCCTGGTCTGAAAGATTGTCTGGAATAGAAATCTCGGCAGGTTTGTCTTCTGACTTTCCAGAACAATAGGGGAACACAAGTTCATTGAATGTGACAGTAGAAGAAACAATTACTGTTCTTCTTTAGGAGACCAGAAGCGGTATCCTTTTGTTCCTTTTTCATATCCAATGAAGATCACTTCCTCTGCTTTCGCAGCTAGCTTATTAGCTCGATCTTCTTTTGGAATGAAAACATAGGCACGACATCCAAATACCTTAAAATAGGAAACATCAGGTTTGCTACCATTCCATTTGGATATGGGAGTAGACCAATCAAGATGATGCATAGGTTGTCTGTTATAGATGTGGAGAGCAGTCTCAACAGCATCTTGCCAAAAAGATGGTGGCAAACAGGCATGTTGGCATATAGCCTCAGATTTTTCAAGGATTGTGCGATTAAAACGTTCAGCACGACCATTTTGTTGAGGGGTACAAGGTATGGAGGTTTGATGCTTGATACCTTTGGACAAGAGGAATGTCTGAAGAGAATGATTAATGTACTCCCCCCCATGGTCCAAACGTATAGAGCGGAGATGAAAACCAGTCTGGTTCTCCACCCAAGCAATCAGATCCTGAAGTGCCTGTATAGCATCGGACTTGGAGTGCAAAAAATGCAAGCTACCAAAACCAGAAGCATCATCAAGAAAAGTGATGATCCATTTGTTACGAGAATGCGACAAGGTCGGCATTTCACACAAATCAGTATGGATGAGGTCAAGCATGTGAGAAGAGTGTGAAGACAAAGCAGGAAAATCCCACTGATGTACCTTGCCAAGTGCACAGCCTTTGCAAGTAGGCATAGAAGTGGGTGGCTGAATGGTGGGAACACCTGTCAAATGTTGATGAACATGACAGAGAGCATTCTTGGATGGATGTCCAAGATGGTGATGCCACAAGTCAAACGACTTGAGATCCTGCAAGAAGTTAACCGATCCAGTAGGAGTGATCAGAGAGGACCGAAACCAGTGAAGCGGAGAAGGTGGAAACAAAGCAGATGCCTATATCGCCACCCTTCCTTGATTGTCCTGGATCATGGTCTGATCTGTAATCTCATAGGAATATCCAGCATCCATGAGAGTGGTAACCGAAAGAAGACGGTTATGAGCATCAGGGGTATACCAGACGTTTTTAAGAACAACAGGAATGGTCCCTGTCTTTTCCTGTCTGAATATCATGGTACCAGGACCATACATCTGCATAACACCATCATTAGCAGTGCCACAGAAATGTGTCCCTTTCTGCAAATTAGAAAAGTCATCAAGATATGGCGAAATGTGATCAGAACATCCTGAATCAACGAGCCAATGATTCTCAGTATTGCAATCTTTCATGCCTAGGGCAAAAGCCCTTGAATAAGTAGAATCATAGTAGTATTCGCCATCAGGTACATTATCATACTCATCATCTGATCTAGCATTATTTTCATGCTCTTCACGGAGTAGGATGGAATGATCTATGTCCCCTTTCCAAGTACCATCAGCATTTTGCCGGAAATCTCCATGGAAATTAGCAACAACTCTATGTGGCTTTGATTTTGCTCCTCTCTTAAAGCGCTGGGGGAGAGGAGCCGGATCAAAAGGATGAGGAGGAAGCATGACCAGTACCAGAAGGTGCCATGGGTTCTTTAAAGTCCCCTGCATTTGCAGTATAGGACTCGGCATCCCATTGGTCATATTCGACTTCCTGTTGAAACTTGTCAACATCCATCATCATACCTGTCATATCACTATCAATCATATTTGCAAAACTTTCAAGCTCGTTAGCATGTGCTTTCCCTTTCCCTTTTCGGTTCATCTGCTTGTTCGAGGAAGAAGTATGGGCACCCTGCACAGCAGGAGTCCTTGTGGATGGCTTATAAGGCTTCTTTCCTCGTTGACTTCTTTGAGTCTGATGAGGGTGACTAGAACCCTGTCCAAGACAACCATATAATTTCCAACAGTTTGTAGTCAGGTGGGGTTTCCCACAGTGGTCACAAATGGGATAAGAGGGAGCATGTTGAATCATATTAGTACAATTGGCGTCACTGGGAGCAGGTTCAAGGTGGTGAGCCAAGGATCTCCATTGCGGACGAGCGGTAGAGCAAAGTTTCAATTCCTGAAGTATCTTCGGAATAATGGTGTTGGTAGTGAAGTTGGCAGCAGTAACTGTCTGCACGATGGTTGATACCAGCGGTTGGTATGAGTGAGGGAGTGAATTAAGCATAATCATGACACGGAGATTGCCAGGAAGCTGTAGTCCAGACATGGACATTTCGTAGAAGGTGTTCGTCAACTTATTTATTTGAGTTGGAATATCATTGGCATCACGATGGTGGTGTTCTGAAGGATCTATGATGTGTGTATTAAGCACCTTTATGAAAGCTTCATATTGGCCAGTAATGCTGGTGGGAGAATAAAGGGTTGTGAGTGCATCCCAAAGGTTCTTTGCAAGAGAAGGACGAGCTACATTCCCAACGGCTACATAAGTTTCCTTCATGAGATGTTGCATATCTACATGAATGAACACACCGATTAATGCTTGTGCTTGACGATCTGATGAAATCCAAGCTGCTTGAGCATCTGCATCAGCGAGTTGCTGAGCAAATGTGGAAGTTCCATCAACTACGTTCCATCATGTTGCCATGGTGAGAAGGTTGTGGACTTGGCAAGACCAGATGGAATAGTTTGAGGCACCTGCAAGGACTGCAGTGCAGGCCTGAATAGCGGAGTTGATAGAAAAAGATATGATTTATCTGCTTCAAAAGATAAAGATGTTGGCGATGAAAGTCTGCAAGAAATTCTGATTAGCAAGTGTGACAGGAAAGGTAGGAATGGGAACTGGAGCAGGAGGAAGAAGAAGGTCTGCTACAAGGTCAACATCTTCTTGAGTGTCTTCATCGTCACCATCATCATCATTGTCATTATCCTCTGTGGTATCGTCTTCTTCTTGTGGCATGATGTTAAGATGTTGAGCAAGACATTGCATCAATGGTATTTGTTCTCTCCTTACTTGTAATTGTTCCGGAATGTTTTCATCAGAACATACAAGTTTTTCAAAAAGTTCATAATCGGTATGAAGAAAAAAATAAGGGTTAGGGATAGAAGAAATTTGTCCATTTCTAGCCCTAAAACCAACTCAAAGATGATTGTGAGAAACGTAAGGAGGAATACAATTTTTAACACCATAAGCCGCTAAGTGAAGATGTGAACCAGTCCAATAATCAAGATGTGCGGGGGTACTCCAAACGTATCTGAGCTTTGCGTATTTCGCGTATCGACCTCCTAATTGGGCCGGCAATGGCCAAACATCTACTGGGAACTGCAGCAGGTCGTTGACCTGGGACAGGCAGTACTCTTGGTGCCTGTTGCTGTTCTTCTTCTCTATGGCCTTGTCTAGCAATATAATGTCCTCTGTGGTAAGGATCAGGGACATTGCAATCAATTTCTGTGAGAAGGCACATATGATCAGTTCCTAGTTTAATCATGATGGAATACCACGGGTTCTTCCTCTTCCACACTCATCGTCACCTAGCATCCATCAACTCGTTCCAGATGTGCTGCATGGAAACATCAGATTTATGAGAATATTCGACAAGGGAGAGGGGAAGGTTGAATTCATGGTGCATATACTGGTGCCGACCGTCCTTCCAGATAACGTCTCCCTCAGAGTTGATGTAGCGTTTAGGATGCTCAAAGAGCTCCTGTTGAATATTTTGGTCCAAAACTTCATTAGGTTTCAACAATTCATAGAATTCGATGAAATACTTCAAGAATGCATGGCGATCACGCTGGATGATCTCGAAGCCTTGGTTGTGGATGGGGTGAGCGGGAGTAGAGTGGTATTTTTCAATGGGAAATGCATAACTGAGCCCTTCATAAAAAGAGGCAATGGGCTCGTTCCAATACATGAGTCCTTCCTTAAAAATGATGTCCTGTTCCAGGATGTACTGGACAATAACCTGCAGTAAAAGATCACTCCAATAGAGAGTGGAAATCAGGACGATCTGAGTGAGACGAGACGTGACATCTAGAGGATTCCGAGCATCAACACAAACGAGGGGTACTTCCAGTCTGATCAACAGATTGGGAACATTCTGGTAGGTTACCAGATTGTTGGTGTTGACGTCTCTATAAGAGATGGTTTGATGGCTCTGAATCCTCGTTGGCAGTGGAATATCCTTTGGAAACATCACTAGCTGATTGTTCAGAGTCAGATCTATCTGCAGGGGGTTCATTGCAAGGTTGAGATCTATTATCTCGCTTGGTTCCATGATCTCGTCTATATCTATAGCGAAAACAAGATCATTCAGATCAACGGATGTCTCCCTCAGGGAGGAAATGTCATTGGCCAAGGATGGTATATCTCCACCGGTTGTTATTGGGGAGACCAAGTAACTGTCGCTGATGTCGGTTAATGGTGACTCTGCAAGGACGAGAGGAGATACCGAAGTAAGACCATGCAAGATTTGAATTGACCGATCTGTCGAACCAAGGTTTGATGTCGGTGGATAGGTTAGATCAGGTGAGGTCGAAGGGGAGGACTCGTTCCTCAGAGGAAACTGGACTGGACATATTGGGCACAGTTGTGCGAGGCGTTGGTGGGTGGAAGAAGAGACGGAGGTCATGATAGGCCTGAGTGCGACGTAAAGGCACAGGGATAGGACATGTAGGAGGTGGAAGTGGTGGAAGATCAGTCCACGGAGAATGCGAAAGTTGTGGATGAAGGTGAGAAGCCAGAGAATCAATGTATGGGAGAGATGTCAGAGGAGAAGCGCAATAGGTAGGAGAATGAGATGGACAATAGAATGTACCAGGTGGAATAGGAAATTCAGCCAGATGACGACGGTTTGTGCAATTCGGATGAATGCAACAATCTCTGCACAATATAGGACAAGAGTCCTTATCGAAATTGAAGTGACACTTCCAAGTGCAATGGTGGGTAGGAGTAGGAACCAGGGCTTGACTAACCTGGGTAGGAACGAGGTAGTTCCTAGAAGCCAGGTTAGCATTCATCCGTGTAATCATGACACAGGTAAAAAGTAAATAAAGCTCTGCTAACAACAGCAGGCCAGGGTTGCCCCAGATCCATTGGACCTGACCCATGAACTCAAACATCATGCTCATCATCGTAAGTACGATGTAGAACAGACCAAGAGCAAGAGTGTCATACATCGCGAAGTGGGGTAACAACATCAAAAAGACGACCATTTATGCCTAAGTGGGGCTCATAACCTAAAGGAATTGCTAGGTTCCTTTGAGTGCAGAGACAACAGCACAAGGGTGATCCCAGTGAGGGAGAGTACTCACTTGCTGTAGACGACTTGCAAGCTAGTTGCTTAAAAGTTATTCACATTGTGATACGAAGTAAAGAACTTAAATTGTGGGCTCTGAAGGAGCCAGGTTTATATACAGTACAACAATGTTTGTATGTATTGTGAAAATATCCATAAAGGATGAAGGGTTGTGTAATGTGCAGCAATGCGCAGCAATAGGCAGCCAATGGCAGATAGTGCGCAAGGTATGGCACAATATGCCAAGAGAATGGTGCGATGTTTCACCATAATGATATAATATGATGTCATCATAAAGATAAGAGATAAGGATGACATCACTGGTCTAGAACAATGATATCATGGGTCTAGATGAATTAGTAATCATGAAGAGCGACCCAGACAGGTTAAGATTTAGCTAACGGAATCTAAATATTTCAATAACAAGTACTCTGTTGGGAGCTCAGGTGGGATGGTTAAGGGATGGAATCAAGAGATTAGATTATTCCCCTATAGTACTGCCTGTCTAATATACAAGGCTACTCAATTTGATTGATAATCCTATTGAGTACCCAGGAATGTGATACTCGAACTCCTATGTATTCGGCACTCTCGGCCGATATGGCTTGTACTTGTAATTGCACAACACCCTCAAGCCGCATAGGGGTTTCGAGTGTGATGACGTGCTTCTCTTGCAACTCCCTCCTGCTATGGTATTGGGTCGCGGCTCGCTTTTCACCAACCCACAATTGTGGGAACTCATCTTACTTCCCGACACACACTGCAGCAGATTGGTTGCGCACGTCGTGAGCCGGAACGCCAGCCGAGAAGCCCACCCAAGGGGCACATACTCGCGACGACAACTCCGATGAGGACGACGACGACTTCCAGCCCGCGATCACAACCGGAAACAGCACCGAATTCCGCTGCGAGACCGTATTTGCTGCAGATCTGGTGTCGATCGTGATGCTCTGCGATGGTTACGGCTCGCCCCACCCTGCTACCTGCGTCAAAACGCGTTGACAAGCCACTACGCCCGTTGTGTGTCATGCGCACCAGTGTTCGCCTACCCTGCCACTCGTGTCAAAACGCATCGGCCAGCCACCATACCCCTGGTCGCATGTTCGCAGACCTGATTGGTCGGGTTGGTCGACCAATCGACCCTGCGCATCCCGGTTGCCCTCCTCGCAAACCCATGATCTCACCGCTATCATTTTCCCCTTCAACTAATTAACAATCTCGTATACTTGTCATCGGTTTTTTCGTCCTCTGACCGTTATCATCCCTGGCTGTTCACGATCCATTTTTGTTTCTTTCGCTTTGTTCTTCATCGTTCCAAAAAGCCCCCTCGAAAGGGAGGGTATTCCGGGTGGGTGTGTGGGACGACTGTTCACATTTGATACTCTTGTACTACTTCCGTCGAATAAAGGCAAATCAATCCCTAGCGCAAGCATGGTTTGGGCCGACACTAGGTCGGCACTTCCCAAGTAACTTTATTCGGCGACGTGTGTCATGCAATAATATGTAGTTGAGACTAGTGAACCTGGTTTCACACCGACGATGATCTTTGGCTCTTTGTTGCTGTACTAGTATCGCCTCTGCTACTTGCCAGATGTAGAGCTGAATTTCTAGAACCATCATATATTTATGTAAGAGACAGTCTGTCCTGTAGTGGTCTACAGTAAAACTAGTAATAAGTAGTACAGAAAGCTGAGGAATCAAAGAGACACGACGAGCTCTTCGTTTAGGATTCTAGCTCGAAAGAAACCCAGAGACATATAGTACAAGGATGAGGTATACGACGAAAAAGGGACGGCAATGAACGAGAGGAATATGCAATACAGTGGTAAAAATAGTGTGTTGATATACCACAGTGCCGATGCGATGATACATCAATGCAGGATGCGTACACGAGCGAGCCAGCGATCCTGCTCGCTCTGGGAGCGTTGAAGGTGGTATTAAGAGCATCGATCAACGATGTGCAATTGGGTTAAAATGCGTGCGTCATAGTGTGGGGGACCACCGGACCGTGATGGAACCAAGGGTGGTGCATGGGGACTTGCATGGAACTGGATGAGCTGCTGCGCGAGCTCGTGTCATGTTGAAATGAGCGGTGTGGGACAATAGCGAGATCAAAGGAGGTAGGAAGGGGCTGTATGTGGGGCGGTGTGTGCGAACTCTGCATGTGGTGCTCATGGGACACATGCGTGGAGTGCCGGCGCCTCCTGGTGGGGGCGAAGCTCTTCCCCAACGTAAGGTCGTCGGACGGGGTCTGGAGTAGTCTCACGGCGTCCTGGATACGCTCCCTGAGCTCGCCGATGCGCTGGGGCTGGTAGCTATCGTAACCCATCGGCCAACAGAGGGTCTTTATCCAGTTCTCCATGATCAGGGGCGTCCAATGCACGCCGTTGAGCTTGGTACCGTGACGAAGCATGGCGACAATGTCCGTCGGGTCTTCCTTCTGGTACCGAACGAGCTTGAGGGCGACGCCCCAGAACATGGTTACACTGACGAGGACGAGGCCGTTGGATGAGTAGATTGTGTTCATTTCGATGTTGTTGGGCTGCTTGGCGTCATAGTAGATGGGATCGTAGGTGTGACCCCGGGGGCTGCGGGCGCGATCAGTGTCAGCATGGGCGCCTCGTGGCAATCAAAAAATGGACCGACTCTCGGGCAAACGGGAGTGCGACGTCGGGGTCTGCATTCATCCAATCTGTGCTGGGGGGCGTTCAGGACACGGCGGGCAGACGGATCGCTGAGGACGCACCCGATGCGAAATTTGTGGGCGGTTGCGTTGATACAAGACTGGAGGCGGTCCTCGGCATCGTAGACGCCCTTTTTGCGCCACTCGTGTCCGAACGCACGTCTGATGTAGTCGACGTCCCGCGTGGTCCTGCGGGTGGAGGATGTGGAGAGCAGCGGATGGAGGATCATGACGGCGCCGCCGTGGACGAAGAGGCGGATCTGGCCGCCAAAGACCTGGTACGTGCGCTGCTGGAGGTCGTCGAGGAGGCCGAAGAGCATGTTGCGGTCGAGCTGGATATCGTTGTGGGATTGCATCGTGTGCGACGACGAGGACGAGGACGAGGAGCGAGGAGCGGCTGCCTCGTGTTCATTATTATAGCACCGTAACGTGGACTGCCTTTCCCGTCGCTATTCAATTGTTTTCGGCTCAGGCTCAGGCTCAGGCTCACAGGAACCCGCGGCGGGAAACATGAGCGAGTCCACCATCCGCGCGATCGACTGCACACTCGGTCCACCGCATCACCTCTGGCCAGGTCGTCATTGACCTCCAGACGGCCGTGAAGGAACTCGTCGAGAACAGTCTCGACGCGGGCGCAACGTCCATAGGTATGCCCATCCTTGGTCCATTCACTGCCCTCCACAGCGCTTCCAGAGGTCCGTTTCCAGAATCATGGACTCAAAACAATCGAGGTCGTTGACAACTGGGTGCGGAATCGCACCAAAGGATCACGACAGCATCGGTCAGTGCGACCGACGCCTGTGTAGCGACCCTTGACTCTTTGTCGCCACAGCACTCAAGCACTATACGTCAAAGATATCGTCCTTTGAAGATCTATCCCGTGTCCGCACCTTTGGTTTCCGCGGAGAGGCCCTTTCGTCACTCTGCGCTCTGACCGATGGTTTCACAGTCACAACAGCAACTTCCTCTGAAGCGCCAATGGGAACCGTCATCGAGATGGACAGAAACGGAAAAGTGCGGTCAAAGTGCAACATTGCCCGGCAGGTGTGTCATCTCGTCGTTTGTCCAGACGCCGCCATTCACGTACATGCAGAGGGGAACGACCGTCACAGTTTCAAACCTGTTCAAGCCGCTTCCTGTGCGTCGCAAGGAGTTCGAGAGAAATACCAAGCGCGAATTTCAAAAGGCATTGAATATCTTGCACGCGTATGCCCTCGTGCCATGTGCGTTGGAGAACAAAGGAGTGAGGTTTACGGTCAGCAATCAGGCGGAAGGCGGGTGGGTGACCGTTTTACTCGGAACGTTGGATCTTCCTCACTCAGCACAGTCGCAAGGTCATCCAGTTCAAAACAGACGGATCCCCTTCTATGCGCGCTTCCGTCCTGGCAGTGTGGGGGTCTAAAGCGCTCGAAAACATTGTCGACCTTGATTTGTCCTTTGATGTAGAGTCCGAAAGGTCTGTCCTGAGACGTAAGGACCAAGACAATGACATGTGGGTACCACATCGCCACGGGACGAGTGGTCGTATGCTAAAACCGCGTTTGGTGCTAGTTCAGTCGTGACCCCCATCAAAGTGCAGGGCCTCATCTCTAAGTTTGCTGTTGGAGCTGGACGGACCAGTGTCGACCGGCAGTTTTTCTTTGTTAATGGGCGGCCATATAACCCTGGGAAGGTGAGTTCTTGCCATGGTGTGGAGTACATTGTTTCGTATGCTTCGTGCTGCAGGTCCAGAAAGCTATCAATGAGGTGTACAGGACGTTCAACATCAACCAGTCCCCCTTCGTGATCGCTAACGTCATTTTACCCACAAGTAAGTCCCCTCCCGGTCTCTTATTCAGATCCCCATCCCTTTTTACGGATCCTGGCCTGATCACGACGCATATAGACGCATGTGATATCAACGTCAGTCCTGACAAACGTACCATTTTCTTGCATGGCGAAAATAATCTCGTTCAAGCTCTCAAGGTACGTCTGTGCATTAACCAAGCCCTCTCTATCACCCCATCTCATACTCGCTCCCACAGACCGTACTGGAAAC
This sequence comes from Boletus coccyginus, assembly GCA_025782845.1. Taxonomy (NCBI): domain Eukaryota; kingdom Fungi; phylum Basidiomycota; class Agaricomycetes; order Boletales; family Boletaceae; genus Boletus; species Boletus coccyginus. Next base: position 386,939 of record JAHZSR010000038.1, on the reverse strand, counting down.
CGCGTTTTCGGCCGCGCGGTCAACGTATGACGTGACCACACAGCCTTCACAGACTCAGGTCGCACAGCAGAATGCCCATCAGTCAGAGAGCCAGGGTGGACCATCAATGCGAACATGGGAACGGGACCGAGAAAGGGGTGAGAAACGGCCACAGCATGTACCTCCGTCCTCGGATCCAGATGGACCAGAGGAAAGCGCTCGCAGGTCACATCCACCTCAACCCGATGATACGAATGGTATTCATGGTGGGGACGAACCGATCATGATGGGCATTCCGCATCTCCTCTTAGGGGACGGGGCTAGGATAAATGGAGGGTCTGCATCGGAGTCTGAGTCCGAGCCTGAGCCCACGCTCGTCGCAAAGCCTCGGCCGAGTGGCAAGGGTGGTAGAAGCGGTGCCCAAGATGGGGTGGGACAGGGCGGCAGTGGCATGATTGATCGTCCTAGGAGCCGAGCACCGTCCGAGCCGCTCTTTTTCCCTGAGTCCGACGAGGAGAACGATACTTCACGAGTCGACAAGGGGAAGAAGAAGGAAGGTGCTGGATCCGGACAGAACGGCGACGAACGAGCGTGTTCTCTGCAGACCACACGCGGCGCAACGTCAACGGCTACCCTGACGCACATTGCGCGTTCGTCTACCAATGTCCCTGACAAACCTCGTTCGTTGCAGACTGTCCTGAGCACGCGTGGTGCTGCCTGGAATCTCCGGAGGGACGGGGATGCAAACGCAGAGGATGGGAGGGAACGAAAGCGGGCGAGGCTGTCAAGCGAGGGCGATCGTGTGCCGACGAAGAGGAGCTTTAGGTCAAGTCTGAGTCAGTTCTTGGGTAGTGGTCGCAAGGCGCTGCCTGACGAAGAAGCGGAAGAAAGTGGGAGCGACGGTAAGAATGATAAAGATCGAGATCAAGGTCGTGGAGCATGGAAAGGAGGCGACAGTAGCGAGGTGGATGAACTTGACGAAGAGGATGAGGGCGAGAAACCTCCAGGGAAAGGCAGCGGGAAGCGACCGCGCGCAGGTAGTGATTCGTCTCAGGTGACGATGATCGTGCTCTCTGATGGCGAACATGCAATGGACGTTGACGGATCGCCATCTACTATCATCAAACTTTCACACCTCACTGGCCCTTCGACCCTCCAAACTTCAGCAGGAGACGTCGCGGGAGGAATAGAAGACCTCTCGGGTGACGACTGGGCATTTTCTTCGACACTCGTTGGAACCTACGTTCCTCCCGCAGGCAAGACAGTGGAACCATCTTCCAACTCAAGTTCTACTCGCCTGCTTGCAGAGACAGACACCGATTTCGTGACGCTGCGCGTGAATCTCGTCAGCATTGGATCGTACTACCTCGATATGCACAACCATCTCTCGGAGTCCCCGTCAACCCCTCCCTTGCCAACACCAAGTTCGACCCTCCGCTCCGCCGTCTCATCTGCCAATCTCGAAACTGCCGCAGAGGATACCGTCGCTGCCGCCGCGCTGTCGCGGGTCATTTCTAAGACCGATTTCGAACACATGGTGGTCGCGGGACAGTTTAATCTTGGATTCATCATTGTGCGGAAGCGGAGCGATGCCATGCAAGGGGGAGGGACGATGGACGACCTGTTCATCGTCGACCAGCACGCTGCGGACGAAAAGTGGAATTTTGAGACGTTGCAGGAGAAGACGGTCATCGCATCTCAGAGGCTCTTCCGGTGCGTCTTCCCTATTCGGTGAACGTTCGGTGTATCCTGGTCCTGATCCCTTTTTCTTGCGGTACGGTGTGGTCGGTTGCTGTAGACCACAGCAGTTGCAGCTCACAGCCGCCGACGAGATGCTCGCGGTCGAGAATATGGACGTGTTGAAGCTGAACGGGTTTGAGCTAGAGCAAGTAGAAGAGTTAGAGGCATTTAGGGACGAGGATGAGGAAGGATCGGGTGTGAGGATGCGGCTGCAGCTGGTCGCACAGCCAGTGTCCAAGGATACGGTATTCGACATCAAGGGTAATGCACCTCCTTTCGACATCTCACTCAACACTGATCGAAACATGTGGCAGACCTCGAGGAGCTCATCCACCTCATGCAGGACCGCCCGAGGGGGACAATGGTTCGCTGTTCGAAAGCGCGGGCCATGTTTGCGATGCGTGCCTGTAGACGGAGCGTGATGATAGGCAAGGCGCTCGATAAGACGCAGATGACGACGGTACGTTGTTTCCTCCTCGTCCCGATCTCCTCGCCGCTCATCCCTATGACTGGTCAAACGCAAACGCAACCGTCGCACCGTTGTGATCTCTGCGCGACTAGATCGTAAGACACATGGGAACGATGGATCAACCTTGGAACTGTCCACACGGTCGTCCGACGATGCGGCATCTCTCGGACTTGATGTCTTTCGGGCGGTATGCGCCACCGCCTTGCGTGATCGATTGGGAGGCGTATGGGATGCATGGATCCTGGTTGGAGGCATGACCTACGCGCTTTGCTCCGACTTTGTCGATGGGAGCAGGTCCAGCGCTCACGAGCACGATTCCAGTCTTTGACTACTCTAGGACCCAGTGCTCTGGGCTATTATCTCTATCATTTACGCGATCTCACCTGGTATATACATAGGTATCGATGCGCAATCTACATGTGCTTTCTACCACACGCACACATTCCTCGTTGCTCTCCTACAGAGACAACAATTCCGATCCCGTCATTGCGAACACGATCCTGATCAGCGTTCGTTGCGATCAACCCTATGTCCTACGGTGTTCGCATGTATACAAATGTCATCAGCCGCCAATCAACGGAGCGCGCTCCTCGTCCTCGAAACCTTCCTTGCTGTCCCTCAGCTCAAAACCTTCCTTACCGTCCCTCAGCTCAAAACCGATCATACACTTGGTGATCCAGCACAAGGAAAAGAGGGTGAACCCATGGGCGCTCCAGTGGACGAATGCGGAGCGCGCGGTTGACTGCTCTACGGTAACGGCGAAGAGGAACCACGAGACGGAAAGGCAGGCACAAAGGTCACCTTGGGTGGCTGGAGAAGCGTATACCACTCGAACAACTGGATCAACACGCTGAAAAATATTTGGCATGAGGCAGCTCGTATGAAGAATGAAGCTCACAACGAGAAGAGTACAGACATCTTGGTCCCGCTGTGCGCTGGCGTTGTAACTGCATCCACACCAAAGGCCTCGAAGCAGGCGAGAAACGTGAGCCCTAGAACCCAACTATGGTATAGCGAGTGGAAGATGACAAAATAGTCGGTCGCGTATATCCCGTGGGGGTGTTCTGCTTATTTTTCGGTATATTTTCTGGTTGGAGGGAGCCGACTGTCGGCAAAGAATCCTTGTGCGCAACAAGAAAAGGCTTACATTTACCACCAGATAAGTGACGACGATCCAGAAGAAGGCTACGCGAGCGAGTCAGAGGAGTGTGACGCTTTTGAATAACTGAGGGTGAATTCACCGAATTTATACCGTTGGCCACTCCGGCAGCGATTGTACACGGCGTTCGAAAGCTGAAGCAGTGGAAGCTTCCAACCCACCTGGTCAATGAGAACATTGCTCCCCTGATGAGAGAATTGGTAGATACAGCCGCCCAACATCAAAGAATGTATAACTGGCCTATGGGTATGCCAAGATCAGTTGTTGCTCTCAACGCCAAGTGGCGTCGAGTCAGATACTAGTAAGCGTGACATACCACATGAAGAACGACCATGGCGCTGGCGTAAAGTAGGTTTGTTTGCCGCCAGTTCCGACAGAGAAAACATCCCAACGGGACGTTACCGTGTAGACTCTCCCTCCCATCATGTAGACTGCACCCAGCATGTTTGTGAGCTGTAGTAGAAAGGGTAGACTCAGCTTCCCAGGATGTCGCCATCGAGGAATCAGATGGAAGCTAGACCTTTAGAATGATGGTATCCTTGCTCTGGTACTGGTCCTGGCGCCAGGAGTCGCTGAGTCTGTATCAAGCACACGCCTCCGACGCATAACTTGCCAGGGCCAAGGCCACTTACATGGCACGGTACACCGGCGATCCATGGCCGCCAACCCCAACCGTGACACCTGGATCTTTCAAGTTACGCTTCCTGAACTTGCTGAAAAGGCCTTTCTTTCTCTGTTTCTCAGCCTGTGGTCGGATAGGGCCGCGGAGACGTGGCATAAGAAGTTGGTCGTAAAAAGATTACCCGGGCCGCAACCTACCTGCGACTACTATAGTGGCATGATGCCTCGTGCCAGTGGTCTCGCAGTGGCTGGAGCGCTGAACGATCGGACTCGGCCTGCTCTGGCTTCATTTTATCCAGCTCTTTTGCCGCGTCACAAAAGAATCGTGTTGCCCAGGCGTTGCTAACAATCCCCAGGCTCAGCCGTCCGACTTCGGGATCATACAAAACCCGCTTCACCGACACAAACGTCCGCCAATGACCCCTGCATTGTTCAACTTCTCAGGCCCTGGTCCGGGCTACACGCGTTACACCACAGTACAACCAACCATCCCCGGAGGAAGTAAATGAGGCTGCAGGATATGCCGGCAGGTCCTAGACTCTAGTGAACGCGATCAGGCAGTGCCGTCCTCATGTTGGCCTGCAGGCAACTTGTACTGGCGTCAAACTAACTCCCTCTATTCCTTTCTTCCGAGTCAGTGCGGTCTTCTGGAGACAGTACTCACGGCCCACCACAAAGTACACGGCGAGAGCAACCATGTTCTCCTGGTTTGGTGACACACGCCAAGCTGTGGCTTCACAAACTATAGATGCTGTGCCTGGGTTGCATCTATCGCCCACCTCCACGCTGATGGTACCACTACCAATCCCTGGAACGACACCAGTACCGGACACGCTACCTCAACCTTGGTCTCCCGCACCCCCTAAGAACCCCACGCCAGCGCATGTGTCGGCAACCTTCTCAACTTTGGCAATGGCGACAGATGTACCATCGCCCGTGCCCATGTCATTGCCGGCACCGACGCCACTTCCTCCGACCCCTTTATCCCCGTTACCCTCCCCCACCGGTCTCAAAGACAAGCTGAAGGCGGTTTATGCGTCCGTGCGCCAATCTTTTTTGGTTGAGCTCCATATGCCTGCATGGTTCGTATCTGCGTCAGCGATCGTCAATGACGTAGTGGGCCCGTACCGCAGTGTCTTGGTCTTGACCTGTGTCGCCATCCAGCGATCGCCAATCGCTGAACTAGGCCATACCTACATCAAGGATTGGAGGTGGAATTTTGAGCGTGAACGACTTTTTGACACGTTTCGTTAGGTGACCGCCCATTTGATCCACTTGAACCCGCGATCGCTTTAGCCAAGGAAACACTCCGCTCACATGCCGAACACTCGGACCGCCGCAGATATCTCACGACACTGGAGAGCGTATTACGACCAGAATTTCTATTAGCCCCCCTTGAACTCGTTCTCGCCTCTTTCTTCGAAGCTGACGCCCTGCCATTTCCTCTTGATTGGTTTGTGGTTCAGCTCAAAACACCTCGTAACTTCCGGTGGTTCAGGGCACTGCTTTGGGCAGCCCTGTCCACCATCAGTGTCCAGGCGCGTTCATGGTTCAGGAAGCTTGTCGCAATGATGCCCCGGTGGCTTCGGGGACCCATGGAAGTGCTGCTTCCCCCACCGCCTCCATTCACTATGTTCCTCGAAGCTTTCGACAACTACATCACCAACGAACTACCCACGCACCTTATTCGGCTTCAGGACATGAGACTTGTAGGGAGAGACGACATCAGAGAGGCTCTACGACCGCGTATTGCAACCATGACGGAGGCAGATTTGACATACCAGACACTCACTCGTCCATCCCAACAACCAGGTTGGCCATCACTTCACCCTCGCGATCCAACGCTACCTAAAGTTTGCCATTTTCTCGCACCGGTGGGGACCGCAGGAGCCGTCTTTTCATGCTATGATGGAAGCCAGCCCAGAATCTCTGTGGATGTACCCTCAGGGCCCTGGATTCCAGAAATTGCTCAAGTTCTGCGAGGAAGCGCGGCGCTATGATTGCGCGTATGCATGGTCTGATACCTGTTGCATCAACAAGGAGAGTAGTTCGGAGCTGCAGGAAGCTATCCGATCAATGTATCGATGGTACCAGAATGCGGAGATCTGCATTGCGTACATGGGGGAGTCGGTCTCGAAGGAGGGTTTTGAATATGAACCGTGGTTCACTCGTGGATGGACATTGCAAGAACTTCTCGCTTCACGCAGGATCAGGTTCTATGGAAAGTATTGGACGCCAATCAACTGGCAGGGCTATTATTGGAAAAACGACAAGTTGGATTCCGGGCTTATGGACGCAATAGAGAAGATCACTATGATCCCACAAGACGACCTCAAGGAGTTCACCCCCTCATGCTCCAGGGTGTACGAGAAGATGGTCTGGGCATCCAAGAGACGAACGACGAGGATCGAGGACAGGGCGTACTGCCTTCTCGGCATATTTGACATTACTATGTCAATTTCCTACGGAGAAGGGTCCTGGGCATTCCATCGGTTGATGGAGGTGATTCTCCAGAGATGCGGAGAGTCGGGAAACTTTGCCTGGTCGGGGGAAACTTCGCCTTATTCGCTCGCTATTCCCGCTTCTCCAGCATCCTACATGGAAGATCTGCGAAAGGTGGACAAAAAGCTCAGGCTAACAGAGTCAGTCGCCTTCACGGTGACAAAAGATGGCCTGCACGTCGAGCTATTCGTTGTAAATGCCAAGATAATCAGCTCCCATCAACGCAACAAGGGTCCGCAGCTTCCGTGGGTTGAACCGCGGCCATCACTGAATCTGGCAGACGTTCGATACCACGAGATTGCGCTTCGTCCCAAGTGGACTTTCCGAAGGAACTGGCCGAAGAAATCTGTTCAGGCAAACGCGGACGAGAGGGATTTGCAGCGCTGTTCTGCCTGGGCCATAGGCATTGTATGTAGAAATCGGTGTGGATGAGGGGAGGGTGAGGACGCAGAAGATCCCTACCCTTCGCATCGAACGTAACGTTCGGGCCCGCCTCGAAACCGTTCATATCCCGCATAGGCTGTAACCCTACCGTCACAATTCGTGTCGTTGTGCATAAATCTCGGGGATTTGTATAACGACCGAGTGAACGAGACCCATGTCAGGTAAGAAAAGGCTAGCGTGTCACAGCAATGGTCCATCCGGCATGACAACGACCATGATTTTGAAAGTAAGGTCACCGGTGCATTCGCAATGCCGCCCTTACCTTACCTCATTGAAGATACTCTCAGGAAGACGCATCGGTAGTATTGTCTGCTTTTTGCACTTAGTACAAGTGCGTCGGAATTAGTGCTAAGATAGTAGGAACCTACTTGACTTTAATTACAGCTGGGGTTACGTAACAAAGGTAAATACCTTGTTTGCTCTCCGCAACACCAGCGTGTGACCCGAACTTGGTCACGAGCTTTGAGCCTGTCTCTCAGAGACTCGACTCCACTGGCATCAATCGACTATCTGGCAGGAAGTTTTCTACGCATTAAGGCCCTTGGATCGGATTGCGCATGAATATCGCGCGACTATTGGCTCACCTACCACTACGAAATATCAGGACTGCACAAACCCATCTTCAATCGAATATCATGGCAAAGTCAACTATCCATTCACGGTGGTCAACTGAATTTCCACGCTGGCCCTGTTGTCTGGATAGACTGCGAAATGACTGGATTGAATCCCAAACACGACAAGCTTCTTGAAATTGCCGTGAGTCAATGATCTTATGGTCCAAGACGTTCGTTGAAGATGAACTTTCATCGTAGGTGATCATTACCAACGGTAACTTGGACCCGGTGGATGATGGCATCGAATTTGTGATCAAAAGGGACAGGTCGATATTAGACAAGTATGTGCGCTTTCATTTTCATGCACTTTCGGTTCAATTCACATCAACAAGCATGGAAGAATGGTGTATAGAACAACATGGAAAAGTAAGTACCATTCACGACCATCCGCAAACACTGTTGAAATGCACCAGTCAGGTTTGACGCAAGCATGCCTCGAGTCGTCCCATAGCAAAGACGATGTTTCGAGCGCGGTTCTCGAGTACATCAAGAGATGGATACCAGAAAAGCGGGCGGGCGTACTTGCGGGCAATTCAGTTCACGCGGATCGATCATTCTTGGCTGAGGAAATGCCTGAAGTCGTGGATTGGCTTCATTATAGGTAAGCAGAGGTGTTATCGACCGTTACGTTCTGATTCCATCTTGATTCAAAGGATTATCGGTAAGCATCTCGCTCCCTTGACCTTACAGCAGGCTCTAATCAGGAAGTCAGACGTGTCTTCAATCAAGGTTGGCGTTGGTCCTACTCCTAGTCCCAATACCCTGACAGGTTATTCCAGGAGTTGTGCCGTAGATGGTACCCCGGAACTGAAGCTCCATCGAAGATTTTTAGCGGCAAGCACAGGTATGTGTCAGTGTAATTCAGTTAGCATTTCCAGATGAACGTCTGTAGAGCGTTAGAAGATATCAAGAGCTCTATTCGAGGTTACTCTTTTATATTTGACTCAGCTGATTTGGCTGATTTTCTCTGGCAGAACTTGCGTGGTACCGAGAAAACATCTTTCGCGCCCCATGATCCCTTAAATCCGAATATAGGTGCTTAGGATACAATGGTACCTTCGCGGAACTTCTGGTTGACTGTATTTTGTCCGCAAATTCCTGCCTCGAAAATGCCCGTGTGCAACCCCCGATTGTACCATACCTTTTGGGAATTGTATGGTTGTCGTCGAGAAGGAGTGCGGCACTGTCCGTCCGAACTTGAACCCGAGCGACTCCTGTCAGCTTTGCGATATGTCCTTGAGCGACTCGACCCTTACCTGAATCAGGCAGCCTTGCGTTGGCAGCCCTCGTAGAGAGACACCTAGACACTTTCCCTTGATCATGATGCACTTGATCATCGTCCCACGAGGGCATCCTGATCGCCACTTCGCTGGGGCAACGTCGGGCGTTGTCTCTGTTTCAGTCAGTTGGGTGCCATGTATGCCTTGGTAGGACACCTGGTGTGAGAGCTTCCCCCGCAAGGGCATCCTGATCGCTTGGGTTGGCAACAGTGCCGAGCCACCCATTTACTTCGCCATCTTGTCTGCGCAGCTAGAGCACGCGACTCTGAGCTATCGTCGCAATTACTGCCAAGACAGCACGCTCACGCACTTAAGGAACTCTGCGACGTGGTCATTTTCCGATAGTGTGATTGTGCCGCAAAAGTTGGTCGAGTCGGACCTGCCAGTAATGGAGTCCAACCGCCGAGTTCTCTCCCCCACTCGCAGAAGGGCCAATTCATTCTCTCCAACTTGCGTACTTTGTCATACGCGCTGACTTTGACAGCTCCCCGGGCCGCTGCGCAAATCATTATGTAAACCCGTTCAATGTTACCATGGAAAGGTACCACCCTTTTGATCGCAAAAGCAGGCACAGGCTCCCAGGCAGAACACAGTGGTTTCAGCCAAACATGACATTGTCAGCGCATTCCATCCGTCGAGCGTTCGTGGGGCGTTGACATTGCACAAGTCACGCTGGCAGATCCTCTACATACATACTGGTGCCTAGCCATCTTGTGCGCCAGAATGATGGCCAAGAAACCGTGGTCTAGGGTGCCGGCTTTAATTGTCGCCCCACAATTCTTTGCTCCCTTGGCAACTTCGGCGTCTTCATCGTCGGATGAATTTGAGGTGCGCTCTTACCGGTCTTCAATGGATCCTCAACCTGCAAATACCGTCTTCAAGCTGCCAAAGCAGGTCTACCCCGGTTCGAACTGTTCGACATTTCGGTCGAGGAACTTGAGAATTATGGGAGGCAGGTACTGTCGCTCGTGGGTTCGAGATTGCCTTCGATTCCCGCTATCACGATGGCACTCAAGTACGTGAACCAGATTTCTTGAGCTGGGAAACTTACGGAGTTACTAGCCGGGTACATTTATCTAATACAACTATACCGAGTCTTTCATGTTAGACGGGAGGATTTACTCTCCCGCATGGCGCACATTCTGGTGTCAACGAGAGGAATGGCCTGGACCTGCATCGAGGACGCCCAAGACCCTTCAATACTGTTGATCAACTCTATTCACCTTGTGACAGCGAACCTCTCCCCTCCTGATGCGCTCCGCAGCGCTCGTGGTAAGGCTTCGCTGGCATGTGGACGTAGATCAAGTGGGTTTAAATTAAGGTACTTTCCTGCCCTCCACTCATCGACCAATGTCGCGTTTCCATGGAAAGCAGTGGGTAGTTTTGTCAACTTGTTACAAGTTTTGTGCCTCAGTTACCAGAAGAAGGAAGACTTCTGCGCGTTGCCAAAATTTGAAGAAGCGCGTCTGTCCAGATTGACCCGCTATCCAGCAGTTTCACCTTCCCGATAGACCGTCCTTGCGCAATCTCCGTTGCTACCCCAGTCTCCAATCACTCGGACCTTGACCCGTGTTTTTTCCTACGTTTCTTTTTTCGCCAGGTACTTCAGACGAAGGAATGGATAAAAGGTGGTGCATCATCATCACTGGAGTCAAGGCACAACATCCAGGCGCTCAACTCGTACAGGGATGTTCCAATTCCTCGCTCTTCTTTCGCTCTTTACCTTGGTCGAGGCGGTGCCGCAGGCGACATCGTATAGCAACTGCGTGGGCACGATCTCGTCACTGAGTGACGTGGGCGCTGCGACTCAGTGTTCAACTGTGAACATCAACGCATTCACTGTGCCAGCTGGGGAGACGTTCAGTCTCAACCTACTGCAGGGTACCACTGTCAACGTTTGTGAGTGATCCCTTGTGATTCTTTTTGTTTTGTTGAATCGGCCAATGACTTCTACAGTGGGCGACATCCAGTTTGGAAACAAAAGCTGGGCCGGTCCTCTGTTCGAGATTGAGTGCGTCAAGTTCATTTGACGAACGCAATTACTCCTTTGTTAACCTCAAATTGTTCGGTGACAGAGGGCAAGACATCACATGTGAGCCTGCTTCTGGTATCCTTCCAGTTCGATGCCAATAGTACACTTGCAGTCAATGGGAACGGGAAGCTCTGGGATGGTGGTGGACCTTTCTATTGGGTAAACAACACTGGGGTGATTGTGTACGTCCTCGATGTCTGACCCATCACAGGATGGTCTCGGAACCGCCTCCGGAGAAGTCAAACCTCATCCCATGATGAAGTGCGTGCATTTTACTATTAAAAAATTGACACCCCTAACTTCATGCGATAGGATCGTGATGTCAGGAACGTTGTCTGTATGTGACTTCTTGCTCTAAGGTATCAGTCATATCACGACTGCCTTCATCTCAGGATGTTCATGTCGTCAATTCCCCGGCACATTGCTTCTCGATAAGCGATGGTCCGCTAGTCGTCAGTGGTGTCACTATTGATGACAGTGAGACGATCATTCGCCTCGTGACTGACATTTTCCTTAACTTTTGAATGTAAAGGTCAAGGTGCTTACCCTAACGCTAAGAGCAATGGCCGCCCTGCTGGTATTGGATACTCCCCATTATGTATAAGAACTTGAACATTGATTTAACCCACAGGTCACAACACCGACGGTTTCGACGTCAGTGGAAGCAACATTGTCATCAAAAACTGGTAAAAATATGTACCTGTCGTGTTTTTATGCAACATTGACACAGCGAACGCACAGCCATGTGATCAACCAGGTATTCAAGGCGATTTCCTGATTCTGATGCATTTGTTGACTCGTGCGCTCAGGATGATTGTTTAGCTATCAACAAAGGGGAGAATATTGTATTTGAAAACAATTATTGCTATGGCGGTCACGGTGCATCCATCGTGCGTGATCTTATTTACTCACTGAAACGCATAGATTCACATGAGCCAAAAATACAGGGTTCGATCTCCTCTAACATCGTCGTTGAGGGTGTTGTCTTTCAGGGCAACACAGTCGTTAATAGGTGCTTCCTTTTAGACTGAGGCATAAGGGCTGATCGAACTGGATGAATGATGCATAGCGTACAAGCATTTCGCATCAAGACCAAAAATGCTGCGACTAACAGTAAGGTCACTAATGTTACGTATTCCGTACGCAGATCACCTTATCTTGCCTGGAGTCGCGCGTTCATTGTGTACCACCAGGACAACACTGCGATAAACTGTACCCAGTATGGTGTGATAATTACCCAAAGTTACCCCACTACTCTCGGGACACCTGGAACAGGCGTTACCATATCTGTGAGCAGCCTTTGTCAAGAATTGAATAGGTACTGATTGGATTTTTTTTTTGATAGGACATCAACTTCTCCGGGGGCTCGACCGATGTCGGCGTCGTGGATGGTGCTCATACGATTGCCGTGAACTGCGGTGCGGGTTCTTGTACTGGTACGTTGTTCGTTTCAATCAGGGGGAGATGATTGAAGGTTTTCTGCAGGGATATGGGATTGGTCAGGCTTGCAAACGAGTGGTGGCTCCCCCAGCACGTTAAATAACTGCCCTTCTATCGACGGCTATACCCTATAGATCCTTCTTTTTTCTCTGGAAATATTTATGTGTGGCCCAGGTGGCTTTTTCTATTTTGTATCTGGGAGGGTCCTTCCACTAGATGTGGGGCCGAACTTCGTCGGCAGGAACCTTGTTTAGATTAGGAAGGTATCTCCCACGTCTCGAAAATCACATTACAATTCACAGACCCCAGTGACCTTGTAAACAAGGTAATTTGAGGCAATTACTAATCACACGAGCTCTGTTGTCTCCGAGTCCACTCTTCCAAATATTGTCACCAGTCTGAGTCGGCCCTCCGATGAATATCTCAGTTTGCGACAGTGACTCTTGCTGGCTCTGTTTTACACCGGATTCTTGCCGCAACTACGAATCCTCCGCTCTTTCTTGGTCGGAACCCGCATCTCAAGCGGGATTCTTTTGCGCCTTCGATGGCCCCGAGAAAACAACCAATTTCGATATGGACGAATCAGAGAACTATTATCTTGGGGCTCCCTTCAAAAATCCGGACCTTGAAGTAGATGGCATGATACAATGTCGAGGACGCGGGTCACAGCAAACGTATACCGCGAGCACTCCGAAGAATACTGACTACGCCGAAAAATGGGAATCGCCCGACACGATGCCTCCTCCGGAGTCTTCCTCGCCTGTCTGCCTCGACGCCGACTCCTCGCCATTCTTGACGGATCTGACCCGGATGCTGGGCCGTGAGGGCCCTACTGTGGACCGACTTTTGCTTTGTTCCCCGCGTGACGATGGACAATCGCGCGTCAAAGCACCAGCGTATCCGAACGCACCCACCTTTCCTACCACGATGTCGATTGGTTGTCTTCTCCCTCTTCCTATGGATATGTCCGAAAGCTGCTCCCCGATACTTTCCTGCAGCGCTGCCCAAGGACCCCTTGGCGGGTGTCTGAGCGCGATTAACAAACCACAAGTTGTAGCAGTTGCGCGCGATATATGCGTGGAAACGGTACGAACAGCCATCGAGCAAATGGACGATCTTGAAAAACCCGACGAGAACGACCGTGTTTCTGCTCCGGGGAGTCTCGTACCTGCCTTTCGCAAGGGAGCCCTTTTTTCTGGTCCTACCATTCTTGACTTGGGGATATCAACCGAACTGGAACCTCCTTCACGCGACGCGGAGAACGATAGGCCGGACGATGCTGTCCCCTCGAAGATGCCACCTCGCAGAGTGTCCATCATCTCCGTTTCTTTCCCAGCTTGGGCTACACTGGATAATAGTCTAAAACGACGTCGCTCCTCGGTCGACTATCCCCCGGAACCCAAGAAAGTGAAGCTCGATCGAACGGTGTCTCATGTGTCCTGTGCCAGCGACTTGAGTGTCCAATCCAAATACCAAGCCACGGAACCTGCAAGTATACGACGCGCGCAGTCATTGAAGTCGGCCGTGTCTATATGCTCAGACAAGTCCACGGTACGCTCATTTCTATGTATACTAGAGGATATACGCCAATGCGCATATATGCGTCCTTTTCCCCCAAGGATTCGAATTTCTATCCTTCACCCCTGAGCTCGCTGACTTCTCGACCTTGCCTGGACAAGGATTTTCCACCGACGCTTCCAAACACTCCGCTCCCCAATTCCGTGGACTATGCTCGATCAAAGGCGAACCCTCTGGTTCGAACGCTCGTAGTCTATCGCCACAGATCCTTGGATATCCCCGCGATTCCCCCGGTTCCCATCATCGCACCACCTCCACATATCAGACCCACGGTTATCTGTTGCGCTGAAGACCAAGCGATCGACCGCCTCAAGGCGCTTCTTCTCCGGGAACGCTCGGAACGCGAAAGGGACGGTTTACATGTCCACGATGAGAAACGCGCGGAGCGATTGAAACTGACGTGTCCGAGTGAGCTGGCCTTTTCGCGACGAGACAGTGCAAGCACCACCGACTCGAGCGACTACTATAGTCAATGGGAAGAGGAGAGTACCATCTCTGCGATCGAGTCCCAGGAGAGCCAGGAGTTGGCAGCGAGTGTCAAGATCCTCCCTGCGCAGCATCGACTTGCCAATCGGGAAACCTGGTCCAACGCATTCGGCATCGCGAACGACTTTCGGAAAGAGATTACGGGATGGATACTCGAGGTGCGGTGAACATCCAAGTGAATTAGGGTGTGTTGATGTGAGCCTCACTTTCTCCTCAGAAACTCCCAAAAGAGTCTGTACCATGCGAAAAGCCGTCTCGAGATGGACGTCATCATCTTTACGACCAGCTAGTGAACTCACGCCAGACGAGGTTTCACGCGGCACAGCTATTTCATAGGTACTTTCTTCTTCCCCAGAAGGTCAAGTACTGGGAAGAGGCGTGCAAGCACGAGCGCTTCGAACAGGAATCCTTGGAATCGCACAGCGATTCCGATTGTGAGAGGGGCATCTGGAATCTCGCAGTCGCATGCATGGCATTGAGTGTCAAGGTATGCATCAGTTGTTTTTCCTCTGGAAAACCAACTCAATGGTCGTTAGCTTCATCGCGACTGCCTCGCGCCACTTGGCCCGATATTCGCTGCCGGGTTTCTCGACATGGCGCCCCATGCAATGTCCCATGACACGTTTGAGGTGAGTGTTCGATGACTTTAGTAATCGCCACGTGCTAATTCCATGATGCCCAGCTCGCGCAGCGTCAAGTTTTGTACACATTCCAGTTTCAGCTGGGGAGCTGCACGCCGCAAGATGTCTTGGACGAGCTGTGGAATGCGTTGTCTACGTTGCGTAGGGCGAGTGCACCGATCGGTTGGACAGCTGTTCAATGCGTGACTTGGGATAAGTTGTTCCAATTGCTTCTCGGTAAGTATCCAGTAATCCCAGCAGTGTCCGAATGTCTAATCATGAGGTCCGATATGCAGAGCCAGACGCGCTGCAGTATCCAGTTACCTTACTTACTGCCGCAGCACTCGTCGACAGCCTCGCTTTTGCGTTGGCGTGCCACTACAGGACGGAAGGGGAAGCCAATATCTGCACGTGTAAGGCCTTAGCCAGGACCCAAAGCTCCGAGAGTATGCCCGATGATAGCGGGCCGACGTCGTGGCAAATTCATCTCTATGAGGCGTCCCAATTGGTAGATGACGTCATTTTGGACGTCAGAGATGTGCTCCATCTCTCCGCTGTACGTCGCATTAATTCCTCGTTGTACGAACGTCGGCTGACAGTACGGCTTGCAGATCGAACTAGATGAATGCAGAAAGTGGTTAAGCCATGTCGGTCAGGAGTAATTTAGCCCCACTTTCCATTGGACAATTCGAACGAACACGGACTTTTGTACTAGATACTTTGTGGCCTTCCTAATTTGTACACGATCGCGTCGATGACGTCGACGCGACGGTATGACCCGACGAGTGTTTATTTTTTTTGACCTGGACTAGAACATATGGCAGAAACAAGCTTGAAATAGGAGAAGACGTATCGTGAGTGGCGTTCTCTCGTGAACGAGTGTTTACTAGTCACTGATCGGGTCGAAGCTTGAACTGGGTGGCGGGCAGCCTTCTGGAAAGATCATGGACATCGTCGAGGACAGACCAGCAGGGAGGTGAACACGTGTCTAATCCACCAATCGCACGAACCTCACTGACACACGAGCCGTAAGGCAACGTGGCGACTCGGAAGGGGAAAGAAGGTGATCCTGTTATCAAAATTACTCAAGAGGGAGTGACTGTTGTGTCAATCTGCGAGGCCCTTGTTTGGTGTTTTCTGGCCCAGAACGACACTGTCAAGCTCGCGCACGAGTTGAATGAGGTGGACGAGAGATAAACAAGGACTGTCGCCACGACGCCAAGGTTTATAATGTTGTTATGTACGCCGGCGTGGGAAGAAACGGAATTTGGACGAGCACTTGTCCGACGCGGTGAGAATTTAGAAACCAAGTCGATCGGGTCGCCTTCCGTTCTCCCCTTGTCCTTCTTCTCTTTGTCTTTCTCCCGTTACGACCCTCAGGACAACCACGACCAACCTGTCTCGCTAACTTGACCTGCTGCTATTTCTTTATTCCTGCTTTCGAGTCTTTTCATCGCTCCATCTATACCCGATACCAGCACCCACCAGCTAATATCTCGTGCCTGTGCAGAATCTGTAAAACTGCTCACTGAGCTTCTTTCGATCTACAAAACATGGCCCCGGGACCCAAGGCGGGTCCGCCGCAATTTCTTGGTCTCGAGCTCGCTACCGATCAGCTCCGCGCATCGATTGTCGACGAGAGCTTGGAGCTCGTGGGGGTTGAGTGTGTGGACTTTGATACCGAACTACCTGAATATCAGTGAGCGTTCCTCTTTTCATTCCTCCACCATGCAGTTCCTATTCATTCTTTGTTCCTATCTCATCTTTTGGTCCCCAAAACCATATGTCGCGTAGTGCTGACTGTCGATCAGGACTCAGGGTGGTATATTCACAACGCCGGGAGATGCCTACACGACTCCAGTCGATATGTGGGTGAAAGCCCTAGGTGCGCCGTTTCGCGGAATCAAAATTTTCAGCTATCAACGATTTACTAATTTGGGATTTTTTATAATTCCCTCGATCGTAACCTTATTTGGCACCTGTCCCTACCACCTCAAGACTTTCTCCTCGAAAAGCTTTCCAGAAATTACGACGTGACGAGAATAAAATCAATCGGCGGTTGTGCTCAGGTGCGTTTCGCGTCGTCGCCATCTCTCTCTGGTTCTCTTTTGTTTCCCGGTAATCCGACCCTTGGTGTCGTCGTTTGTAGCATGCTGTCGTCTGGTGGAAATCAACCCCGATCCCTTCATTCCCCGCTTTGGACCCGCGATTACCGTTGCACTCCCAACTTCCTCCAAACACATTCTCGTTGGCCAACACCCCCGTCGCACAAGATACATCCGCACATACCCATGCCTTGGCCCTCGAAGCGCTCCTCGGTGGCCCAGATGTCATGGCCGCGCGCGTCGGTACGTGTGCCAATGCGTCGGTTCTCGCCGCGCAGCTCCTTCGCATCCGGGAGTCTTGGACGTCGGACGTGTGGGCACGTACGGGCAAGGTACAACTGGCGAGCACGTTCCTCGTGAGCATGATCGTTGGTGAGTGGGTGAACATGGGCGAGGCAGAGGCGTGTGCGACTGGTATGTGGGCACATGGTAGCGGTCAGGGCAGTCCAACCCATGGTCACTGGGATGAGGGCGTGCTCGAAATCGTTGGTGGTAGTCGAGAGGAGGGACGGAGGATCCGAGGATGGCTTGGCGAGGTTGACTTGGCAAGCGGTAGGAAAGTTGCCAACGTGGCGCGGTACCTGTGTGAGAGATATGGATTTGAGCCTGGTACGTATTGCACATGCTTGCATGGATTCTCAAGGCGGATTATGCTCCTTCCCCCCCAGACACCGTCGTCGCACCATTTACGTCCGATTATCTTTCTGGATATCTTTCTCTTTGTCCGTCGCCTGGAGATGCTGTACTATCCTTTGGACCCATGGACACCCTCCTCGCACCTGCACAACACTATCATCCCACTCGTCTTTACAACCTATTTCCACATCCAGCACAGGACGCTGGAGAAAAGCGAAGATTTATCGCCATGCTAACAAGCAGGTAAGTCTGTCTCGCGGCTGCCTTCGTTTCCATGTTTAACCTCACGCCTGGTCCAGAAACGCTGATGTTCCTCGTGCCTTGGTTCGAGACATGTACACCAAGAGTTGGAGTGCTTTTGACCGTCTAGTCGCTATCGTCCCTCCCGGTGGCTCCATCGGGTACGTGGACTCATCATTTGGGAGGATTCGGATTTCAGTCCTAAATTACAAATGTGATTCTGCACATAGACTCGACGACAAGCTTTTCAGCTTTTGGTTGTTGCAGAGCGATAGCTACCCATTATCACACGTCAAAGGAATCTACCGCTTCGAAACGGGAATCAAAGTCAATGAATTCAGAGATCTTCGCGCAAATCCGCGGTGTCTTCTCGAAAGCCAAGTTCTCTCCTTCCGTGTCCGATGGTCGCGGATGATTTCTACCGGCGTGCTCGGGTCCAACATCAACCGCAGTCGTGGGAATGTGCAGACACCAGGGCCGAGTCCCATCGTAGCATCTGTGCCAAGTAGTCGTGCAACTAGTCTTGGGCTCCCGTTTGATCCATACGACCACACCCCCTTGCCGGCTAGAGTCTTGGTCACTGGAGCGGCAGCAAACTTCCCTTCGGTCGCCAATCTGGTCGGGGACGTCTTCAACGCGCCGGTGTTCATGCCACACACGCAAGTAGACTCTGCCCAAGTCGTCCCACATCGCAACGCTCCCGCGGGTGGTTTCCCCAGTCGAGCGTCTCTCGGCGGGGCATACTTTGCACGCTGGATCTGGGGCAAGGAGCGTAGTTCTACCAGCGGTGGTTCGGGGACTGGTAGAGGTCTCGGTGGATTTGAGGATGAAATACGAAGACTACACGGGAAGCGGTGGGTTGCATCTAGTGGTACCCCACTTCGCACCAACGTGAACGGACTTCTCGGCGGGGGTGGCGGAAGTGGCGCCAACAGCGGCACTAGCACGCCGTACGTGCACCCGCGATCAAATCTCGGTTCCACCATCTTTGTGGAGGAAGAGGAGGACGAAGAGGAAGAGATGGAGCGAAGCGGTGGGATGTTGAGCGCGTCGGTGTTTGCGGGTGGCTTTGCAGATCGGGATCTCGGACGGGACATTGGTCGGATGCGGACGCTCACTGGATCCACCGCAGATGCGAGCGCGAGCTCGGGCTCAGGTGTGCCATCGACGACGTTCACGACGCCTGAGCTGGGAGGTCGAGCAAGCCCTGGGGCAAATGGCGGTGCGGCCGCGCCACAGACAACAAGTCTCACTCCAGTGACAGCAATGCCGACCGCAGATTCGGAGGCTCAGATTGGGCTGGCAAAGGTAGCAGAGGCGGACGTGGACGCGTTCATGACGTATGCGGCCATTGTTCCCGAGTATTGCAGGCTGGAGAGCATGCTGTGCAAAACCCTCGTATGATCGTGCTTGTTTTCGACCACTCCTTTTTTCTCGATTGGCAGCCTGGGGGGAGTTTGCGAGGACCCAGGCCTGTTCGGTTTGGTTGATGCGGACGTGCCGGAGTACGAGTCGATTGGCGTAAAATCAGGGCAATCTACCATCCACCATACCTACCATCTTCTTCATCTGTATAGTATATATTATAGGATCACGTCAATAGGCATGCATCTTTGGATTCACGAGTAGTGATGCACTGGGCAATATATAAGACACAGAAGCAAGACCACAAGGCTGTATAGCTAATGTATCCACACAGCCTCCCCCGCCGTTCCCCATACCAGTCGAACAACCTCGCAACAAGATGAGGTACGACAACGCGCAACGATAAGCATGCGTCGTGCTCGAAGAAGATCAGCGGGCCGTGCTGTCAGACCAATTAGCATCAGCGACGAGGACCCTAGGAACCAGCTGAACAAACAAACAAACTGTGGAACGTGTCAGAACGCGCCAGTGAACGCTTGGAACAAAAAATAATCTGGAAAACTCACCCTGGACAGCGCAAGACAAGCCAGGCGACCCGGAAGACGTTCACAGCGACCAGCAGCGCGCCGAAAGCAAAAGAAATGAGTGCTTCAACAAAACCATCACGTCGCATCGGGGTACCGGGCCAGGGGCTTGGTTGGACCCAGAGGTGCCGAGAGGGACTGGGGGAGATGGGAGACGCCAGAGGAATGGCTATGGCTATGGCATTAAGATACGGTGTGAAACGAGTCGGACGGATAGCATGACGAACGACACACGTCGTGACTCAAAACGAGTCGAAATGAGGTTGCTCGCTGGGGACGAGGGGAGTCAGCGCCGATGATAAAGAAACGCAGGACGACAGACGTACCTGAGCCATCCACACCGCCTACCGACGACCATAGACAACCTACCTACCACCTGAACCCACCACGGCGTCGTACGGGAAGACTCGGATCGGGAACTAGAAGAGTCAATCGAACGCGAGCGAGAGGATGAACTTGCCAGTATATATGGTCACGTCGAGGCCGTGCCGAACAATTGGAACGTGCTTGATACGTTGTACACGAAGAATAGATAGTAAGTGGGAGCAAACCAAGGCGAGACCACGCCGGCAACTGAGCCGGCCTGGTGATTTACAAATTTGGACAGCGCGCGGACGCAGTCTCGGGACGCGACACTCATCCACACCCAATAGAATTTTAGTTGTTCACTGGAACTTTCGACCTAGGTATTTTTCTGGTTACCTTCTACTATTCCTGGTCAGGTTTACAAACCAGGAATGCGTGGGAAAACCAAATCCGATGCCCGTGGGAAGTCTTGGCTTGACCTGTGACATAACCTTAACCAGAGGATAGGGGCTCGGCATGCTCACTGGCATAGGTGCGCAGAAATGCTTGAGTTTACGCTTTCGTCATCATTGCTGGCCCGGATCAGTCATTTCGTATAGAAGGGATTCCCGGAGGGCATGGTCATGAAAATACACACTTTCAATTTTAATGTCAGGCCCTGGCCTGAACCCAGGCCAAGTCCAGGCCAGGCGCCCACGCCCTCCAAGCCCCCCAAGCCAGGGCTTTCAGGCGATGCCATGCCCTATTCATGAATGGGCGCGGATGGTGTGGCTTCGTATCTGATGTGACTCAGCTCCATCAGTAACCGGCGCAGTATAATATTTGTCCTCTGACCAGAACGTCCGAATCAACGCCCTTCATTGCACCATGGCCTGTATTCAATCGGGACACAAATACGCTCTCATCAACGTCAAGGGAGGTACCGCCCTTGACCTCTCTGGCGGTGATAACCGCTCCAGTACGTCCATTTCCCTCTCCATTTCGATCCCACTGCGTCTTGCTTTCGTTGATCTTGGCATCTGATCGCGCATCAATCGACAGTCATCGGCTTTCCGTACCACGGTGGACCCAATCAAGAGGTACGTGTGTGTCCCGATTCCCTTCGATCTTGGATGACCACCCACATCGGCGTCGTGATGGACTGACGAGCGCCTGACCAGTGGTACTTTGAGAAAGCCGGCGAGGACCACGTCTTCTACATCAAGTCTGCGGAGAGCAGTCAACCCAAATACCTCACTTCCGCTGGCGGACTGCACGACGGACAAAAGGTCGTCGTTGACGATGCGCCGTTTCCGTGGTGTGTCGAGGACGTGGGCGACAGAGTGATAAGGTGCGTCGTGGCGTCGTCGTCGTCGTTTCTGTGCGCTGACAACGTTTGCCCCCCCCCCCCCCCCCCCTTTTTTTTTGCTGGTTTCTCGCTCTTCACCGCTGCCTCTCGTGTTTTGGATCATGCCATCGTTTGGAATGTCCTTGTGATGATTGTATGGTCGTGGTTTGATTGGGTTAGAATCTCGCCTGAGAGCAACCGCAACTTCTGCGTCGATCTCTCCGACTACGGGAATGCAAAGCCTGGGACCCCTGTCGAGCTGTGGGGCCGCTGGGATGGCGACAACCAGAAGTGGAGGTTGAAGAATGAGTAAAGCGGGTGGTTTCTGTTTCGGCGAGAGCTTGCGAGTGTACGAATATCGTGGAGCCTGGGAGGAGCATGTTGTTTACCAAGTGTATGTCTGACGACGTTGTTTGTGCGATAGGAAATGTGTACGGTTTTCGCGATCACGTGTAAGACACGGGTACTGCACATGCTAGGTCGACGCTGGTAGTATGCACCCAAGAAAAGCAAGAATATGAAGTACGGCCTGTTGGCATGTTGTCCCAAACCATACTGCGAATTATAATTATCGCACAGTTTGTACTCACTATAGAATCGATAACCCACATAAGTGGGTCGGGTTACATGGCCAGAGCTCATCACCAAGTATCGTGGGTAGTCTGGTGACCAGACCAATCTATGAGGCAAGCCATCCAAGTGACAAGGCGTTCCACCTCAAGTCCAAGGGGAGCGGTCAATACCTTTCCGCCGAGCGACAGGCAAAAGGACGTCGCTGCCGGGTCTCCCTATGCGTGGTACGTCGAGGACGAGGAGGGGGTTGATAGTAGGGTGAGGTACGTCGAGTTTCGATTCCACGTCGAGTTTCTGTGTGCGTTGACCGCGAACGTCACTATCAATCTTGAGCCAGCGTGGGTGGTATGGCACTACTTTGGGTATAGATCAGTGATATCGGAGCCTCGTGGGCGTCATATCTGAAAATGTGACTCAGCTCCATCAGTAACCGGCGCAGTATAAGAACTGTCCTCTGACCAGAACGTCCGAATCAACGCCCTTCATTGCACCATGGCCTGTATTCAATCGGGACACAAATACGCTCTCATTAACGTCAAGGGAGGTACCGCTCTTGACCTCTCTGGTGGTGATAACCGCTCCAGTACGTCCGCTCCCCTCTCCATTCGATCCTGCGTCTTGCTTTCGTTGATCTTGGCATCTGATCGCCCATCGATCGACAGTCATTGGCTATCCGTTCCACGGTGGACCCAATCAAGAGGTATGTGCGTGTCCCGATTCCCTTGGATCTTGAATGATCATCCACATCGGCATCGTGATGGACTGACGCGCGCTTGAAAATTTGACCAGTGGTACTTTGAGAAAGCCGGCGAGGACCACGTCTTCTTCATCAAGTCTTCGGGGAGTGGACTATTCCTCACCTCCGCTGGCGAACTGTACGACGGGCAAAAGGTCGTTGCTGACGATGCACCGTTTCCGTGGCGTGTCGAGGACGTGGGCAACAGTGAAGTGAAGTGCGTTGTGGCGTCGTCTTCGTCGTTTCCGTGCGCTGACCACGTTTGTGTCGTGTTTTTCCCCCCTGTTTCTCGCTCTCGTGTTTTGGATCACGCAAATTTTCCCTTGTGATGATTCTATGGTCGCGGTTTGATTGGGTTAGAATCTCGCCTGAGAGCAACCGCAACTTCTGCGTCGATCTCTCCGATTACGGGAATGCGAAGCCTGGGACCCCTGTCGAGCTGTGGGGCCGCTGGGATGGCGAAAACCAGAAGTGGAGGTTGGACAAGGTTTAGTAATGCCGATGGTTTCGGTTTCAGCGAAAGCTCTCGAGTGTACGAATATCGTGGAGCCTGGGAGGGATGTGCTGTTTACCGATTGTATGTTTGACGACGTTGTTTGTGCGATAGTAGGAGATGTGTACGATTTTCGCGAATCACAAGATAGGAAGCGGCCCGTACTATGCTAGCTCGGCGCTGACCAGTATGCGAAGACTTGCACCCAAGAATATGAAGTATGTATGGCCTATTTGCACGTTGACCCAAACCACACTACGATTCAAACCATAGGACCGATAACCCACGGACTGAATCGATCAGGTCAGAAAATTACATGACAACTGGAGTTCAAATCACCCTGAGATTGAGTCATGGTTAGTATTGCAAGCAAAGGATTTTACTGACTTGAGAGTCGGCTTCCGTGGATTTTGGACCAAAAGTAATTCGCGGGAAATTTCCGGCGTTTCAATGCATAGCGAGCATATGTACTGATGAAAACGCGATGCAAATGACACTCGGTCGCTCGAATTGATTCGGAGGATGGGAGCACTGGCAGCGGATGATCGATAGTCCAACTCGTGTGGCCTGACTAAAAGGCCAAAGTCCATCCGAGTGCCCCCACCAGGTAGCAATACATATCCATGTCCTACATGATCGTACACGCACACCGTGACTGTCGTTCTTCTTGCTCTCTGCGCCTTTGCTCTTGGCGCCCATGCTCCTCTCTGAGGCGTCTGTCCCATTCCTCTACCTCTCTGAGTCGACGCTGTTCTTTGAGATGGCTCTCCCTTTCCGGCAACCTGGGACGCTCCATTCTCCCTCGTTCCTCGGCTTCTCGCTGCTGCTGCTGCAACCTGAGGCGTTCCAGTCTCTCGCGTTCCATTCTCTCGACTTCTTGCTGCTGCTGCAACATGAAGCGTTCCATTCTCTCTCGTTTCTCGGCTTCTCGCTGCTGTTGCAACCTAAGGCGTTCCTCTCTCTCTCGTCTCTCGACTTCTTGCTGCTGCTGCAACATGAAGCGTTCCATTCTCTCTTGTTTCTCAGCTTCCCGCTGCTGTTGCAACCTGAGGCGTTCCGCTCTCTCTCGTTCCTCGGCTTCTCGCTGCCGCTGCAACCTGAGACGCTCCATTCTCTCTCGTTCCTCAGCTTCTCGTTGCTGCTGCTGCCTGACGATTCTCACTCGTTCCTCTGCTTCTCGCAGCCATTGCGACCCCAGATGTTCTATTCTCTCCTGTTCCTCGCGCGCACGCTCCCTGGCCTGGTGTTCAAAGTCGAGGTAGTCTGGATCCCAAATATCAGAGTCATCGTCATCCTCTTGCCAAGCCGGGTATGCATTGTGCAATGCAGCAGCGCGGTTTGCCTCCACCTGTCGAAAAAGCTCTCGTTGCTCTTCGACATCGACCTCAATGCCGATGAAGGCTGGTGGCTCCGGAGAATCCGGTACATCGTCATAGATCGTCCCATGGGCGTTTTGCATATGGGTGTAAATCGTATCTTCGGTAAAGACCCCCATACATCGCCAACAGATGTGTGCGCCGCACCTATTCACCAAAATGCCAAAGGCCAAGTCAGACGGTTTGGAACTTGCAGAAATAGGAACGTTACGTACCGGCACGTCATGTGGTTACACCCGTCCACTTTCTCGATTATCACGTTGCACTGTGGGCATTTCTTCACACGTCCGCCTTGCGAGGCAATCCAGGCGTCGTTTAGGCGCTCTTCTTCCGCAGGATCTCGTCGTGTTTTGCTTGCAGCACAAGAGAGACCATCGTGCGCATCTTCGTGACATCCGTTACACACGGCGGAGAAACAGGACGGACAGTGGAGTGTTTGAGGAGTCGCACCAGCCTGGACGGCACGATAGATCTGCGTGCAGTCCGGGGTTTTGCAGTGCTTGAACTCCTCAGGGTGTTTCGCGATATACGCGTCGAATGCTGCTTCCAGCAACCGATTGAACGACGCAGGGGGAAGAAACTGCTGAATGGTGGGAATGGCGATTGGAACGCGACATTGAGCTTCATCTCCGAGGCAAGTCAGAGGTAATTGATCCGACTCAAGAGCCGACGAAATGAAATGGCGGAGACATGCGACGCAATATGTATGACCGCAGACTAGCTGATGCGGAGAAGAGACACTGTCGTAGCAAATAGGGCAAGTTTGGCTGCCCTGCGATGCATTGGGGAGGCCACAATTGCCCTTTTGAGAGAGCATGATGAGACGATCCAGAGCGTGCCGTGCTTCTTCGCCGCCTGAAACGGTTATTTTTCTGGAGGACATTGCCAACCTGACGTTGTTCTCCCCGAGCGTGTCCTTCAGCTCCTGGATCCCCTCTCTCACAAAAAAACCCACAGAATGCCGCGCAATGGTGACGGTGTAGTCCAAAGAGGCGAGCCTGTCGAGCTCGCCCTTGATCATCTCGCGAGCATGATCCACAGCTCGCGGCGCCCCGTAGACCTTCAAGGATTGCCGTTTCCAGTCGGCGCGCAGGTATGCCCCAGTCTCCAAACGGACGCGGGTGACAAAATGGTTGCCGGAAAAGCCCAATGACCGGTGCCAACCGTCCACTTTTTCCCCCCGAGCCAAATTCTCAACCCTCACCTTCAGGGCACCCGTCGCTTCCTTGACTGAGCCGGAAAGTCGGATGTGAACAACGTTCCCAGTGTCGCGCACGTTGAGTGTGCAGGCTCTCCTGTCCTTGATCGAGCTCAAAAGGAAATCCCACTGCGCCTTTTGGGCCTTGTACTGTTCCGCGGGAATAACGAGTGTGAAATACATCGGATCGGGAAGTCGGAGCCAGATAGTTTGGTTGCCATATCGCTTATCCAAGAGACACGTGTAGGCAGCGTGGGCCTCGTCCCACGAGGAAAAGTGAGCACGTGCAGAAACGACACCGTCCATGGTACAGGTGCTGGGAGGATCGTCGAACTTCTGGAGTGCTCCTGGAACAACCCCCTCGATATCGTCCTGAACGAGCCTAGCAATTTGCTCGACGGTGCACATGTAACCAAAGGCACCGCCAATGGTCAGTCGCTTGACCGATATCGAGTGCGTTAAACCAATGACATCCCCATCGGAAACAGTGGGTGGGAGATTGTTGATTTTAATTGCATTGAGTCGCAAGTTGCGCACGAAGCGACCAGGGGGTTGAGCGTTCATCTCGACTTTGATGCGACGACCGCCATAGATGGACCGGTGGAGTTCTTTGACCTTGGCGTTGGCTGTAGGGATATCAACGTACTCCGCGACATAGCGTGCAGAGGGGGCGTGCCAGGATATAGTCAGGACCTCGGAACTTTGACCAGTCGCAGCGCTCATACCCTCAAGGGAGTTGGTAGCGGACATTTCGACCACCAGGGTTTCCTCCTGAAATTCGACACCGTCGAGACCCAATGCAAGCACCTGTCCAGCAGCAATGTCTGTGATAATGTGGGCTTCCAGCCTACGGTCCGGCCTTTTCCTGATCACGAAGTGGAAATAGTTGACGTCTAAGCCCTGACTCCTGAATAATGCGTGGATATCATCCTCCTTCACATCGAGAGGAAGGTTCCCGATGCGTAACGTGCATGTCTCGAAACCAGTGATCAGGTTGAGGACGTCAAGCCCCGCACTATACGTCACGATAGAGCCAAGGACAACTTGACTGATGGTTTTGGATGCTTCCTCTCTGGCAACGGCGTTTGCACGCTCACGAGCAGCAGCGGCTTCGGCCTCTTGCACCTGTAACTCGTTGGCTCTTCTTTGAAGTGCATCTAGTACATCTTCTGCCCTCACTAACGTTCTCTCGAGCAGCTCTAGGCGGTGTTTGTGACCATCGTCAGGCTCTGAAGGCGACCATGTCAACACAATTTCGCCACCAATCATTTGCACTCACCTTCCAGGAAGAATCGCTTCTGATGGATTTCTCGTCCGTCCTTCTCCTCTCGAACTGCCTCGAGATAATCGCACACCCAGCTCACTTTCTCGAGCACCGCGTGCCGGTCTGTGTACCGGCTAATTTCCCCCCGCGTTGGCAATTCTGCATCGCCCTTGACTTCGTCGACGACCTTGGATGCGACCTTGTATTTCTTGTACTGGGTACGATACTGTGCGTGATGTTCCTTGCAACGCTCTGGTTTGGGGTGGCCTTCTGTCGCTAGTCGACAACATCGAGTGATTCCGTCTTCCAAGAGGGTACGACACTGGGCATCGTCCTCATTTGCAGTCACTTCGGCTTTGCGCTTTGGCATGTCGGTGATGGTGAGGTGGCAAGCGTCAGCACAGCGCACAGACCATTGCTTCGGTTAGAGAATGATCCGGGCCGAAGTTCTTTTGTTGAGAGAAGCACCCACATTGCACCCACATCACAAAAGCTGCAAAAACAGTGCGTGCTGTAGGACGGTTTTGGCGGGAGAGTTGCCAATCTTGGAGAAAAAAAAAATCATTTTAAATAATTAAATAGTTAAGTAAGCGCAGCGAGGAGAAATCAACGAGCGAGCACCAGACTACTTGAACGAAACAATTTATATTGGAAAGAGACAACTGAATAGACTATGGAAAATAGCTGACAGATAGTAGTAGTGAATGAAGTTAGTAAAAGCATAACCCGAAACAATCATGGCCTGGAAGCTTCGAGTCGAAGATCCAGAGGCGGGCCGCGTCGCTATGATGATGTCGGACTGAGTGCACTTGCTCTGTTTCCACTGGCCTCTGCACGTTGTGCTGACACACTGCAGAACAGCGGCGAGCGGCACGAGGGTGGCGAGCTGGGGCTGACTATACCATGCCCGTGGTGTCTCAGGCTGCTGCTGCCAAATTGCAATCACCATTGTCGCCGGTTGGTGCTTGCTTGCGTTTCAAGTCACGACGCAGTGGTTGTCCGAGTCAGATACTGGTAGATGGTCCAGTGACACCACCAGTTGTTGTGCTGGTGCTCGTGGCGGGTGATGACACAGAGGTGGCTGCGCAACATGCCGTCATGGTCGTCCGTCCTTCATCGGGTGGTAATGGAGTGGGCGGGGGTGGTCAGTGGCCACGGGCACAAGCAGGCCGCGGACTTGAACTGGGGGCAATCGGGCTTGGGTGGCGAGTCAGACTGTCGTTCGTCTTCGTCATCTAAGATCTTCAAGCATATTAACATTCGTCAGGTCAACATCACGGTGTAGCTGCGTCAGTGCAGCGATTGTGGGTGGACCTCAATCCAGCTTAGCTTGGGTAGCATCACCTGGATGTCATCGGTCACGGATGAACTGAGCAAACGTCGAGTTTGATCAGGATGGCTTACCAAGGGAGTATACATTGCTTCCGAGTCGCTCCATGCTTGGTTGAACGCCTTGACTGAGATTTGGTAGACCTAAAGCTCAGCCTCAGGGTTCAGGTGTGGGAGCCCGCGGGAGGACGCAGCCGCACTATGAAGCAGCTTTGGCAACACGGTAAACACGGGGTTAGGTGTGATGCACTCACCGTGCCGGCTCGTCGCCTCGCTCTGGTGGGAGGTAGTTTGGTCAGCGGCTTGTCCTTGCTTCCTTTACCAGTGGGCCATCATAGCTTGCGCTTTTCGGGGGCAGGGGATCATCGGCTCCGTTCCGAAGGTGGGTATCTCGCATCGAGTTGTCGAAGCACGTCGCCTCGTCGTGTGGTACTAAGTTAGTTACTTGTTAGTTGACCACTGGGTGTACCGCCAAATTCCGACTGCTCCCTGGAATGCGATTGGACCTGGATTGGACGGAGTTTTCTTCAAATCAATTGTATATAATCGGGGGGCACAAGCCCCTGAATATTGAATAAAGATCGATAGGGGGAAACAGAAAACGTCAGCTCCACCCCACCGATTACGAACGTCACCGTACCGTATGCAATATAAGATCAATGCTCTAAACGCCCCTCTTTCATTTCTCCCCTCAGGACATCCTCTTTTGCACCATGGCCAGCATTCAAGCGAACAGCGCCTACTCTCTCACCAACGTCAAGGGAGGTACATGCATCGACCTCTCTGGAGGCGACAACGTTTCCAGTACGTCCAAACGTTTCTACCTCGCGCTGTAAATCTCACCGAGCATGTGTTCGACAGTCATTGGTTATGGGTACCACCAAGGACCCAATCAATCGGTACGCGCATTCTCTCCCGTCGCTCGCCCAAAACGATTTGGACCATTTCCGAGGATCGTTGTTTGGCATCGTTATCGCTGACAGGGCCGCCGACAGTGGATCTTTGAGAACGCCGGCAGTGACAAGACGTTCTACCTCAAGTCCAAGGGGAGCGGTCAATACCTCTCCACCGCCGGCGAACCGAGCGACGGGCAAAAGGTCGTCGCTGCCGGGTCTCCGTATGCGTGGTACGTCGAGGACGAACAGGGCGTTGATAGCGGGGTGAGGTACGTCTTGGAGAGTTTCGATTCGTCGTCGTCGTTTCTGTGTGCGCTGACCACCTACTTTTCGTCCTTGCTCTTGGCTGGTGATCGGGTAAGACTCTTGCCGGCGAGCAACACCAATTTTTCGGTCGACCTCTCCGACCACGGGAACTCGGAGCCTGGAACACCTGTCCAGCTGTGGGGTCGCTGGGGCGGCGAAAACCAGGTTTGGAGGTTGCAACAGGTTCAGTAGAGTGCGGCTCTTCATTCGACGAAGATTAGTGTACGAATAGGGGCTTGTAGTTTAGTATTTGTTTGCCACGTGTTTGTCGCGTGTTTGTAAGACTTTGGTTTCTGTACGAGACCACGAGCTCGAGACGGCGAAGAGTCGCCGAAGACGATGGATGACTTGGCTCGCGTGCAAGGACAGTACTGTACCTGACACCTTCGCTCATCCGTCTATACAACCGTGTACCAACGTCGAGGATGGCACCTCTCGCGACCCCTCCGGCGACTCGGATGCCGTTTCCGCCATACCCTCGCTCCCCTGGTCCAAGCATGAAACACTTTTGGCAGTCGCATGCAACCCGGGCCATCACTTCACGGCCACACGGAGACCGTACGTTTCCAGGGGGCCAAGACGACAGGCGCGCATCTCGGATACACCCGGCAACGTCGACCAAACGACCTGCGGTGCCTAGACCGAGTAGACCCAGGTACCTCGGGCGGCCCCTGCCGCTGAATCTCGCTGAGAACGCTATGAATTCATATACATTTCTTCCAGCGCGCGTGCGAACGTCCAAAAGGGTATCTATTTGTCTATCCCCCGAACACGCAGAATGCCAGCGTAAAATGAATGGCATCGCATTGGTGGACATGAGTACGACATGGGGCTTGGAGCCATGATAGACACCAAAAACAGAACGAAGTCAAGGTTCCCGCTCACAGATGAGGCTCGAACTAAGCCCGAGGCAAACAGTCAGAAACGGCAACGCCGTCGCCCCCCAGGCACATTGCACAGGGCTCTCGGAGGTCCTGGTCCTGGAATTTGGAGCCCCTCAACGTCTCCGGTCCAACACGTCAACGAACGTCCCAACGGCCGATCGAATGTACATTATAACTCGAGGCCCGGGTCCGACGGGACCGTCCAAAGCCAAGCCAAAAACGTTGCCACCATCGCAAAGCATCGTTTATCCGTCCCCCGGGATCGCATCCCTTCCGAGCACAGCTTCTCGTCGATCACACCCACCGATCCCGAAGAGTGGGGTTGCTTATGCATGCACGTTGCCCCCCCTCCCGACGGCTTGGTCATGCCAATAACGAATACGGAGACGAATAGGGTGTATTTGACTGGTGTTGATCGACGTACCGGCGGCTGTGATCGACGGGTTATAGATTCAAGCCTGCGTGCGCAACACCCGGTCGCGGCCGGCGCCAAGTTGTGTGTGGACGCGCGTGGGCGTGTGTTGGTACAACGACTCGATGACTTTACGTTACAACACACGCACCCATCACCAACATCATCGCCTCCTCTTAACACGTTCTTTTCGCCCACTCAGGCCTCTGGCCGTCAGGCTCGTCCGACTCGCGTGCGCGCCAAGCCCGAGTTACTCAGCAGTGATCGACCCGACTCGATCACACCGACATCATCGCACCATACACTGCCATCACATCTGGTCGCGCTCCGCTCCGAGACACTTAGGAGTTTAGTACACGGAGCGCATTCGTTGGCTGGGTTGCAAAAAGTTTTCGGGGCCGTTTTCCATCTGTCATTTGTGGGCATAAAGTTGTAGCGTGCACGTGGCGTTCTGGCGATTGCCTCGGGGCTTTCTAGCAACGTAAGATCGCCCACATGCCCATAACACGACATACGAGGACATCTATTATTGTAAATGGCTACAGTCATCCGCTTTACAGATACCAGAGAAACCGATTAAAAGTACTCTATCATATTAAAAATACCAAACAGTGGACGAGTGTCAGCAACAACAGGTACAGAAACAAACGAGTGTCACCCGGAAACCTCTATGGGATGATGTGGAGGAGCATAGGGTGGCTGTGTAGATTGGAATATGGGGGCATAGATGATGCAGACAAGCAAATACATGCGAGGGAAATAGACCGAACTGAGGTGAGCCAAGAGCGCGTGTGATGGTTCCAGCGCGTGTGAGTGCCGGCACATACAGAGTAGTCGATTTAGATGACTTTGAGCCTTTCAAGATGGCTTCTCAGGATACCTTCTCGTACGCCAGAAAGAATATCTTGGGTGGCCTTCGTGTCCTGGGATCGGGTCAAAACAGGCTGCGAGGGATCAACAAAGGCGACGTACGATGGCGGATGTTTCGTGACAAATAAAGGGGCGTTGCTTTGGCGACAGGCGTTTCTATCAAAGGGCCATCAACACAGACATCAAAACAAGGGAATGAGGACACACATGATATGAGCGGAACTTTTCGCGAAAGTCTGTGGGAGATGGTTGGCACCAAGGAAGAGAATAGGACCAATGAACGTACACTGGACGACATGCTGGACATCGTTTGGCTGTGAGCCATAGGTGGGCACGAATGTCTTTACGCGAACGCCGGCTTTGAGCGTTGACTCGAGAATGTCCATTTTATTCAAAAAGAGGATGATGGTGGCGCGTGCAAGTAGGGGACTCGTGCAGACTTCTTTCCATAGGTTCATCGAGTCTTCCTATAGGATGAGATGAGCGAAAGCAAGCAAAGGTATGAGACGGGGGCGTACGAGGCGGTTGACCGTTTTATTCTCATCGAGCATCTGGTTAAATACGAGCGGGGCAAGGAATATGATCGCTTGGACTAGATATGCGGATCAGAGGACTGTCAAGTGGAGCGGGGGTTGACGGACCATCATCAAAATAAGGCACCCACTGATGCCTTGACCCACGACTACCGCCTACGTCATAGACATACCAGTCCGAACCTAGAAAGAAAGGTGAGCCAAAGGGAACCGACGAGGATGAATAACGCGTACTGTCTTCGAGCACGAAGCGGTGTTCGTCAACGCCAAAAGTCCTGAGTCTAGCTCGTACAATGTCGTCTGCGAGAGGTGTGAGAGCATGGATCGTAAGCAAAGTGGGAAGTACGAACCTATATCGGGCTGCCAGCCGGGATGTGCGATCCTCAGGACATCATTCAAAAAGAAGCCGGCGCTGTGCTCCATAAGAATACCCTTGCGCTTCAAGAGGGCTCTGACGGCAGGGTCTGTCCAAAGGGCGTGAATATCGGGGGCGAGGGCTTCGAGAAGGGGAGTTGGGTCGGAGGGATGGGGGCGACCGGTGCGGGTAGAGGGCCAACCCGAGAGGGTGGTCGAACGGGGCTCGATGTGGCGGGTCAGGTAGTCATCGGAGGAAGGGTCTTCTATGTCTGAAGAATTGCGGAGCGTGCCAGTGACGCGCTCCAAGGTGGACTTCCAAGCGCCACCGGCACGGACACATATCTCGCCATTGCCCTGAAGAAAGTGGTGGAAAGCGTTGCCGCCGGCGCCGGATGCCCACTTGGACCAGCCGGTGGATGAAGGGAGGGGAGGCGCTTCGCCGCCAAACTCGGGGAGAAGCAGACGCGCGAGGCTGGTCTCTGCGCTGAGGAGGGGGAGGAGACGGAGACGAAGGGCGGCGTGCGCTTGGGTCAAGGGGGGGTCCGTCGAGTCATTTTTGGGATCGAGCGATGCTTGTCTGAGGGGGTGCTTGATGGTGGCAGAGCCAGGGGACGGGGTGGAAGCGCCCGAGGACGAGGACGAAGTGGCGGTGGATTGGTCGCCAGGGGAGAAATTTGGATGGGAAGGGGAGGTAGGGACGGAGTCGAGCTCGTCTTCGATGATGGCAAGCAGCCTCTTGACGGAGCTGTGGAGGGTGAGATAAGGGGACGCGGGGGATGACGAAACGTACCCGATGAGATTGAGCTGTATGATGACCTTCCAGACGGGGATCTCGCGATGGAAGTAGGTCGGACAGAACGCGAGCTGAAAGTCTGGACGGTAGCGGGGTGAGCGGGGAGGGGTGCGGGGAGGGAGAGACATACTTCGGAGGACGGTGGACTTGCCGGACTCGGCCTGGCCTGTAAGAGGGGATGAGGGGAGGACGGGCGGGGGAGGAGGGACGGACCGAGGAGGAGGACCTTGATGGAGCGTTTGCGTTTCTCGAAGAGCTTCCTGGACTTTTCGATGGCGTCGTCGATTTCCTTTGATATGCGGGCGGCCTCCTGCTGGCGTGCGATGCGGGACTGCTTTTCTTGGACGGACTCGTTGAGGGGGGGTCTGAATATGGCGGACCACGAGTCCTGGTCTCGCGAGTAGCGGGGTGGATAGGTCATCATGGCAGCTTGCAATTCATCTGGCTGGACGAGTGCATCTAATAAGGGAACCGGCGCATCCGGTTGGTCATCCAGATCCAGATCCCGATCAGATCGCTTCATTCAATCACCCATTACATAATGTGCACGGTCCCACGTTTCAGCCTGTGCCAAGTTGACCATTCAGGCACTCCCGCGACACGTTGCTCTCACTTGGAATGGCGGTGCTGCACTGGCCAGGCTATGACGCGGGTGTCACCCAGGGTCATCAACACCACTACCACATGATAAATATACCCTCCCCGACATGCTTCATTGTCATGTCCCATCGCCCCCTTGCTCAACCACCCTCGTCAGTTGAGCCTCACTTGTCCACTCCACGTGCTGTAACCTTCCACTTTCCACTTGGAGACTCGTTTCACTCCCGCGCAGTTTAACCAAATGCTCCCATGTGTCGACAAACGAGTACCACGTGTCCGTCGCGGCAATCCTACTCTGTCGCAGACCTTGAGAATCCATCCAGAATGGGGCATTAGGCCTTTAGGGCCGAAGACGAGATTCAGTGTCGAGTGCGTGCCTAGGTTCCGAGAGCCGCACGACGGTCACGAAACGCGGGAAAACACTTTAGACCCCTTCGCTTCGTCACACATTGTGGCCGAAAATCTTTTCGCCGCAACTCAGGGTCTCCTGAAACTCCAGGCGTTTTTCATCTCCAATATTAGAAGCGCTTCGGTGTCGCAGGTAGGGCGAAACCCTCCGCCGTGACACGCACCGCAGCCGATGGCCTGCAGAGCGCCTTTATACCATGTGTACAGACTCACTTTTTCGTATCAAAAGCCAAGTGGCGTTCGTTGACCCTTGCTTCTCCCAAGCGCTCTTCCAGCTCGGTTTGGCCGTATTGACACCAAGTCTAGACCTACCCCTAGTTCTCGTTTCAGTTTGCTTGGCATACAATCATTCGAGACGATCCATGTTGGACGTCGTGGTGCAGCTTGCTCGGTTCCTTTTTGTCGCGCACGCGTTCACGTCGACGGTGATCGAGGCGGGCATTTGAGTCGTACGTAACGGGATCTTGTTGGCATGCGTTGGTTTCCTTTGCTGGATGCTTGTGGGTGGTATTCCTACCGCTTACTTCGATGAAATGTGTTAGTCGGGCACTTCCCCTTCGAGATAACAAGATCTGATGTGTTTTCTCTCGCGGTCCGATGGTGGGTGCAATGACGAGATTCGGTCAGCCCAGCACCACGAGGTGGGAGGAGACAGAACTTCACTTCGGTGACAGCCTGGGACACCACTGTCACCTCCGCAGTCGAAGGGCCCGGGACTTGTATAGTAGAACGACCTTGGCCACTGGTTGGGAGGACGACGACGGCGTTCCCACAGGTCTGGTAAAACGGGCGACGAGGTCGCTCGTAACCTCGTTTGCATCCTTGACACGTTTCTTCAGTGCCCCCAAGGTCACGACGAGGGTAGTCTTGCTAATCAATGCCTCCAGTCAGTTCGGCATCGTGATAGCGTGATGGCGGCTGCGTGACGTGGTCGCCAGACCGAAGTTGTACTGTAGGCGAGCCAGCGGCCGACGTGTCAAACTCGAGACGTGTTTACGACTCGCCAGTTCCGGCTCGCTGGTCTCCGCACCTCCACGGCACACCAGGGTTCTCCACCTACACACACCCATATACATAATAGGGAGGATGCAAATCATCGAGTGGCAGGGTCCGCTTTCTTCGTCGTTGCCCTTTGCCCATGTCGACCATCGTCAACTTCAAGAATATCAGAGTATATTGTGAGTGACAAGAGGGCACGATGTAGCGTCGTTGTCGTTATCGAGCACCTTTCTGCGCTAATAGGGCTGGCGTTCGTCGCCTACTGGGGCATCGTACTCTTTGGCTATGATACGTGCGTCTCAGCGTCTGACATTCGAAAAGAGACTCCCTGGCTCATTAGGCTCGACTAGAGGTATCGCTGGAGGTGTCGTGTCCCAGACCTACTTCAAGGAACAATTTGGCATCATCAATCCCGACGGCTCGGTCAACCAAAGCAAGAGCGTGGCCGTCTCGTCCAACGTCGTCTCTGTTCTCCAGGCCGGCGCCTTCTTTGGCGCTCTTGGAAGTGCGCCCCTCTCAGGTAGTCGATGAGACGCGTCTGGCGCATCTCGTGTGTGTGTTGACGTGGATACCTTTTCGCAGCACGGTTTGGACGTCGATGGACTCTCGTCGGGTTTGCCCTCGTGTTTAGCGTCGGTGCCGTGAGTGTGGCTCGGTATCTTGGTGAGATTTTCGTACTGAGCCTTGAAGATCCTTACCACGGTGGCTGGCGGTAGTCGTGGGATCGGCTACATCTATGGTGGACGCGTGGTATCCGGCGTTGGCATCGGCGGGATATCCGCCGTCGCACCTGCCTATGTCTCCGAGTGTTCGCCCAAAGATGTTCGTGGGCGGATCACGGGTCTTTTTCAAATCATGGTGGCGATGGGCGTCATGATCTCGTACTTTGTTAATCGTGAGCCCCTTTGTGTCGCTATGTCCTCACAGTCTCTGATCGGTAATGCGTCTAGTCGGTGTTGGACTGCACATGGCCAACAGTCCCGACGTGTGGCGAATCCCGTTTGGTCTCCAGCTCGTTCCTGCTGGGATGATGTGTCTGGGACTGCTCACCGTCAAGGTAAATGGTCATTTATCCTGAATCTGGCAGTGTCTCATCGTCCCCAGGAGTCACCCCGTTGGTTGGCGTCCGAGGGCCGTACAGGAGAGGCCGTCACAAATCTTGCATACCTTCGCAGAGAGCGACACGATTCACCGTCGGTCAGGCATGAAATGGCGGAGATAGAAGCCGCCATCAACGAGGAACGTGAAGCACGTCAGGGACTCGGCATTAGGGAAGCCTTCTTCGGAAAGGGAAACTTTGTCCGATTCGTGATCGCGTTTGTGATTTTTCTCTTGCAACAATGGAGCGGGCAGAATTCGGTCGGGTACTACGCACCCCAAATATTCACTTCGGTGAGCGCTTACCCCCAACGGGGTGCTTCGCGTGACACTCAACCCCTGGGATGCAGATCGGATATTCCGGAACGGTAAATTCACTTCTTGCCTCCGGAATCTACGGAATCGTCAAGGTGGTCGCGACCACGATCTTTGTCTTGTTCGCGGTCGACAGTCTGGGTCGTAAGCCCTCACTGCTCATCTCTGCACTGGGCATGGGCACCATGTTCTTCATCATCGGTGCCATCCTCAAGACCCACCCCGTCGTGGCAGTTTCACCTGGCCAAGCTGCCCCGCCACCGCTGCCCTCTTCCAAAGCCATGGCTGCCATGCTTTACATCTACGTCTGCTTTTATTCGATGGGGTGGGGACCGCTCCCATGGGTTTACGTCTCCGACATTTTCCCGACGCGAACGCGGCACTATGGTCTTGCCGTGGCTTCCGGATCACAATGGCTATGGAGTACGTTGACAGCCGAGCCCACCGTGTCATCCCCGTGGTGATAACGATAACCCCCTTTAGACTTTGTCGTATCCAAGGTGACGCCGACGATCGAAGCGAACCTGGGCTACAAGCTGTTTATGCTTTTTGCCACGATCAACGTGGGCGGTATGGCCGTCTTTTCCGTGTACGTTGCCCGTCGTGGTGTGCCTCGGGCTGTGTGAGATGCTGGACGCTGACGGCGACCTCCCCGTGTGTCGTAGCATGCTACCCGAGACCAAGGGACTCAGTTTGGAGGAGATGGACGTGTTGTTCGGGGCGGTTAGCTCGGCGTCGCGCGAGGCGTTCATTCAGAGGGAGGAACGCGCGCTCGGCGAGATGGACGAGGTATCGTCGTTGCAGTTGGCGGTATGAGATCTGGGTTGCGAGTGGAGTGCGTGAGGATCTGAGCGTGCACGACGTGGCGTCTTTTTTCGTCGATAGTACGCGACTTGCGGCGCGGGGCACTTTGGTACGGCCCGAGCGTATACTATATGCTATACACACGTACCTGCGAGTCTACTGAACTTGACTGCTGTGTATATTATCTGTCTGGTTCCAAAGGGTGTATTGTTCCATGTAAAGAGAGATCGGCGGGGAGCCTACCTGCTGGCAGTGGTGCAATAAGCAAAAACAGCCCCTCGGTCCATGCTCCGAGTGGTCTGACAGCATCTAAAAATTGTCACCACACACACCACGCTCACGGAAGACGACGTTTCGTCATCATGGTATGGTCGTCCGTCAGTCTACTGGTATTATTCCAAGCTTTCAACCCCCCCCCCCCCCAGGTTATATTGCTTGAAGTACTGCGGTCTTGAAACTGAATTTTGTTCGCTGATATATCTGACACACGATCGTCGTCAAATCCAACCGCCTCCTCCTCCCCTTCTGAAGACATTTAATGAAATATTTGGCTGCACCCTGGTGCAGGCTTCATACTACCTGTTCCTGTCCCAGATTAGGTTTTCAAGCTCAGATTAGGTTTCAAACTCAGGAGCTTATTATCGTTCAACCTTGAATTCTAGCAATCCAATTTGAAGCGGCGACGATTACCCCGTACCCCCAGGGCCCAGGTATGCTCTATGTGTCACAGCCGAAAGCAACTGATGCGGCATGGGTTGTTGTCTCGCTTAGAAATCGAGGAAGGCAGCGGCTCAGGGCGAGGTACGCAAGCGCAGTGCAGAAAGGTTGGCCAACTACCTGTCCGCCCCAGCTGACGTGTCGTGGATTGACAGAACGATGGCTGAACCCAAAGGGCTGGACGGGTCACGTTCCTGCACTAGAGAGCATAACACACATGCTCGCCTGTGCCCATCAACGTTCCTCCCCAGCAGCATCAAACACGTGCTCGAAGAGGAGGACAGAAACCATCGCGTGTCTTTTTCCTACGAGGACGGTTCCGGGTGGCAGCCCGAGGTTCTTTTTACCTTTTTTTTCAGCGGTGTTGAAGTGGCGACACACGTTCAAGGTGGAGAACCCACGCTCGCAGAAGGGGTTTGTGGGATGCGTTGGGCTGTGATGACTGGTATGCGCGTCTCACGTTGACAGCCCTTTGGTATGCTTTGTACTGCGTCATCGTCACCTTGTCGACTTTGATTCGTGTTTTTAAACGTGTCTGCCATCTCGGGCGAGAAAATGACACCATTCTGAGCATCTGTTTACTGCAATCAATAGCCAGTTCAACGTTCAGGACTGATGAGGTGATAGTAAAGGAAGCTGGGTCGGACAGAGTGTGACGGTGGGGGCGTGGTCGTCAGTCCGCCACGAAGGTCGTGCATACTACAGGAGACATGACATCTACGAGGAGATGTTATATACCATACACCGCTCGAGCGTTCTCGTTTGCCCGCTGCATCACGTCCGCCGGGCCCCACCCAGCCCCAACAACGCCCGCCGTGAACTCGGCCACCCACGGGATCATCGCCGTATGACAAAGCGGTAGTCTCCCCTTGAGCTCCGGAAGCGACGCATAGATGTTCGAAGGCACCATAAACGGCGCGTCCGTTTCGAGCAGAATACGCGGTCCAGGTCCGGCACCCGGGCTAGCAGTGGCCATCTGACGCACGAGAGTGGCGGTGTTGGGGTTCGTAGAGTAGGAGACGACGCCCGTGATGCCGATGAAGAGGTTGGGAAAGTGCGCTAGTAGTCGCTGAGCGAATTCGGGCGAGTCGGTGAAACAGTGGACGTGGATCTGCGCGAGAAAAGGAGGGTGGCGCGGGGGGCCACCAAGACGTTGGTAAATATACACTACGGTCGCGAGAAAGCGATAGGTGTAAAAAAACACACCTTGTGATTAGCAGGCACCTCTTGCTTCAATATCCGCTCCGTGTCCTGCTCCGCCTCTCGCGTGTGTATTGTGAGCGGCTTTCCGAGCTTGACGGCCGTGCGGAGTTGTCTTTCAAAGACGCGTTGTTGGACGTCGCGAGGGGAGTTGTCGTAGTGGTAATCGAGGCCGATCTCCCCCCATCCGACGCAGCGGGGATGGGCCATTGCCTCGAGACTGTGGAGGACGGTGAGCGGGATCTAGATCTGGATCGGGGATAGGTCAAGGACTGGATCAGGGACGTACATTGACCGCTCGACCGCATCGTCGTACAGCCTTGCGTCATGCCTAGATGAAACGCCGATGAGACACGTCAAGAGTCGTAGATCCACGTACGGATGAACGCCTGTCCGAGAAAACCCGCACATGTCAGCTCACGTCCAAGGGAAAGAACAGCACGGGACGGAATCCGACCACCTAACGTACCCATCACGAACCAGTACTCGATTTCACCCCACTTTTCCGCCCTGTCGTGCGCACTCACCGCAGACTCCGCCACCTCCTTCCAAGCGCGCTGCACGGGCGCCTCACACCAGACGTCGACGATCGCCTTGATGTTCCGCCCGTGGTATACCTCGCGGACAAAGTCCCACAGGGTATCGTATTTCCCGGTCGGGTATTTGCTCTTGTAGAAAGAAAAGGTGCTGAGGAGATGGGTGTGCGTATCGATGATTGGAGTCGTCGCTGCGTTGGCGTTGGGGTGAGCGGGGAGTGAGAGGTGCGATTCATCGGGTACGGTGTGTTTTTTGTTCTTGTTCTTGCTTCTGGCCATCTTGATGGTCTTGGGTCGTATGAAGACGACGGTGTCGCGTGGGGAGCAGACTCGGAGGCGCCATCCGGGCCGGACCACTGGCTTGAGAGAAAACATGAATAAGGTTGTAGACACCAACACGTCCACATCCTCAGGCTAGTCTGTCCTGACCATCTCATGGCCAACGCAACCTTTGGTTTTATTTAAGTAAAAGTGAGTTGCGCACAACCCTTTCTACTATTAATATTTCTCCTGGGCTGTCTTGCCGCACGCTGGATACAGTACGAACTTGTATAGATATCGGGGGACCACCGATCATCGATCAGTCGGAGCGGTCGAGGATGGACAGATATCTCCTCATCAGAATAAAAAATAATATATTGTGGACGC
The DNA here is from genome assembly GCA_025782845.1 of Boletus coccyginus. NCBI lineage: Eukaryota > Fungi > Basidiomycota > Agaricomycetes > Boletales > Boletaceae > Boletus > Boletus coccyginus. Next base: position 346,067 of record JAHZSR010000038.1, on the reverse strand, counting down.
ACAACAAAAGCTAATACATCGTCTCTTGGTTCCTCTAATGTGATCCGCCCGAGCAAAACACCAAGTGATAAGGATGGAAAAGCAGACTGACCGAAACCGGTAATTGAGTACACACGAACCGACAGCGAGTGCGATGACTTCAATGATGCGAATGTGAGGAACGGGGAAGGACTGCAAAAACATGAGTAATCTGTGATGGGAAGAGGTCTTTTACCGTTTCCTTCAGCGGCCTTCGTCTGCTTGCCTTTCTTATTTGTGGACAAGGTGAGCACGAGTTCTCGTTCTTCATCGGTGACTATTTGTAGTCATAGGTGCGGGTGCTGTACGGCACGGTGAGGCTGAACAAACTGACAAAGTCAGCAATGGAGTGGTTGTGGATATGGATAAGCCACAGATGGTACCGCCTTGGAGAAAGCAGCGGTGGAGGGCAATGATGGGATCCTTGTCAGGTCGGATGGGCGACGTCAAAGCCACTGTGGGCTCACTGGGTGGGTTAGATGCGGGATGCGTAGAAGACGATGCAAGTCACAGATCTATAATGTTAGCAGGGAAGGGAGCGGGTACAGCCACGCGTTCTGCAGAGCACTTGAAGTTCCCATCTTTCTAAATTCTCCATCTTTGTATGACTGCTACGAGCCGTGTTCGTCTTTAAAAAGTTACCTTTGAATAGTCGAGAGAAACCAACGGGAACGTGACCACCTCAGCATGTACCACTGTATTGTCAAAATTTCTGCTGGCACGCAATGGCGAGACGATCATGATGGGAGTATGAGTACGTTTTGCTCTCGAAGAGTCTAAGATTGCGAATCAGCAAGGCAGCGAAACGACGCCAAGTGAAGCATGTATACGTACGGGGTGTGTTCGGCCAACTCTTGTGCCAACACAGATGAACGTTCTATGAAGGTAGTGAGCTTGCGAACGCTTCACAAGAACTATGTAGTCCTTCATGCCGGGTCGCGTCATTGCAACAGCTCGGGCCGATCCCGCCGATGGCCGACGCTTCTTCCCTAGCTCCCTCTGCCCTCACCCTTTCTTTCTTTCTCCCCACTCATCTCTCTCAGTCGTCTCAAGGCAGCGAAACAACGCCAAGAACGCAGTGAATGCCTACATATGCGGTGTGCTCGGCCAACTCTTGTCGTGTTGCTTTCAGAATTGCGCGGGAATTTGGATCTGTGCATTGAAGTCGAGGACATTCACATCTAGTGATTTTCTTTCCCACAGTAGAGAGCACCTGTCTTCCTCCACTAGGGACACCTGCATCATCATGACGGACCGTCTACCCAACCTCCGGTGAATGTAAAATCAATCGTCCACGCAGCCGTACACGTCCAGCTGCTGGCATCCGGGAGAAGGTGATTCACCTCCGGTAACGTATACTAAAAGCTGAGAATTCGAGCGACTCAATACACGTCTCCCCAGATCACTCGGCTTACCAAGTTGGTTGTACAGTACGACCCATGATCCCCGTCGCTGTTTCTTCTCCCATCGCCCCTGTCAATGCCATCCGTGATTTGAGTACCTCTATCTCAAACTCAACCACCCCAGACAACCTGGTCGATGTTCTCTCCAGCTGTCTATCAATTCCCTACTGTTCTCTCCACACCAAGATGTTCAGCGAGTTCAATAAATCTGGCTCATTCATCATCGTTTACCTCATTAAACCAACACAGCCGCCGTTTGGGCATGTCTACTTTCTGGTTACGTGCCCTACTTGCAGCCCGCCTTGAGTGCCCAGCAAGCCCACAAGGAATGTCACATCCCTCACATCAAGGACCTTTTCTCTTCGGCAGCATAGTCAATCTCCGCCCTTGACATACACTTGCTCTCTGAGGTCAAGGCTTCAGCCGAGAACTTGGACGGGGACTTTGTTGGCAATTACTTCGCAATCCAAGATCATGAACTGTGTTTCATCGTTGTCCATAGGATCCTGTGCTGACGTCGTTGGATTCGACCATGTCGCTGGATCACTTGAAATGCATATCACACCACCGCTATATGGTGCTTCGCAGCTGCACGTCCACGCGTCCGCTATCCTCTCGATCCCTGGTTTTTATCCCTTGCGATACCTTCGTTTGACCGAAGAAAATGTTCGTGATTACTGTCACTCCGGGCTTCATACGCCTGACTGTCGTTCATTCTCAAGCTGCGCTCAGTTAATCGAAGTTTCATTCGCTAAGCTTACACGCGATCTCGAGAAACGCAATGTCTTTTTCTGCACATTCAACCTCGCTTCCCTCAGGCGCACCAACAGTGGTGAAGCAATTATCAGCCGTACTGCTATTGCTTTCAGCAGAACTCTGAAGAACCTCGCAAAGACACTGGTAATATCGGAATCATCGAAAACGGCAAGATGAAGCTGAGCGGGCGTATGAAGGACTGTCATGGTCCACGGTGTCTCTTACGGTATCACAGAACTCGAAACTCACCTACAGACCGTCGAGGGTGTCACTCGCTTCCTCCTGGCTGCTGCGCCCTACCGTGCGCCTGGTCAGGAGACCGAAGGTTTCGTTGCCTTTTACTTACCGACATTGGACCTTAACGGCGAAGGTGCTCCCGCCAAGCTCTTTGCTACGCATCGCACCCTCCACGATATCTCTGTGAGGATGGTCGGCCTCCCACCCCAGCTACCCTCGGAAAGCTCTCTAGGCTCGTCTCGTCAACCAATTCCAGCAGGGCGGACTTGCTAAGCATATTTCCCGCGCTGAGGAGTTCTGAGCGTCGCTCGCGATGCCAGCTTCATTACCCCTTCTACCGAGACTGAGAAGACGTCGGCTCGCATCCACGCTGACATCTTCAACCTCGACGTCAGTGACATATCTGCTGGCGAGAACTTCTTCGGACTCGGTGGTACCTCCGTCGATGTTATCAGACCTGAGCGCGAGGGAGAATCCGCGTTTCAGTTGGCCGAGATCCCCACGATCCAGATCCTCAAGCACCCCGTTGTCTCCAGCTTGGCAAAATACGTCGACTCCTTGGCCTCCAAGGACGCGAGCACCGAAGAGTACGGTCCCATCGTTATCCTCAACCTCACGGGCAACAAGACACCGATCTTTATGGTTCACCCCGGTGTTGGCGAAGTCCTCATCTTCGTGAACCTCGCCAAGTACTTCCAGAACGAGCGGCCCCTCCACGCGTTCCGGGCGCGTGGTTTCGAATTTGGGCGCTCGTTCTTCGGTTCTATGGGTGGGGTGGTGTTTTCTTACGTTGCAGGCGCCAAGCGGACGCAGCCTCACGGTCCTTATGCCATCGCTGGTTATTCGTATGGTGGTGTCGTCGCCTTCGAGGTTGCCAAGCCATGGCCCATGGGCGATGAAGTCAAATTCCCCCCCAAAAAGGGTCTCATTAACATTCCTCCTCACATCGCCGACCGTACGCACGAGATCGACTGGACGGGGTGTACGCTCCACCTTTCGTATTTCCTTGGTCTCGTGAGCAAGCAGGATGTCAACGACCTCGCGCCGGCACTGTGGCCGCTCACGCACAAGGAACATCGACGCCGTTTGGGAATTATCTCCCGAGCATCTCCTCGAACTCCAGCTTACATTCGAGAGACTCGACCGCTCGGTGGGCATTGCCGGCTCGTTGCCAGAGTGCGGTAAGATGTACGTGCCTAGTGGAGTCGATCGTCTTTCCCCATCCATCCTCATTGTGCCGACATACTTGATTTCGGCATCGCTCGATGTCTTTTACGCCATTCCGCTCCGTGGCAGCTAAGAGGACTGACTGAACAATCGGCTTGAGCCTTGGACAGGCTTCGACCGTAGCGAGCCCTCGTATACTGACGTCCCGGGACACCACGACACCCTCATGGACTTTGACCACGTCCCTGGTTTCCAAAGGATCTTCCGCAAGCGTCTCGAGGCACGTGGTCTCTGAAATGCGTCCGTCGTCCAACGCTGAGAGAGAAGTGTCGAGGCGTATTGTCAGAAACACGGGTTTTTATTTGCTATTCATCATTAGACCATCTGTTCACCATCCCCTTTTCGTCGCCCCTGTTTTTTTTTTTCGGTCCTGGAACATGACCGCAGTTTATTGACAGTGCAAGCGTCAAGCTTCCGTGAACGGAAGAAGTCGCACCCAGTAAACCCGCGATGCTCTTGGTTGGCGACCGGTGACTCGGACTCCTTTGATGATGTGGCGTCTCTGATCCACTCTGACGTCAAGTGTGGCAACCCATCTCAGTTCAATTACCTGACCCTGGTTTTCCACCCGCAGAGTCTAGCATCATGGAGTATCTCCGACGCCATCCAGAGATATGCCCGAATCATCCACGTTCAACGTTGCCATGTTTATTCTCGTTTCCATTGCCGTCATCCGGCCACCCAGCCTGCGCTCGCTCGCTTCCGAAAAGAGGTTCAAAGGTTCAAGGGTCGGTGATCACAAAGGTGCAGGGTCACTTCCCATCGCAACACTAGAGAGGAAAACGTACTTGTGTATCCCCGCGAGGCGCATCGACGTGGATCTTGCCCGGATAAGTAGTATACTTGGACATCCTTGTTGTCTGTTGCTGTGGATGGTTAGTTCGACCCGTGCGATGACTCGTTCCATGTTCTCCTGGATGATTGGCATTTTGTTACAGTAAAAGCCATTGACAAGCGGGTGGATCAGACGAATTACTTACGTCCCTCCCGCCGACAAATTACGAAAGAAACTTTGGCTTCGTTCTGGTTGCTCTCGGGCTTGGGTTATTTTCCGGGAGAGCGCACGGTTTCCTCTACACCCAGAACAAGGTTCAGCTTGAAAATCGTCACCTTTGCAGATGAACCCTTGCAAGCCGATGACTGCACCGGACCAGTTCACAGCGATACGAGTAAGGTTAAGTAAATCTGACATTCCATCATATCATCTTTTAGAGCCCGTAAGTATACTATCCAGACCCCAACAACGACAATGAGAGTGCTGTTTCTAGCATATAAACCGAACGCCGAGCGATGTCCATTATGGAGGGAAAAAAAGTGTAATGAATCTGACCTGATAAAAGTATGCACAGAAATAATTGCCTCAGTTGGGAGAGAAGGTCCCGGAGGAGAGAGAGGAAGGAGAATCAGTGGAATAACTAGAACAGTCAAAAGGCGATATCGTCGTGGAGAACGTATGAAGAGAGTCGTGATCCACCGAGAGCGCGGCCAAGGTGGAAAATGGATCGGTAAAGGTCGTCCCGATTGCCAAGCGTTCCATTTCCGCCAAATCTTGCGCGGTAAATCCGGGATCGCCTGCGCCGGATGAGAACGTCTATGTCGGACAGGTGAGTGACTAGGCCAAAGGATGAAAGGCGGACATACAGGTTTATTATCAAAGCAACAAAAGTTCGGCGCCGCGTAGGACTCAGGACTCTGGTTCAGGTCAGGAAGAGGATATGCAGGGCCCAGTAGCAACGGATCAGACTGTGGCGCGCTAAGCCAATCGAAGCCTTGCAGGGGAAACGATGGGTTGTAACTGGCTGGCTCTGGTGCGGTTGGTTCGACAACAGAGTCTGGTGTCACTGACTGATACATGACGGTCCGACTTGGGCGACGTTGCATGTCGTCCTGAGTGACGAGAGCGGGAGTCCATCCATCCAATGGAGAATGTGATGGAACCGGAACGGCACCGACTGGGGGACAAGATGAAGAGCGTCTCCGGGGAAGAGGGTACGGCCGTGGGCGATCAAGCTGGCGACGTGGCTTCGGATTATCTGAAGGGGAGGCCGCTCCCATTTGCGATACCTGGCGAGGGGGACGATCTTCCAGGTAGGCGTTATCATTCTTGGCTTTCTTGGCTTTCGAACCATTGTGAGCCGGCGCGTACTTGTAGTCGGGATACAAGAGTGCGTGGCGCGCCTTTTCTTGGGCGGCGAGCTCGACCCATGGTTTCTTTTGCGCTGCGGACATTTGGCGCCATAAATCTCCGGCTATGCGGGAGATGTTCGTGTCGTCTAGGTCTGACCTTGGTAGCACCTTTCGTTGATGAACGAGGTCACAACGGAAGAGGATAAAGGGGTTACGAGGACGGGGGACGTGATGACGACCGTTGGCCAGTCGGGTGAGTTTTGGCTGCAGCTCGCCGGACGAACCAGGCAGGGGAAGCGGCTTCGTGGAAGCGGAGGTCAGAGCTGGAGCGGAAAGCTCAGGCGACTGGAGGGGCCCCGAGAGGAGAAAATACGGAGGGATCCCTATGCTTTCCGCGCACAACGTTGGCGCATAATGAGAGAACTCGCTTGCAGCCCGCTCGATGGTAAGAGAAGAGCGGACGCGACGGCGCGAGAGGAAAATGTCGCATGTATCATCGAGGCTCCTCCTCTTGTTCATGTCGTGGTCAGAGGTAAAGAAGACCTAGAGACGTTAAATACATCAAAGCGAAGTGGTTGCACCTATGAACATCTCCAAGGGGGAGCTGTGAAAGGAAAAAACCTTCCAGCCGTATGTTGTGACAGGACAAAGGCTAGGGGGCGCGTCTACCAGGAAACAAATCGAGTGACGGATCTGCACGGCTTCGCGGAGTCGTTTGTTTTCCAGTCCGCCCAATTGTCCGTCTTGTTTTGGACAATCGCATGACTACAGGATCCCCTTTGAAGAACAACACACTGTATACTAACGATAAGACAAGATAAGATCATCATCATCAGCGAATTCCCATCGTTTGCACACTGGGTATGGTTTCTTGGCTGGTAGACCGTATCATATCAGGTATGGTTTATCGCGGCCTGCTTTTCACCGTCATCGTTGTCCTGAGTGCGCTATATATCGTACATCTTGTCCGCTTCCGTCAGGTGAGCTAGTGGTTTATACGAATCGTGCTTGCGTTGCCTAAAAGTTGAATGCAGATGGCTGCTGGGGTGAGCACACAACGACGACGAGGTTCATACGCTTACTGTCGCTGTAGGACCTTCGAGGATCGTGTCAAATGTTATCCTCAAGATCTTAGTTCATTAGCAAACTTGAATCAAGGTTCGCTGTCGATCGAGCGTCAGTAATACCAATTAACGACAAGAATCCAGATCTCCCGAATAATTTGCAAACACAAGTTCCGAATGTAGCTCAGTCTCGTTCCGAATCGGTCAGTTCTTGATGCTAGGAACAGTATTCGTTGCATGGAGATTGGTTATGGGTAAGTTGATTCATACTGTGGACGTGAGTAAGATGCTGACGATGGACGCTCAGCCTTGTGAGACCTGGTGTACGTTGTCTCCGTGACTTGTACGTTCGATGCGACACCGAACGGTTACCGACCACAGGCAGCAAAGACAGACTCCATCGTGCAAGACAGACTCCATCGTGCAAAGACGATCGACCTATGTAAAAATCCCCTCACGCTGCGTCAAGCACCGAGTCTCACGCCAATACTCCATCCATGGATCCATCCGAGCACAGAAAGAGCTGAAACCATCGCGGGCACGTCAGATTCTCGAATGGGAGGAATACGACGAGGAGATTACTTGGTTCCTGCGCCGACTTGTCGCAGGGCAAGATTCACGCGAGCATGGCGACGGTGGATTCGAACGTGCTGGCTGGAAGCTGTGGGCTCCGAGTCAGACGAACTCGGGCGGCTCGTCGGCCCTTTCGCATGACGAGTTGTAGTAGCAATAACTGAGTTCACATCTCGGCAATGGCACAGACCGTTGATCGTATAACATCGGGATATTATTATCTTGTGTGTGGCCAGTTGGACAGGGCCACGGCGTGACGTTCGAGCCGGCACGAGTCTTCGTGGTCTTCGCGACCGATCACCAACTTTACGTTCAGTGACTGACACATCAGAGTGTTTTGGTAGTATGACTAGTTTGTATCGAGTGGATCGTAGTATGCTGACAATCTAATACAGGAGTTGGTGTTCGTTTAACCAAACAAAGGACGTTCTAGTCGAGATAACAGTGTTCGCCGCAACCTCCTGAAGGTTAGCACCTTTCTCTGTTCTCTTGAACACCTTCACCCCAGCGGTGCCCAGCTGCCCAGCAGCAGCAATGTATGCCTCACCACCAAATCCTGCCTGCTCACCAGACATCATTGAGCGGAGGATATCGAGACCCGTATATACCTGTTTCCGAAGAACGAGTTGTTTGTCGACATTCTCAAAGATGGCAATTGAGTCTCCGCGAGGGTCCCGCACGCCAAAATTGCGATTCGCCACATAGATATATGGGATAGGATACTCTGCAGTTGGCTCGGGAATGAGGATTTCAGATGCAAGAAATTTTGAGCCTGGAAATGAGTCAGAGGGAATGGTGGAGACGTTTGAAAGGATCTGGGAGGTGCCGTTGGGGTAGCCAGGGACCTCCTGTAGGGTCAACGTGCTCGTCGTCTCGTGAAGGGTGTACAACATGTTACCTAGAACACGATGAACAAGAAACACCAAAGAGACGAACTGCGACGACATACCTCTAATACGGATATGGCGAGGTCCACTGCCTTTGGGTTGTTGAATTTCACCATGGACGACATAATCACCAGGGTTTCTATTGACCTCGCCGAGTCGCCAAATCTTGTCATTTCCCTACACATAGCTGAGATAAATCGATGCACCTGGACTCAAAACTAGCTAACCTTATCAGGAATGAAGACTTTACTTTCATATTCGTAAATCATGTGAGGCCTCGCGACAAGCTGGGTACTGTTCGTGGGGACAGGGAACGTCCAGATGTTCGAGTTATTGGAGAAATGCAGGTAGTCATCCGTGGACGATACGCGCTGTACCAGATTCATACTGTACAGGGGTCAATGGAGTATTGTACAAGGTTGCAAAGACGCGTACATTGACGACTCCGACCTGACCTGTGGACAAACCGGCGCAATATTCGGGACTGCTTCCCCCAGAACTGAATGTATCCACTAGAGTAACGGCACCTTCGCAACCAACCATGAAAGATTGTATGTTTCCGTTGGGAATGATCTCGTTGGTCGCGCTAGTGGGAGGCAGGAGCACTCAGATCGAATGACGGGTGAAGAGACACAAGAGACACATACTACAATATACTTTTATTCGTTGGGTGAGAAATGATCCACGACACGTTGCTGCCCGTTGTATACTGATTAATGTAGGTCAAGGAGTTGTCGTTGGTATTGAACAGGTAAGAAGCGACATAGGCAGTATAACCGCCAGCGAGAATCGTAAAGTTGACCATCGTGAACAGTGGTTAAAGGGCGAACGAAAAGAATTCGATACTATCATTGTTGCTGGGCGCAAGGCAATTTATATTTGGACAGTCGCCATCACGTATTCCATGTTCCATACTAAAATCTGCAAAGCAGAAGAGTAGTAACGTTATCGCTTGACGGCTTTCTGACAGCCTATGTGATACTTCATCAGCTGGTGAGCTCTAAGCGACCAAAGAAGACCAGCCGCGTACCTTGCACAAAATGTGGCATCCTAAGTTGCAGATTAGAAGTATCTGAATGAAATTCAAGGAGCACGAAACGGTGCCAAGTGGGACAGTTTTGGGCCAGCCGGCCAACCACCATATCTGTCCGAAAGGTGAGAGCGATGTACATACCGTGATCGGTTGTGCAGCTTGTTGCATAATGCTTCTGACAGACGATTGGTGAACTCTGATTAACTAGCCACTTCGCAAATGAGGAAATTACCTGTCAGTCTGTCAGTCTGAAACCTCCTCCTTTCGCCCGGATCGGCTGATCTGGGCCCAGCGTCCAAGTGATCCCATCAAAGTGTCTTACAGCACGGTCTACTGAAGCGGCACCTCCGAATGGAGAGTGAAATCCTTTATACGTTCTCACAAGGCGGCCATGGGCCAATTTAAATTTTTAAAGTAAATCCTTCCACCTTCCAGGCGGCCGATATTTATACGTTGATTGGAATCACATCATTTGAAAGCAGGAGGCAAGCGAAATAATGTGTCCTCGATCCTGTTTGCGTTGGTAGCCACGGTCATGGCATGGGGCGGTCGCGACTGATCATAAAAGCATAGAAAGATAAACAACCAACAACAAAGGCGAGTGAGTTGTGCTCCGAGTCCCGGGCCATTACCGCAATATATGTAGGTTCTTGGCCCAGGTCCAGTTGGGTGATCTCCGCGACTCGCTGAGCTCGTTTTGGCAGAAAATGATGTAGCAAGTCAAGTTGCGCAAAGAACCGTATCTCCAGATTCTCCACCGCTTACCTGGGGTTTGCCTGCTGTGACCCCACGGCAAACCCATGAGGTTCAACCTGGAATATCGACGGTTGTGTCACAAGAATAGAGTCCCGCCTCTGTCACCCCGCTTTTCCGCAAGTAATTCTTGAGGAGTCTCAGTAGCATTCTGGGTCTTAAGTAGACGCAAACATTTACAGTAAACACCGCGCAATTGGACTACTAATTGACAAAAATCATTTAATGGTCCTATTCTCGGTAAATGCCATGGCTCCGGATTACTTTTACTTTCCCCATCCCTCCTTTCATTGCACCCATGCAGCCTGGCAGGCTCCTTCATACCCGCAGTCGCTGCGAGTGTGAGGGGGCGGCGTACTAGTGACGGGTAACACCGAGTGGTTATACACCAATTCAAACACCGCCAGCCCTATTCCCCTCTAAGATAAGATAAGATAAGATAATCAATCAGTGAATTCCCATCGTTCGACTCACACCGTGACACCTTGTTTGTCTGAGATCTGATTGCTCTATCAAACACTGCAGCCCAAAATGTCTCCACTCTCGCATCCTTCTATTCACGGTACGACGAGACCGCCATGGACCCAGAAAACGACTGATGAGTCTTGCAGATGGTTGGTTCCGCGAGGTCTCTTCCCAATGGCCCGGCCAAGCCATGACTCTCAAAGTCAACAAAATCCTCCACATCGAAAAATCCGTCTACCAAGACGTCCTCGTCTTCGAGTCGGAGACATACGGGAACGTCTTGGTTCTCGATGGTGTTATACAGTGCACCGAACGTGATGAGTTCTCGTAAGCAGCCTCCCACAGCGATCACATTGCTTCCACTTATGCGTAACTGATAGGTATCAGGAAATGATCGCACATCTCCCTCTCGCGAGTCACCCTAATCCGAAAAAAGTCCTGGTCATCGGAGGCGGTGATGGTGGCGTCGTTCGGGAGGTCTTGAAGCACGACAAGGTCGAGGAAGTCGTCCTGTGCGACATTGACGAGGTCCGATATCCTTCCATCTCCGCACCGCCTGTCAGTGTAATAATCTCGGATATAGGCTGTCATCCGAGTATCCAAGATATACCTTCCGCACATATCCTCACTTTTGGAGTCCCCTCGCGTCAGAGTCTTTGTCGGGGACGGTTTCAAATTCCTCGCGGAGAACGAATCGACATACGATGTCATCATCACCGATTCCTCCGATCCTGTTGGTCCCGCGGAATCCCTTTTCCAAAAACCGTACTTCAAGCTACTTCACGATGCGCTGGCCCCAGGCGGTCACATATCTACCCAGGCCGAGTGTCTTTGGCTTCACCTGCATCTCATCTCTCAGCTGCGAGATATGACGCGCGAGATCTTCCCGATTTCGCGATACGCATTCACCACTATCCCGACATACCCATCTGGACAGATCGGATTCATCGTGTGCTCAAAGGACAAAGAGAGAATACTCAGTGAACCGATTCGAAAGATCAAGGATACGCGCTATTACAATGAACAAGTTCACCGCGCTGCCTTTGTCCTCCCCGAGTTCGCTCGTGTGATTCTCGACGAGGGAAGGGACATCCGACCAATCTTTGGGAGGAGCGCTTTGGCTGCCAAGGCCGCAGAAGAGGGCAAGAAGACTCGCAAAGTCCTTCTTCTTGGATCTGGTTTCGTAGCGCGTCCATGTGCCGAGTATGTCACCCGTGACCCATCCAACTCCTTAGTCATTGGTTAGTATACCCCTTTGATCGCACGATCAAAAAATAACATTGGCCCTTAGCATGCCGGACACTCAGCAGCGCTAAGGCATTGGCCGAAGGTCTCCCGAACACCACTGCGATCTCGCTCGATGTCAGCTCCACGGCCCACCTCGAGGCACAGGTGGCCGCCCACGATCTTGTTATTTCACTAATCCCTTATATCCACCATGCTGCAGTCATCAGGGCCGCCATCAAGGGAACCACCCATGTCGTAACAACGAGTTACGTCTCCCCTGCGATGAGAGAGCTTGAGGAGGAGGTCAAGGCAGCTGGGATTGTAGTCATGAATGAGATCGGTCTTGACCCTGGTATCGATCACCTTTACGCCATCAAGACCATTTCAGAGGTGCACGAGAAGGGTGGAAAGGTAAGGATCGATATTTTTTTCCACGAGCGGTACAGATGATGATGCATGTGGATAGATCAAGCAATTCATATCGTACTGTGGTGGATTGCCTGCGCCGGAATGCTCTGGAAATCCTTTGGGGTACAAGTTCTCCTGGTCGTCACGGGGTGTCCTCCTAGCTTTATTGAACTCAGCTTCATACCTATCGGAAGGCAAGCAGCTCGACATCGCTGGAAGCGACCTCATGCAATACGCCAAGCCGTACTTCATCTCTCCCGCGTTTGCCTTCGTGGCCTACCCCAACCGCAACTCGGTTCTCTTCCGCGAGTTTTACAACATTCCGGAGGCGGAGACCATTGTTCGCGGCACTTTGCGCTACCAGGGTTTCCCCGAATTCATCAAAGCCTTGGTTGATTTGGGCTTCCTCGACGCCACCGAGAAGGAATGGCTAACTGCGGATCTCACCTGGGCAGAGGTCACTCAGAAGGCCAGCGGTGCTAGTGACGCGTCTGAGAGGTAAACAGGGACACACCTTTCGTGATTCGCTGCTGACCACCCACTCAGCTCGCTCGTATCCCACATCAAGTCTGTATGCAAATTCCCCGACGAAAGCGAGAGCTCCCGCATTATTTCTGGGTTACGATGGATCGGGTTGTTCTCGCCCGAGAAAGTCGTTCCGAGGGGAAAGAATTTGCTAGATACCCTCTGTGCACAACTAGAAGGATTGATGAAGTACGAGCAAGGCGAACGTGATCTCGTCATGCTCCAGCACAAGTTTGTTGTGGAATGGGCCGACGGAACGGAGGTAAGGACTTCCATCGGATGGAACGAGAACGAAACGTGCTGACAGCGCACGGCAAGCAAACCCTGACGTCGACGCTCGAGAAATACGGAACCCCGTCTGGTCACTCGGCCATGGCGCTTACTGTCGGTGTTCCATGTGGCATTGCTACCCAGCTCGTTCTGGACGGTGTGATCAATACCCCCGGCGTTCTGCAACCGTACACCAAGGAAATTTGCGAGCCCATCCGAGCCATATTGGAGAGCGAAGGGTTGGGCCTCGTCGAGAGGGTTTTGTAGCTGAGAACGATGGTAGAAAATACATAGTAGAACTGTAGAAGTGCCGTACATACCGACACGTGTAGTAGGAAACCTAGACTTCAAGTCGAAGACTCGACCAATGACCACACGGCGCCCACTCAGGCTGTGGAGCCTCGTAATTGTCTTCGAACTTGGCACAAACCACCTGCAATGAGCCAACCGCGACGATCGTCGGACGATCAGTACCTCACAGAGACCTCTGACCTCCAAGCGGAAACAGAGTCGATCCTCCTCGAACACATTCCGCTCGATCCAGAGTCACCGCCACCCCTCCAACGGCAACAGCACCTTCAATTTCTCGTCCGAAACCTCGTGCAAGGCTTCCCATCACGCTACATCAGCCAAGATGCCAGCCAACCCTGGCTCCTGTACTGGACACTCCAAAGTTTCAGCGTGATGGGCGTGGCCTTGGATCCCAATAACAAGCAACGGTGCGTAAGACCCCTTCGAGCAATGAGCGGCCCCGTTGACATGTCTGGTCTATCCTCAGCGCGATCGACAAGATTCTGGCGTGGCAGCATCCGGAGGGTGGGTTTGGTGGTGGGCCGGGACAGGCGGCACATCTCCTCCCAACCTACGCTTCGGTCTGCTCGCTTGCGATCGTTGGCCGACCGGGGCCTGGAGGAGGCTGGGATCAAATCAACAGGTGCGTTCGCATCGTTTCCGTTTCGTTTCTAATACGATTTACGACAGGGAGAAGCTTTACGCCTTCTTCATGTCTCTGAAACAACCCGATGGATCTTTTCTCGTCGCGCACGAAGCCGAGATAGACGTCCGGTAAACTCTCGCTTCTTACATATACATCCCACATACCTCTCACACACGTTCCATGACTAACCGAACGCAGGGGCACGTACTGTCTGCTCGTCGTCGCGCACCTCTTGGATCTACTCACCCCCGAGCTCCTCGAGGGGACGCCTGCGTTCATCGCGTCGTGCCAAACCTACGAGGGCGGTTTTTCTTCCGCTTCGCAGCCGTATTACGGTGTGGACGCAGACGGAGGACGAACGCTCCTCGATGACGTCCGGCCGTCCCTCGGTGAAGCACACGGGGGTTATACCTTTTGCGCGCTCGCCTCGTGGATCATGTTACAACCCTACCTGGACCAATCTCAACCTCGCTCGACGACGACGACGACGACGACGATACGAGGCAACCCGTCGATCGACTATAGGAGGCTGTTGCGATGGCTCGTGCAGATGCAAGGTTCCGAGATCGAGTTGGGCGGATTCCGGGGTCGGACTAACAAGCTCGTCGATGGGTGTTATTCATGGTGGGTCGCGGGGTGTTTTGCGTTGCTTGCGTCGCAGGGCGTTGGTCGTGGCGGTCACGCGCGCGATGCAGGCGCACAGGACACGTCCGCGGCCGCGGATGGGGAGTGGGACGACGTGGACGGTGCGTCTTTGTCTGTGTGCACGAGGGGGGTTCAGCGCCTACTCACTCGGCAACACAGAGTCCGTGTGGGACAAACCGGCGTTGCAGAGGTACATCCTGTGTGCGGCGCAGCACCCGGCTGCGGGTCTGCGAGACAAACCTCCCAAGTACGATCCTCCTGCCATTTGTCTCGTGTAAATAGCACGGTGCTCTGACGGATACTGATGCGGAAAGGGCAGGAGCGCGGATGCGTATCACACGTTGTACTGTCTCGCCGGGCTCTCGGCCGCCCAGCACACCGTCAACCCTCTACCGGCGCGACGTGCCCAGGTCGACCAAGCTTGGCAGGAGGGTTCGGGTGACGTCTTATCCCTCCTGCTTTGGTTCGGACGCTCAACGATGGACAGATGTATCGCATCAGCAACTTCGCAGAACGTCGTTTGCGGATGCACTTGCATGGTCCGAAGAGGAGGGGGCGTCACATATTCTTGGCGGCGCGGTGAACCGTGTGGTACGTTTCCCCCGACGTCGCCGTGGCGCTGGTCGTTGAAGCTCTCCCCAGAACGCCAGCCATCCAGTGTTCAACCTGACCATCACGCATACTGAAGGAATCATGTCGCATTTCTACAAACAAACAATTCCAAAACGTACTTGAAATGATAACGATAACGATACAGTAGCAGCAGCAGCAGCAGCAGCAGCAAATTAACACATATGCACGATTTGATCGAAATTCATGTACGCCTCGTGCATTCGAACACCATGTATAAAAACGCTGAGCGGGAACGTAATACAATAAACATGCACGACCAATGGCACCCGAGTCATGCAATGACGCAAGAGTCCTTTGTCTTGGTGTCTGCCTTGTCCATCAAGAGCCGGTTCCGTGTGCGCAAGTCCTCGACTTCCTCTTGCAACGCGCGTGACCGCTCCTGTTCCTCTCGTCGAAGCTGTATCAACGCCGGAAGCAACCCTTCAACGGACCGCCAGGCCAAGCATCGCATTTGAAGCAGATACATCAGTTCGCCGTGCAAGTGCCGATGGTTCTGGGAACCAAATTCAGTCCAGGTGATGCCCGTGTCCAAAGTACACCGAGAGGGGCAAATCCGACTCAAAAACGTCGCGACTGCCCTCGTATCGCAGACCTGCGAGGTACCGACCGAAAGCGATCGGAGGGCGCGAAAGGGCTCGAGCGAAGTATAAGCTGAGGGAAGTTCAGCTTCGGTGGCGTTGATGTAGAGGCCGAGCAGGCGTAAACGGGGGCAGTGTCTCGCAAACGGGAGGAGCGCGCGGAGATCAAGCGTAAACGCGTCTTCGTTGATGAAGAGGGGTTCTACGTTCAACATGAGGCTTTCTGCGTGTGGCCATTTACTGGCCAGGTCCTCGAGGTCGTCCAGCGTGATCTTGAGTGGATACTTGTGGACCAGTTCAAAGGAGGACAGATTTGGAAAGGCGAGGACGGGTTTGATGGTGGCGTAAGACAGCTGTTGGTCTGGGGGAAGAATGGAGGGAAGGGCTTTATGGTAAAGCTGAATATTCAGCTTTGATAAGAGTTGGCATTGTTGAGACAGCGTGGTGAGGAGGGTGTGCACTTCAGCTGGTGTGTGGTCTGTATACGAGTTGACATACAACGTCGTGATGTGGGTTGGCGCGAAACTTGAATGAAAGAAGCGGTCGAGATCGTCAATTCTGACAGACAGGTTGAGCTCGCGTAGACAGGGAAATGCACCCTCCTTGAGCACGGGTGCAAAGGATGCCACATTGGCTAGGTCACCATAACCCAGCTTAAGGTCTTGGTTAAAATCCACGACGACAATGTTCTTGGCTTGGGAGAGTTCTTCGATGACTGCGGATGTATAGTGAAATTCTGGTAACACGAGCTTCTTGAGCTCTGGCAAGTTCTGTATGAGAATGCGAAGCTCAGCGTCGATGGGTTTACCAGGAAAATTGACGAAAAGGGTGAGCGACTGCAGGTGGGGCGCACGTGCACATAGATCGGTATAGAAATCCGGTCGAGGATCATAGAGTTGGGAAGGTGCAGTCACGGAGAGGTGTATAAGACGACGGTGGAGGAATAATTTGCAGCGTTCCATGTGAGCGGGGGAAGTATATATCCATTCCAAGGTGTGCATGTTGGGCAAGATCTCCAAAGACGTTCGCGTTCTGGCAACGTCGTCCAACAGGGGGTATATTTCGAGATCGTATTTACCTGGTTGGAACTTCAAGGACCGAACGCGAGCGGCATATTTTTCGAATCTGGACCAGTCGTTGGCCTCTGGAAGAGTCTCAAAGCACTGCCAGACAGGGTGAGCCGGGAGTACGAGAAGCGAAACGGAGACTGCTCACGTATTCGTACGTGTCCTCTTGGTGAGATATTGGTTTCAGCAAACGGAAGAGGTGGAGGAGGTCGTCGACCTCTTTCCAAACTACGTCGAGAGCTATGTCCGACCACCGTTTGCAGACGCAGGCGTTTGTGACGTTTGTATCCCTATCCAAGAAACCGAAGATGATATCAAGGAGTTCGGGGATGAATAGAACGCGGTGGGCCGGGGCCAAAGCGATGTCACTGGAGTCGTGTAATACCATCGACCTCATTCTGAGGTTGTGCAGTGCGCGATAGGTATGTGGTTGGCAGCCGTGGGATTCCCACCGTGGCACTTGACCACCATCAAACTTGAACGGAGAAAGAGAGTCCTTGGTTGACCGTGCAATGATGCCTCATTCTGGAGCTCTATAATTGTCTCATACTCTGGCTGCGCACAACCTCTACATGGCGACCCATCAGGCTGTACCTCAAGCTAATACGGCGGCCCCTCACAAAGTAGTCTGGTCACCAGACTACCCACAAGGTACGTTCGTCACTGCTCAAACGAATCCCGGATAACTATTTATAATTTCTAGGAACAGGACGATTAATCTTATTGCCAACTGCTCATGAATGATGAATTCCCCCTGCACAGCGTCATTCCATCCCCGCAAGGTGCAACTATCTAGAGGCAGCTCGCCACGCTGAGAGTCGTGTTCCGGATGATTGCCTCCCAGTCATCACGTCGCGCGTCGTAGATCTACTTCTACCGCTCTGTGTTTCTTCTCCCCGAGCTCGGACCAGACCGCTGCCATGTCTCTTCACTAACAAGGTATTTTGTGACATGGAGTCGGACTCTGAGTTACCTCATTGCATATCACCAGGTCCAGCTGCACACAGGCATTCTGAAATAGGGTATCCTTCAAAAGCGACCGGTCCCCACCCTCATCACTCTGCCCCACTCTTTCCTTCGTCTTGCTATGTCGTACCCTCTTGCGGCTGTCGAAGCTCATGACCCTCGCATGCGCTTCCAAGAGAATGAAATTACCCCCAAGCACTTTGCTTTCACTGATGGTTTGGCACCAAACTTCGAGACGTATCTCTATTACGCCCAGGAACAGCGAGATAAGGAAGCTGCTGAAGCACGCAGAGAAGGGCACCGTCCCCCAACTGGTTTGTTGGGCGAGTTGTTCGGTCTTGACCGACTTGGTTACCAAGACTCAGTCCCCTCTACCGATGAGAAAAAGGGCGGGTCCAACGAGGCCGCCGTTCTTGTTATTACTGCTGCCAAGTATCGCGCGGCTTCCAGCTCACTGAGGACTGCTACCTGGGGTGCGATATTTTATCTCATCACCACTGGTATGAGAGGACCGTTAATCAGTTTGTACGCCTCTGACTAGTGAAGCAGATATCCTTGGTCCATACTCGACACCTTTTGCGTTTGCTCAGGTAGGATATGGCCCGGGTGTTGCATGTTTTATTGCTTTCGGTGTCATGGCGGCCTACAGCGGTCTTCTCCTCTGGCACATGTTCCTGAAACTGGATTCAGACCGTTTTCCGCTCAGATCATTTGGCGACCTTGCTTATCGTATCTACGGGAGTTGGTTCCGCATCTGTACGTGGATCGCATCCTCTTCCAAGTACATTACATTGAGATTCTCGCAGTGTGCAATATTTTGCAGGGTTTGCAACTGATCTTTAACGTCGGTCTCGTCATCCTTGACAATGGCCAGGGTCTTTCGCAGATGGCACAATTCAAGGTATGGATTGCCACTGTCACCACGCACATGATGCACATATTCCTCATGAAAACAGCTTTGCTTCAGTGTTTGTAACATTGTCTGGATGCTAGCTGGTCGGTCTTGTCACTTGACCATGGCTTTCAAACAAGAGTGAACTCACTGTTCCGCAGGCATAATTTTAGGTCAGATCAGAACGTTGCAAAAATTCAGCCGGGTTGCAAACATTTCAATCTGGCTCAACGTTATCACACTGATCATAACGATGGTTGCTGTTGCGCACACCGCCCCCAACTACTCGGCAGCGGAGTTTGCTTATGGAGTTACACAAGGGCCAGTGCAAACGTTGGCTATCAACCAGCAGCCTTTTGAGCCCCAACTTAACGGTATCATGCAGATTGTATTCTCTTATGGTGGCGCGTATGTCCCCCCTCTGCTAAGTCTGGAGTGCGGCCTCATCGAAAGCTTATCCTAGAATGATCTTTGTCGAGTTCATGGCAGAGATGCGTCGACCGATGGACTTTTGGAAGGCCATGGCTTGTGCGCAAATGTTCATCTCTATCGTATACATGTTCTTCGGGCTGTTCGTTTACTCGTACCAAGGCCAATTTGTCATCAACGTGAGCATGTGGCTTGCTTCGTCTGGTGGTTGACTTACTGTTTCCGATCAGCCTGCAAATCAGGGCAGCTCTCTTTACAGTCTACAGACGGCGACCAATGCAATCTATCTTACTGCAGGTCTGATTGCCGCGGCGTTGTACGGGAACATTGGCATTAAAGTCGTATATCAAAACATCCTGATGGAGTTATTCCATGCTCCCCCTTTGACGGTCAAAGCTGGAAAGTACCTCTTCGCAGTATCGGTGATTGTTTATTGGGCACTCGCCTTCATCATCGGCTCCGCTATCCCCCAGTTCTCCAATATCACATCCCTTGTCGCTGCCGTCTGCATCTTCTGTGCGATTTCCCCTTCGGTGTCTGAACCGGGCTAACATATTTTCCGCAGAATTCACATACACCTTTCCACCTTTTATGATTCTCGGCTACGTCATGCAGATTGATGCTATGTCACAGGATCGTCCATATGATGTCAACAATCCCCGGTATCAAGGGTTGATAGCTGGAGGGACATTTCCTGATGGGCACGCGGTTGTACGTGGAATCTATGATCCGATCCTGAATATCGTCCACTGATTGTCCCCTTTGTTCGTACAGATAAGAAACACTTTCTCTTCAATACTTGGAACGCCGTTGTCACCCTCGCGTGTCTGGCGACTGCAGCATTGGCAACGTACGCCACTGTCAAGTCAATCATTTTGGACTTCCAGACGGGGACGTCGGGGACGTCGTTTGGTTGCCGTTCCCCTCTCCAGCCCTCTTGATGCGTTCGGGGCTTGCCTGTCTCGAGTTTTCAAGAATCATGGGGCCTTGGACATGCTTTCTACAATTTAAGCTGTGTTTAAGTAAGGGTCGATCGTGTTGTACGATACATAAGTCTGTGTATTTAGCAGCCTTGACGAGGGACTCGGATATGCTGGGCACAGTCGGTTCGAATTCCCGGCGTGTATGTGGATCTTGATCGAACAGGTGTTTCATGCTGCATTGCGCAAACACTGGAATGCACGGGGTTGCTTGTAGCGTGGTCGGACAGGTGTTTTACGCTGCATTGCGCAAATGGAGTCAGTACGATGATGACCAGATAACGTACCTAAATTAGGGGTTTAGTGTGTCGCTTGCATGCCGCCATGCCAACCTACAACCTCGCACAGATCGCTCAGCACAACACCACGGCGTGTGTATCGTCATCCTCCACTCCCCGCCCTCACCCATCCCCCACACAGCTCCTGCTGGGTCATTATAAGAAACAAGGTGTACGATGTCACTGACTTTCTATCCGTATGTCTCTACCTATCACTCCCGCTCTCCCGTTTCACTACTTCTACTACATAGGACCACCCGGGAGGGCCTTCAATCATCTTGGAATTCGGAGGACAGGATGCTACTGCAGCCTATGTACCGATCCATTCTTCCGACGCACTCGACAAGAGCATTGCTCCCGAAAAGCATCTTGGTGATCTTGACCAAGCCTCGATTCTCGAACTGAGACAGGCACAGGCAAAGAAGACCAAAACAGAGGATGAGCTGCGAGTAGAGGAGGCTCTCAAGAATAGACCCCCCCTCAGCCGAATAATCAATGTCCAGGATATGGAGGTAGAGACCCACTTTCACCGAACTTAAGCTCTTTTTGATGCTGGCGCTCCCCGTAGGAAACAGCGAAGAAAATTCTTCCCTACAAAGCTCTGGCTTACTATGCATCCGGTGCGGATGACTCCATGAGTATGTCCCAGTTTCTGCGTGACCATCCATGTCACCGACTGCGATGCGAAAAGCGCACACGGAAAACGCTCGTGCATTTAGTCGCTTTTTCTTCCACCCTAGAGTCATGAGGGCCATCTCTGGCTGTGATACCTCGTCAACCATTCTTGGTTACAAGACATCCATACCCGTGTATATCAGTGGTTCTGCATTAGCTCGACTTGGACATCCCCTCGGGGAAGTCAACCTTACGCGCGGCGCATACAAGACCGGTATCATCCAGATGGTTTCCACTGGCGCTTCACTGTCGTATGGTCGGATCGCCGCTGCTCGGGGCTCACCTGACCAGCCGATCTTCTTCCAGTTGTACAAGCACAAGAACGATGCCACCGCCGCCAAATGCATTCGAGAGGTCGAGGCGCTGGGCTACAAAGCGATCTTCCTTAGTGTCGATGCGCTCATACAATCCAATCGAGAAATGGTTATCCGTGCCCTTCATTACCTAGAGGATTTCGAGAATCAAGGAGTCGAACGTCATCTAGATTCCAAGGCTGATGAAGAGGAAGCCGGTGTATTCGCCACCTTTGGCGGACTCCTTGTCAATAATGATGTTGACATGACTTGGGGAAGGGTGGGTTTTTTGTGATGTGATTGCATTCAGTTCACATCATCTTTCTCCAGACCATACCGTGGATGCGAAACATCACGAGGCTTCCCATAGTTATTAAAGGTACAGCATTTTGCATATTTTCCGCACGCACTGACAACCGGTGTAGGGATTCAATGTGTTGCGGTATGATCGTTTTGTTGTCGACGTCATTAAGTTCTAACAGCAGCAAGGATGCTGTTCTTGCTGCAGAGGCTGGCTGCGAAGGCATTGTGTTGTCGAACCATGGTGGTGAGCTTTAACCCTGCAAACTATGGGTTGATTCATCTTCACTGTTCCAGGTCGTCAACTTGAATAGTAAGCAACCAAATTGGCTGCTTAACGGGTATACCAGTTATGCATTCTAAAATGTAGCTCGCTTCCGCCTTTGGAAGTTCTTTATAAGCTTCGCAAGGAACATCCTGAGGTGTTTGAGAAGACCGAAGGCACGTAGTACACCCTGTTGATTTTCGATCTGGCTGAAGAAACATTTGCAGTCTATATTGACGGCGGCATCCGTCGCGGCACTGGTCCGTGAACAGATGATTGGATTCATGACCTTTGCCTTTATAGTGCTCCTCAGATGTACTCAAAGCCCTCTGCCTCGGTGCAAAGGCTGTTGGACTCGGTCGCGCCTTCCTCTACGCGCAGAGTGTGAGCACACCTCTTTTTCGGAATGCATCGGATTGATGGTTTTTCAGGCTTATGGCGAAGCTGGGGTCATTCGTTTGGTGCGAATCCTGCAACGCGAAATCGCATTCGGCATGAAGTCTCTCGGTGTCCGCTCAATTGACCAACTTTCGCACGAAATGGTGAGTGCTCAAGATCACGCAAGGTTTACATTGACGTTGTCAATTGAGGTTGCGCGTGTGGACTGGCAACCTGTTGTTCCTGCCAGGCTATAAATGAGAGTCGAAGAGTGCATGCAATGGCATGTATATTTTGTTGTTTATATGCTAATCCAACTTTACCTTGCTTTATGAGCCTTCGTCCTCCAAATTATCTAAATGATGCGATTGCTAAGCTAGTCTTTCAGATAGATGTGCCTATGCTCACTACACACATCTATGCTTTAACATGCCCTAAACAGTCTGACCATACACCAAACCATTACACATTGTCCTGCAGAGACCTGCAGGCGTGAGATCCCGGGGCGGGCAAGGTTCCGAGTTCATCAAACGGGCTGGAGAGGGGAACGGCAACCAAATGACGGTGTAGAGGTAGTTGTCTGGAAGCGAGCAATGATCAACTTGACGGCAGCGTATGTTCCCATTATTGCGGTCGCCAGGCACGCGAGGGCAAGGACCGCGTGCCAAGTGTTGAAGAGAAAGTGTTTCTTATCTGTAAGAACAAAGGGAATGGCCAATGAACGATATTCAAGATCGATCATGCTAGGTTGCACGTACAGCCACGTGCCCATCGGGAAATATTCCGCCAGCTGTCAATTCTTGATGCACGAGGATTGTTGACATCATATGGACGATCCTGTGACGTTGCGTCGACCTGCATGACGTAGCCGAGCATCATGAAGGGTGGGAAGATGTATGTGAATGCTGTAGAAAATACATCAGCGCGGTTCAGACACCAGAGGGAGAATCGTACGGAAAATGCAGACAGCAGCAAGAAGGGACGTGATATTGGTGAACTGGGGAATAGCGGAGCCGATGACGAAAGCGAGTGCCCAGTAAATGATCACCGATACTGCGAAGAGGTACTTTCCAGCTTTGACCGTCAAAGGGGGGGCATGGAATAACTCCATCAGGATGTGTTGATAGATGACTTTAACGCCGATATTCCCGTATAACGCAGCGGCAATCAGACCTGCGGTAAGAGTGATTGCATTGGTCGCCGTCTGTAGACTGTAAAGAGAGATGCCCTGGTTTGCTGGCTGATCGGAAACCGATTAGTCACAGGTTAACCACATAGATATGCAGATCGGGCGGGCAGTATGCTCACGTTGATGACAAATTGGCCTTGGTACGAGTAGACGAACGACCCGAAGAGCATGTACACGATGGAGATGAACACTTGCGCGAAAGCCATGGCTTTCCAGAAATCCATCGGCTGACGCATTTCCGCCATGAATTCGATGAAAATCATTCTAGCACAAGCTCCCCGTGAGCCCACGCTACAGACTTGGCAAAGGTGGACTTACGCGCCACCATAAGCACTCACGATTTGCATGATACCGTTAAGTTGGGATTCGAAAGGCTGATGGGTAATAGCCAAAGTTTGCACTGGCCCCTGCGTAACTCCATAAGCAGACTCCGCTGCCGAGTAGTTGGGGGGGTTGCGCAACAGCAACCATCGTTATGATCAATGTGACAATGTTGAGCCAAATGGAAATGTTTGCAACCCAACCGAATCTTTGCAATGTTCTGATCTGACCCAAAATCATGCCTACGGAAGGGTGTGAGTTCATTCTTGTTCGAAAGCTACGAACATGACCGACCAGCTAGCATCCAGACGATGTTACAAATGCTAAAACAAAGCTGATTTCGCAAGGAATCTGTGAATCATGTGCGTGGTAGCAGTTCCAATGCAAACCTTGAATTGTGTCATCTGCGAAAGACCTTGGCCATTGGCAAGGATGATGAGACCGACGATAATGATAAGTTGCAAAATCTGCAAAGCATTGCACACTGCGAGACAGTTGATGTGTACTGATGAAAGAATGTAAGAGACATACAGTTCTTGAACCAACTCCCATAGATACGGTAACCAAGGTCACCAAATGATCTGAGGGGGAACCTGTCGGAATCCAGTTTCAAGAACATATGCCAGAGGAGAAAAGCGCCGTAGGCCGCCATAATACCAAAAACGACGAAACACGTAGCACCTGGGACATATCCCACCTGCGAAAATGAAAAAGGCGTAAAGAGCGGACCGAGGACATCTATATCGCTAGTCAGATAGGTGCAAACAATTCAGATGGCCCTGTCGTACCCGTAGTGATGAGATAGAAAATCGTACCCCAGGTGGCCGTCTTTAGCGAGCTGGAAGCTGCACGATATTCAGCAGGGGTGACTTCAAACACAACGGCCTCGTCGGATATGCCCTCTTTTTCATCGGAAGAAATGACACTCTCTTGGTTGCGGCCGAGTTGGTCGAGACCGAACAACTTGCATAACCAGCCATTCGGAGGATGGTGTCCTCGTCTACGCGCTTCAACCGCCTCCTTGTCCCGTTGTTCCCGGGCATAGTAGAGATATGTTTCAAAATTTGGTGGCAATCCATCAGCGAGAACAGGGTGCTCGGAAGAGAAGACATCTTGATTCTCTTTAACGTGCACGGAAGGGTCGTGAGCTTCAACGGCTGCAGGAGGGTGCTCCATGGCAAGATGAGGAAAAGTGGGGAGGGGTGGGGAAGGGTTGGGACTGATCGCTTTTAAGGATAGTGCATTCAGCGCCTGCCTGGGCGGTTGGTGCTTATGCAAGGTGATACGGTGATACCCCAGAATCCCATTCCATGCGCACTAAACTCCGTTAGTGGAAAAATACGAAGAGATACCGGAGTGGCATGATCGGACCGGGTGCCTGACGAGAGAGAAAGCGGTGTGCAAGTTCCGGTGCCAGAGAAACAACACAGAGTTGTGGAACCACACCTACTATGTACTGGCATCTCATGATGGCTGCGAGGAGGCAACAAACCGAGAATGAGAATGCTGCAAAGCACACGATATGATGAATGACCAGCCATGTCTAGATAGCAACCAATAGGATGATACAGGAACAGGATTGCTCTTACATTGATTGCCAGTGTGCGCGCAAGTCTCGGCATAAATTCAGGGAATTTCGCGGGTGCGGTTGCTACCAGACTATGATGGGTTTAATTTGCGCAACTCCTAGGGCCGCATCAGTGTTGTCACCATTACGACGGGGATGGGAGACTTTCACGCACTGGGTCTTTCATAGTGGATGAGGAGCAATTAGCATGCCCGAGGTGCTACTATAGTAAAGGTGGTAGCACTAGACTCACTTTTGGTCCGCAATACGGATGATATTATGTAATATGGTATAAATAGTACAGCAATTTGGTAGACGCACAGAAAGCTTCCTAGCTTCAAAACTTCGAACGATTAGATGCAGACTCGACTGACGCTTGAAGAAGTTGAAACTTGAAGCCTTTGTGTCCTGTATTTTTAGACTTTCAAACTTGGTGCTGCGCGACATTGGTTTGCGTGATGCATACTAGTATTCCCATGTTCCAACAGTCCCGGTGATTCTCGGAGAACACTCGGAACAGTGACGAGGCCTGGGGATACGGGAACTCTCGGACGGCAGGAGATCAGCACAAATCGCTTGTATCAGCGGCCATCTCAGCGGATGCTTTCTTGATCGATCGATCGGCGGAAACAGAGACTGTCACTTTTGGACAAACCACGACCAGCCTACCAGATCCGATGTCTTGGCCTCTCAGGCTCGGTTCGTGGTGAAGTTCTAGACAAAATTTCCCGGATAGCCTGTTCTATATTTCTCTATCACCGCCAAGCCATCGTGTTATGTCAATGCGCTTCCGATCCACATATGAAACCCGACAAGTGAACTGCATCAGTAGCCAGGCGTTCCAGATATACTATCGTGCCTAGTTTATTGCAGGTGTCGGTTGCAATGCAAACACCTAAAACACTACAATCACAATAAGCTGTACCTCTACAAAAATTACAGGTCTATTGGTAGACAAAAAATCTAAGGATGTTATTCACGAGTTTCATTCATGATGAGGCAAAAACTACATATCAAGTCAGGGGAATTTGGCTTCTGGCCTCAGATTCGAGAGATCTTGCAAGTAAATGTATAGATATAACACCTGGGAGTCGTAGGGCATACTCTGAACTACTTGTGAAACAAATATAGGCCCTCGGATCACTCGGGATGAAGCTCTAAGAAAGAATATTGAGGGGTAGCTTATCAGAGAGTGACATGATGTGGTGGAACTGTGACGAAGTTCAATCTCCTCTTGGAACAACTCCTTCGGTGCAACTTCAGAAGATTTCTCCACCACGCGTGCCGTGTTCCATCACCACCATCCCTCCGTTACTCAGGCTTATGGTTCCGCGCACATCCCACCTACTCCGAGTCCGTATTCACACTCCCACCTTCACTCGGAATACTCGACGTCTCGTGCACATCCGCTGGCGGCGTCACCAATGGTTCCGAGTCAGCAGCAATGGCCCGCCAGGAGCTCTTCGTCGCTGGGGGGCCACCTCTGCATACTACACTTTTAATTCACATCCAGTTCAATCCCACTCGCCATTGCACTTCTCCAATCAGCCTCCACAGACTTATCCCACTTATCAGTATAATAATGATGTTAGATTCTACCATGAACCTCCACACTAATACTACATATTTTTTTCTTCAAGTTGACGTCTGAAGTCACGGTATGAGTCCCGGGCGTGCCGAACGAGTCGGGGCGACTGAGGTTAAAACCGCAATGTGCGGCATCGTGTGACCCGAAGTGACAAAAATTGGCAAGATAGAAAACGTCGGGATGCTTCCGTCTGGTCAACATAAAAACATAAAAATCTGGAATAAATCATAGATAATAGATACATGCATAAAGCACTACTGACGTGCCACGGAACTATCCAATCGTTGTTGTTGAAGTTGCAGAGTCGATTTAGTGGTTTTTTTGCACTAAGCTGGGCACGATAATAACATGCTCATCATACACAATGCACGCTCCCATGATCCTGATTCTGA
Source organism: Boletus coccyginus (assembly GCA_025782845.1). NCBI lineage: Eukaryota > Fungi > Basidiomycota > Agaricomycetes > Boletales > Boletaceae > Boletus > Boletus coccyginus. Next base: position 318,721 of record JAHZSR010000038.1, on the reverse strand, counting down.
TAATAACTGAGCAAGTGAACACGCGGTACACTAGAGTACTACACTGGTGACACGTCTAATACAATACGAGAAAAAAAGTGGGACATATAGGTGTTCATATGACACGAAACATAATAAACGACTACTACATATACATTGACTGATGAATGGCAAGTAAAAGACCCATGTTTACCCCTCGACACCTCTCCGCGAGAAACAGGACGGACATTAGAGACCACGTGCCTCGAGACGCTTGCGGAAGATCTTTTGGAAGCCAGGTACGTGGTCAAAGTCCATGAGGGTGTAGTGTTGCCCGGGGACGTCAGTGTACAAGGGTTCGCTACGGCTGAAGCCTGCCCAAGGCCTAAGCTGGTTGTTCAGCCAGTCCTCTTTGCTGCCACGGAGCGGGATGGCGTAGAAGACATCGAGCGATGCTGAAATCGTACATGTCAGCACAATCGGGATGGACGGGGAAAGACGATCAACTCACAGACTGAGCTACTGGGTTCGTATGTCTTACCGCACTCGATCAGGGAGCCGGCGATGTCCACCCAGTGGTCGAGCCTCTCGGGTGTAAGCTGGAGTTCGAGGAGGCGCTCCGGAGGTGACAACTTCCAAACGGCAGCGAGTTGCTCCTTGCGCGTAAGTGGTCTCAATGCCGGCGCAAGGTCGTTTGCATCCTGCTTGCTCACGAGACCAAGGAAATACGAGAGGTTGAGCATGCCCCCCGTCCAGTCGATCTCGTGCATACGGTCGGCGATGTGAGGAGGAATGTTAATGAGACCAGTGAACTTGACTTCATCGCCCATAGCTTCGAGGCGCTTGGCGACCTCGAAGGCGACGACACCACCATACGAATAACCAGCGATGGCATAAGGACCGTGAGGCTGCGTCCGCTTGACGCCTGCAACGTAAGAAGACACCATCTCATCCATGGAACTGAAGAACGGGTGCCCGGGTTCGAAACCCCGCGCACGGAAGGCGTAGAAGGGCCGCTCATTCTGGAAGTACTTGGCGAGGTTCACGAAGATGAGGACTTCGCCAACACCGGGGTGAACCATAAAGATCGGTGTCTTATTGCCGGTGAGGTTGAGGGGAACGATGGGATCGTACTCTTCCGTGCTCGCGTCCTTGGAGACCAAGGAGTCAACGTATTTCGCCAAGCTGGAGACAACGGGGTGCTTGAGAATCTGGATCGTGGGGATCTCCGCCAAGTTAAAAGCAGACTCTCCATCGCGCTTAAGTCTGATAACATCGATGGAGGTACCACCGAGTTCGAAGAAGTTCTCGCTAGCAGATATGTCACTGACGTTGAGGTTGAAGATGTCAGCGTAGATGCGAGCCAACGTCTTCTCAGTCTCGGTGGAAGGGGTAATGAAGCTAGCACCGCGAGCGACGCTCAGCAACTCCTCTGCGCGGGAAATATGCTTAGCAAGTCCGCCCTGCTTGAATTGGTTGACGAGACGAGCCCTAGAGAGCTTTCCGAGAGTAGTCTTCTCCATTTGATCCACGGGGATAGGGACAATGAACTGGGGTGGGAGAGTGACCATCTTCACAGAGATGTCGCGGAGGGTGCGATGCGTAGCAAAGAGCTTGGCGGGAGCGTCTTCGCCGTTAAGGTCGAATGTCGGTGAGTAGAAAACAACGAAACCTTCGGTCTCCTGACCGGGCGCACGGTAGGGTGCAGCAGCCAGGAAGGAGTGAGTGACACCCTCGATGGTCTGCAGGTGAGTTTCGAGTTCTGGGATACCGTAAGAGACACCGTGAACGATGACGGTATCCTTCATACGCCCGCTCAGCCTCATCTTGCCGTTTTCGATAATTCCGACGTCACCAGTGCGGTACCAACCGCCTTCAACGAAGCTGGAGGATGTTGCTTGCGGGTTGTTGTAGTACCGGACAAAAACCATTGGACCGCGGACTTGGAGTTCTCCACTCTGACCATTGGGGCGAGGTGTAACACCATCTTCCGGATTCACAATGCGCATCTCACACCCGGAAATGGGCGTGCCGAGCTCCAGGAACTCGTACGTGGGAGGTGTGGTCAACACGTTAATAGGGTCATAGACACATCCAGCGCTGAGATAATTCAATTAAGTCGCAGGTATTACAATGCAAACCAGTAACTTACCAAGTTTCCGTCATCCCGAAACCGGCAGAGATGACGAATGAAGCATCGCCATTCTTCGCGAGGTTCTTCAGGGTTCTGCTGAAAGCTACAGCAGTACTGCTGACAACCGCTTCACCACCACTGTTAACGCGTCTGAGGGAAGCGAGGTTGAATGTGCCGAAGAGGTCGTTGCGTTTCTCAAGGTCGCGTGTAAGTTTAGCGAGCAAGAAGTTGGGTGCGAAGGAAACTTCGATCGACTGAATGCAGATTGAGATGGAGCGACAGTCAAACGCATACTAGTCACGAACCTTTTCCTCGATCAAACGAAGGTATCGCAAGGGATCAGAGAGAATGGCCGACGCGTGGACGTGCAACTGCGAAGCACCATATAGCAGTGGTGTGATGTGCATTTCGAGTGATCCAGCGACGTGGTCAAATCCAACCCCTGGTTCGGCGTCAGTACACGATCCTATGGACAATAATGAAACACACAATTCATAATCTTGGATTGCGAAGTCAGGCCATAGCTCTGGCCCTTGGCATGGCAAGCGGCGAGGATAGTGCGGTGCGTGTGCACGACGGCCTTTGAGAAACCAGTCGAGCCAGAAGTCAAGAAAAGGATGGCTTCGTCGTCAGGCTTGGGCCGGTGGACAACAAAGTCCCCGTTCAAGTTCTCGGGCGAAAGCTTGACCTCGGAGAGCAAGTGGATATCGATGCCGGAGATTGACTGCAGTTGGTCAGCGCCGCTCTCGTTCGTCAACCAGGTTGCTGAAGAGAAAAGATTCTTGATGTGAGCGACGTGACCCTCCTTGTGGGCCTGCTGAGCACTCAAGGCGGGCTGCAAGCAAGGCACGTAACCAGCGAGTAGACATGCCCAAACAGCAGCCATGTTGTCTTCGTGTTCAGTGAGGTAAACGACAACGACCGAGCCAGCGGGCTTGCCCCAGGCTCGGATAGCCTTTGCCAGGGATAGGGCGTATTGACTGAACTCGATGAACGTCTTGGTGTGGATAGAAGAGTCACGAGCGGAGGAGGTGATAAAGCCGAGTTCGTGATTAGGGTATTGGCGGACAGCTCGGGAGAGAACATCGAGCAGATTTTCCGGGACGGATGAGTTTGAGATAGAAGTCTTCAAATCATGAATGGCATTGACAGGGGCGATGGGAGAAGCAACAGCGACGGGGGCCATGGGTAGTACTGGCTGAGTGATTGGACGTCGATGACTCTAGGGGATGGAATTTGGGAGATGTGTATCGAGGCTAGTACCCTCGTCCTTTATATGTTAAGGTGGATCACCTTTGCCACGCATGCCGCCGAACGGGCATGGCTGTGTGGACGACTGATTTCCCACTTGTCAACATGGAGCATACGGTGAGTTACGTCTCCAGATCTGGGATGAGATCCAAAGCTCCGCTCATTCTCAGGCCAGTTCGCGTGCGGCGCCGATCGAAGAGTGCAGCAATACACAACGGGCCGTGCCTGTGATACCGCTTGAGCCGGGCAATGCTTGGCAACGGGGTCGATGATAAGGCGTCCCTAGTGGAGTAAGACAGGCGCGTTGGACATCCTAAAGCGTGTCATCGAGGCAAACGGACAGACTTGAACTAACCCACTATAGTAAATGAACTCCCATTCGGCGTCGTTGATGGTTAGCCGGTTTGATTGAGCAGACGAACCAGCTCAGCGCCGGTGGCTTCAACATTGCATTACTCAGCCTCGCGCGCTCGGTGAAAAATAAGATATGATGGAGATTTGATCTGAGTACGTCAGTGCAACCGTAGTCCAGTTGCCCAATGCGGGATCCAGTCAGGCCGTAACTCAGATCACTACCCTTCCTCGACTTCCGGCAGCACGGGGTGAACATGCGCCGACATTGGTCGCCAAATCACCGCTCGGTATATGGCGCGCCCATTGCCGGATGTCTTTTTATAAGTTAGGCTGTAGAGCGAGCAACGACCCGGGGTGCATGAATCATCGACCGTTTTGAATCGATCAGACTCGGAGACACTCCGATTCCGAACGACCCCGCAAGTCGTCAACAAGAATAGATCTCAAGTTGTTCGCATTTGAGACGTTCGCCGTACTCATCACCGCTATGAAACAGACGAAATTATCTCTTGCACATTCTGTTCTCGGTTTCGTGCGTTGCTGTTAAAATAAACTAACCTGGCAGTGTGTGCGGAGGAAGGAGCCCGTCGGCGTGCCTCCACTGAAATCGCTGCGAGATGGTGTGCAAGTCTTCTCAGTTTCATACCGACCACGAAGTGTTCCCCGGCCCATGGAGATTACATGTGAGATATTGCACAGGTCTGGTTCTCAGTTTCATCCTGACCGTATAGTCACGGGTGCTCCCCCTGCCAAGTACACATCGAAGCCAAGGCCCTTGGCGTGCATTCGCATGGTCCATGCCAGTAGTGAGGAGGTGCCGTTCCGATCAATCGGTTCTGTCGGGGATGTGCTCCATAAACCGTGAAGCAAACTACAATCTAGCGCCGTCTTACACGACAAATACGGCAGGGGTCTTTGATTAGCGCCCACATCGAGGCATGGCTTAGATCTAACTTTGTTTGACATGCAAAGTTCAGCGTCACCCGACGGAATACCCTTCGCACTGCTTCAAGTTGGACTGCCCATCGAAACGAGCACGATGTAAGCAATCAAACTTCTATATCCCTTACACTTTATGGGGATTACTGATCATCCGTCCGCGTTAGCTTCGCAAGCCTTCAAGTTCAATGAACGCGCGACGTTCAACAAAAATTATTAGCCGAACAGATGGGACGACCTTGCGTTTCCGCACAGGCTTGAATTGTGGACGGTGTGCGCACACTGCCTTGCATCTGCGGCTGAAAATGGCCGCAGATCCTCATTGCTTGCGCCATGTGCTCCAAGTTTCTTAGGCGAAGCGTTTTTGCACAAAAGTAACTTGAATTCCCTGCCACAGTGACGTGCGGAGGTAGGTCGTATCATGCATAGTGTCCCTTTGCGGAATATTGAGGAACAAGCCGGCGAGTTAAGGGTCCGGTGGCCGAGGCGCTGACGACTGGAAATCCCATCAGAATGTAGGCGACGTCCTTAGCCAAAGTTTAGGCTGTGTAGGCCGCGCGTGTGCCAATGTTGCGTCGCTTACCTACGGTTACTTACTTAATCCTCATTTACTTCTTCCAGAGGGACTGTACGCGCATAACCATCGAACCGCACCACTCGCCGTTGATAGGAACGAAAGCAGAGGTTGGCTGTTTTGCTTACCCCACCTGCTCCAATCTATTTTCGCACTCATTACTTTGTTCCGATGGCTGAATCCCAAACTTTCTCAATCTCACTGATCTTTTCGGATCCCCTGCTTGATTCCCTGAAACAGCCATAGTAACAACACAGAGCGACTACCGTGGCTTCAAGGGAAAGCCACGTACACTTTAACCCTGCTGGTTGTTCAGTTCGCTCCACAGGCGGATGATATATCACTTCCGGCGGAACCCCCATTTTTTGTGTCTATTGATGACACTAATGTAGGTGATCATTTGTAGCGAGGTCGGTGGCTTCGCACCGACAATCGCAAAATATGGTTCACCGCATCCCCTCTTGGCCTCTCACCACGGAAGCTCTGAGCGAGCCGCTAGCTCGCAGCCACGAGAAAAATTTCGGCTGAGGCTGGATGGTAATATTATCGTTCCTTCGCTGTGGGCGTGCTCACTTGTTGCTAGAGCACTTCCAAATATGACGTCCCTGGGGCTTCTGACATGGCTTTGAACCCTCGCGCAGCTTATCGGTAACTGTTCTGTCCCCGTCCATACATACTGTCAACTCTCATAAATTTCCCTTTGGGCAGCACTGGCGGACAAACTATCATCTCAACAGGGTATGTCTTACGAGGGACACAGGCAGTTTAGAGCTCATACTGTAATCTTCCCACTGAGGTTACCGAGCAACTTTTGGCCCTTCATGTGTTGGATGTCTCCAAAGTGGTGGGTCATCAGAGAATCAACCGTATTTCTATCAGCCAGATAACATGGTGGGTCGGATAGCCAAGCCAAGACTCGGATGGATATTTTCTTTGGCACAGTCCCTCCATCGTTTTCGCTCACAATAAATAACCAGGGACCAGAAGATGGCAAACATCTTGGCTGGCCAATGAAGGCCTGTACATCATCTTCGATGGTCAATGAGCTGCTTTTTGGGACTATAGGTGGGCTCTCTGCCGCTACCAAAGGTTATCTTCTGTGATGATGTCCGTGTCGCAAAAATTACCTGATTCACCATCTTAACCCCCTCGCTTGTGATTTGGGGTTGGCGATCTACATCATTCCCTGGTTGTTCTTGTTAGGCTTGTCTGCCGGTGCAAGCATGCTACGAGGTGCCGTTTCCAAGAAAATTTCGCTGAAAAATATACCTGCCCTGATTTTGTCAGCAAAGTTGCACCTCAGACCTTCTCACCTGCAGTAGGGTGGACAACAGATTTGATCACGGATCACAAATGATGCGGCAACGTCACCGGTACCACATCATGCATCCCACTGGATCATACTTATTATCAGATTGGACTATTCAAGTTTAGTGGCTGGTTTTTTTTAATTCAGATCACTACAGCCTGCCAGTGGGGACATGGCTTTAATAATGTCGTTAATATTATGAGTCATTCAGGCTGTCTGACTCGACAACTGGGGAGGGCTAGTAACTATATGGCTAGCCTACTACTAGTTAGAAGCTGTACTAACTTAGTATGACAGCCAAGGGTGAGTGCACGATCAATGACTCAGACTGCAACTTCGTCAGGCATAGCCGCAGACCCGATTTAATTTCGAAGTTTTCATGCAGGCAAACATTCGAACTCGGTGCACTCGGCAAAAAGCTGGCCGGCAATCTCTTCACGCTGGCTAAGTATCTCTGCCAGGGTCGAACTCCTAGCGATATTATAATGATGTCCACAAATGGACCACAAATCACCATTAGACCTATACTCTATTCTGGGGGTCGGAAGAAATGATGAGTAAGATGGGGAAGTCGCTGGTAGTCACGCTGAATATCACTCACCTGTGCCATAGTGTCACGACGACTTAGTGGGCGTGACTAAAATCAACATGGTTTCAGAAAGTAACACGATGTAAAGGGTTTACGACACCTACTATAGTTCTCACGATGCCCGGTAAGATCGGACCGTGACGCGTCCTACTGCATAGGCAATACAACGGCTGATGGATATGCTGTCCGCGTCGATACGTGCACTGGGCGGCATCGCATCAGAAAACTACAGGACGGACTCTGGTCGGCATTCAGATTTATCTCATTCCATTCTGAAGACCTTTGACGGGTATCGCGGATCGAGACGTCGCACTACCAAGTTTCAGAAGTCACTGGATCGCGGAGGTAGCGGCGAGGCACTGATTGATCACTCACTTTGGAAGGCAGACTGCGGACGGACACAGAAAGAAAACCCGGATGCTCAATCAAGCCATTCGGCGCTCCCGATATTTAGCTTCCACTCGTTTCGTCAGCTTATCTGTGAGATCACAGGCTATCCTTGTCAGCGGCCTAGCCCCGTAAGCCCGCTTTGCTATCGCCCTGCTTTTTTCCTATCTCGTATCTTGACTCTTCTGGCTCCCTTTTTTGTGCAGATATCACTGCTGCTCGAGTCGTTATTCGACAATGCAGGCGCTCAGGTTTGAAAAGACTGGTTCGTTCGACGAGCTCACCCTTGGCACTATCGCAATGCCCGAGCTGGCTCCAGGGGAGGCCCTCGTCCGTGTAAAGGCCGCGGGGATCAACGGGGTGAGCCCTCGCTTTTTTTCTTGTCCCCACCTCCCTCCCCTATTCCAACCCCTCGGGAACGGTCACGAGTGCTGACTTTCTTCTCTATTCGATGTCGGTTTCGTTTCACATCTCTTCGTCCCGGAAAGTCCGATGCAGCAGCCGTTTTGGGCACTTTACCCTTTGTGACACTACCACGCACCCCTGGTCGAGACTTTTCCGGCGAAATTGTGAAAGCTTTGGATGATGCGGGTGAGCCCGCGGACGCGTGGATTGGTGCGCAGGTGTGGGGTACCGGGAGCGAGCGAGGGTTCACCTCCGACGGAACGTTTGCAGAGTGAGAACTCTACCTTCCTTTCGATGCGAGGCGTTTGTTTCCACCCAGAGTTCAGAGTCGCGTTTCTGACCTGTATTCGTTTGACTTAGGTTTGTAAAGGTGCCATTGGCTGCACTGAGTCGCAAGCCCAAGACTTTGACTCATATCAAGGCCGCGAGCATGACCCTTCCGTGGCTTTGTGCATGGATCACGGTCGAGACGCTCGCCAACGTCAAGAAGGGAGATAATGTCATCATCATCGGTGCGCTGAGTTCTCTTCTCCCGCATATCTTGAAGCGATACCCACGCACTCGGTGTTTGTGTCTACAGGTGCTCGCGGGGGTATTGGTTCCGCCGCGGCACAGCTTTGCAATGACCGAGGTGCCCGCATATTCGGCACCTATACCTCCCTCGCCAATGTGTCACCACCACCGTACCTGACGCCCATCGAGCTCACGTCCAACACGGCCATACGCGATGCAATTGCAGGACACGGTCTTCACAACAAGGTTGATGTACTCCTCGACTGTGCAGGGTATGAACGCCCTTTCAATGACGCAGTCTTCACCATGACACCAAATGGTTCCGGCCGTGTCGTCGTGATGGCCGTGCACGCCAAGGATGGCTTGTTCCCAATCAACATGCGCACGTTTTACACCAAGGCGCTGACGCTCAAGGGCATGAAGTCGAGCATACTCGACTCCGCCGAAATCAAGGCGTTCTTGGACCTGCTCGCCGACAAGATCGACAGTGGGGTATTCCGGGGACCACCTGCAGTTAGCACTGTTGATATCAAGGACACACTTGGCGTGACTGGCGCACTGAAAGAGGTATTGACGCGGTCGTCGCACGTCCGCTCAGTCATTGTCCCGTAGTCGATGAACGAACAGACCGGTTTTCTCAGAAGAGTTAGATACTGATCGCAGTTGTATACACGGTTGTTGAATTATACTGATACTTTTGGTGGAATCACCATCTTGAAATGCATTTCGTGCTACTGTCAATCCTTTTCGCCCTCCTCACGAGGTGAGTGACGTCCTTGGTCGCACAAGACGCCATTCACACCCAGATTGACGTTCCTGCAAGCGCACCTGGGTGAGAGGACTGTCGCGAGTTTCTATTGGCGCAAAACACTCACCTTATTAATGCAGCCCCAAAGATCGCCAAGACACCAGCCGGGACCGCCGCGAGGAAGACACAATCCAGCTATGCTCCACATGTTTCGGTTTACTCCAACACCCTCAGAAATAAATTAAAAGTACCCACCGATTTCACATACGCTTGGATGACACTGGGCCGCGCAGTCGAGGACACCGCGGAGTAGACCGCGGCAACACTGGTCGTGATGGGACCTGGGTCGACTTCGGGCGCGTACACAGCTAGGTTGTGACGGAGTTGACTGTCAAAGACTACGCCTGCGCTGGAAAGGTTTTAGATCAGTACATGCGGTCACCGTGCGAGAATGGGTGCGTTTCTGCGCATACATCGTCACACCGATGAAGCCACCGAGAATTTGCATGACCGTTGCAATGGCATTGGATACAGACACAGTTTCTAGATCAGAATGCGCTTGGACTGATGAAAAGATGTGATCAGGTATTTGATATTTCCTCTTTCGATCTGTACTCACGCACTATGAACGAGTTCTGCGAAGTTGTGCCTAGTGCATCATTCTTCAGGGTCGACGTTATAAATGCATTCATACGGGCACTCACCAACCCCTATACCATATAAAATCTGGTATATGATGAGCTTGGTTGAGGAAGTGTTCTCCGTGACAGTGAAGAAGAGTCCGCCGGAGATACAACAGAACCTAGCAACCACGCATTGAGTTGAAAGTTGGATATCGTAAGCGATAACGATAACATACACAGGGCCACCAACCAGGATACCCCAATAGTGTCCAGTTCGCGATAAGATTGTGGCCGAGCCTGTCGTGGTTATCACCATGGACAGGAAAAACGGCAACATGTCAACCCCAGAACGAACTGCACTGTGATCATACACGGCTTGATAAAGCAGAGGGATATAACTTGGCGTAGGTTAGGAGGACGCCTCAGTAGGGAGATTGTGCGCGCACTAGGTCAACATCAATGTATTGAACATCGTGAAGAAGACGACAATGCAAGCTCCTATTCTGTGCTACGGTCAGCGCTACGCATGCGGATCGTATCTGGTGGCCTTACTGAGAACGCCTCGCGATAACCCTCATGGGGAAAATCCCCCCGTCGCCTTTGTGACGCTCCCACAAAAACAGACAGGTCAGGAGTAGGATGCATACACACAGAAGCTGTGCGAATCAGAGAACACCCATCTGGAAGGACGAAAACGACCATACAGTGATCACAACTGGCGAGTTCCATCCATTGCTACTACCCAACGAAAGTGGCAGGAGGAGAACCACCATGGCCGCAAGACAGAGGAAGCAGCCTAGTCGGGTAAATTGCGACCGAAGGATGCTAGTTGAGTGATTATTACCTATCCAATCCATGCAAGCAAAGGCTTTGATCGTTGTCATCTTCGCGGGCCCTGCCAACGGTTTGCAAAGTGGCAGCCTGAGAACGATAACCAAACACGCTAACGTTCCCAGCGGCAGATTGATATCTGAAAAGGCGACATGAATTGATATCTACAAATCACTGGCCTCCTCACAAAAGCACCAGCGCCCTGGGGGAAAAAATGTCATTTCAAGGGCATAAATGCTCAGGTTCCAAGCCTTACAAGAGAGGTGTGTTGTAAGCGCGCCTGGAGTCCGAAATAAGGTAAATATCTAACATATACGGATAATTGATGGATTACCTCCTAATAAGGGTCCCACGACACTCGACAAGCTAAACACCGCGCCAATGGCTCCAAAGATGATGGCTCGATATCGAATCTCGGTACTCTGTCCAGGGACGTGTGAAGCCAGCGCAGTCCGTGTGATAAAAGACGCACCTCGGCCATGATCGTCAGGACAGATACACAAATACCAGCAGCACCAATTCCAGCGAATACGCGTCCGAAAATGAGAAAATCGGCTAATGGCGCTATACCACAGAAAAGCGAGCCAAGCTCGAAGAGGGCTATGGCAATCAAGTAGACCCTTGGGAGTGCAAGCACCCCGACTGTGAGAGGCGCCTCAAAGATCGAGACCCGAAACGTCTACCCACCATTTGGTTGGGAAAATGGTCAACGCCTGCCCATACATCGGTGTGAATGCCACGATAGCAAGGAGGTACCCGCCAATGATCCACGTCACATCCTGTAGTGCACTGAAATTCGAAACGACCACGGGGAGCGCGGTCGCAACAATGGTTTGGTCAAGGGCAATAAGTGCAACACTCAACAACAGCGCAAAGACGACGAGAAGGAGGGGTCTTCCAGACAGCAGACGGCTCTCGTCCATGCTAGCAACAAGGTCTCAGGAGTTGGGGGACAAAGTGTCAGTGGTGCTTCAATTCTCTTTTCCATGCTTATGTATTATCCAAAGCGAGCGATATGCTCACCAGGGGAATCTGCGCTCGCGCGTCAAGGGCGGTCAGATCACGACGTGCACAGCAGTATCTGGGACTCCAAAGTCGTATCCGCGGAGCCTCTATCTCGCAGCGAGCGACACCTTGGACAGTCGACGACTCGACGCATCATTGGAATTTGGGATCGGAACTCGAGGGGATTCAACTCGCACGATCTATTACCCCGAGGGTTACCTTGCTTCGAACGCTTCCTAGAATGTCAGCAAGACCGCACGCCGAATGTAGTAGCGTAAGCCATTCCCCATATATTGCGGCGCCGTCTCTCTTCCCCTGAGTCACACCATATGGCAATGTTACTTGGCAATAAGGTTGGACTCCAACTTCACTTACGATCTCAACTTGCAAGAAAGCCTTCTTGTGTGGCCATTTTGGAGAGGTGCACTGGGAGCGGCACCTGTTGCTTATACCGCATCGTTCCTCATCATCATCATGAGTCGTGGCACGAAGTTTTTCATTTCACACGATCAATTTGGGAACCAAACGTTCAACCTCCTCATGCCGCCACATGCGCTAGCCACAAGTGTCCCTGACGGGACTCGGAAACAAGAGTTAGCAATCTATGCCATAGCATGAATATGGCGGATGGCAAGGCGGATGGCGTTCGCAGGCACAGTTACCGGCGCCGTCACAAGGACTCAAGTACTCATGTGACATGAGTTGTCCCCGGTTTCAAATTTGCAGTTGATTAGACCTAAACCGACTCCTGGACTGGCATGGACTAACATGGTACATACAAAGTAGGATCATTGCTCATCACCGTCGTCTACTTCCCCATGGACATGGACATCCACCAATTTATGGGCCTTGAATTTATTGCTATTTAATACTCAATAAGAGAGCTGACAGCGAACGTATCGAGCCAAATCCATCCGATGCGATGATTGTGGACAGTTTTCCGATTTCAAGTCGATCACAGAGCTCAAGATGAATATTGTGCGCAGTGACGGTTTCTTGCCGAGAGGGTACTTATGTAAGATTGGCTGCGTTGCAGCTATTGCCATGAATGCATGTTGATAAGCGTTTTGGTGAGTTCATGCCATCGTCGAATTATATAGGGGGAACCTTCCCAAGCCAAGCAAGGTGATTAAGAAAGAAATTTATCTAACCACAACGACGCGGTACAATAGATAACACAAGTAGTGAGTAAAATTCATGCATATACAACGCAAATTAATGGAAATATTAGTCCAACCGGCCTAGCGTCAAATAACATACATTGGTATCTCGAAATGCAATTTGCTTCCTCATGAACGCCCGGGTCTCTCAATAACAGAAGAACTCTTGAAGACCACGGCCAAAGATGGTCAGACCATTTTTGATCGTGTCGTCCGTTCCGACAAAGGTGGCGCGGAAGTAATTCACACGCTGCCGTCAATCGTGAGCTGGAATGCATCTGATGCAGAAGCAGTAGACGTACATCAGCAATATGGGTATCAGATTGCACACGTCCCGAGCGGTTCACGATCGCAAAAGTAGACGCGGGCATCATCACCAGGCCACAATCTAGAAGTTTACGGAACAGTTCGTCCATCAACTCCGCGGTGTTCGACACATGCCCTCCAAGAAGCTTGCTGTCTTCGAGTACCCTGTAGCGGGGATGGCGATCGAGATTTATTTTGATCCATACAAACATGCCGGATTGTGGAACTTCTGCCGATGCGAGGCCAGATCCGACCACTTCGCGTTCAAATACGTCCATGAAGAGGTTGCGTCTGCGTTCGTACTCTCGGCAAAGAGATGCTGCCCATTTCATGAATCCGTCGGTGCCCCAACCTTGGCTTCCCAGGAGTTCTGCGACGAAGGCTTGCCCAAGGCCGTGTGGGTGTTGCGATGAGGAGTCTGTAAGCATGTCTAGTCTTTCTGCAAAGAACTCGTTGCACGTAACCCATCCCAGCCGCATGCCCGGCGCAAGAATTTTGCTAAAACTGTATAGGGAGCGGTGAGATCTGGACACCATTCAATGTAGCTGGACTAACCTGTCTAGGCGGATGACACGTCCATCATAGTCCATAGAAAGGAAAGAGCGAGGAAGGACTTCGGCCATGGCACGAGTGAAACCGTACCGCTCGACTGTTGTCTGCTGGATATCAAGATCATATTGCAGGAAATAGTATGGGTCATCCTCAAGAATGACGACGTCCCAATCCCGAGCAATTTGATAAATCTGCCGCCGTCTCTCGCGGGAGAGTGTACTCCCGGTCGGGTTTTGAGAGCAGCTGATTATAGAATTGTGAGTTAAAATAATGGCTGAGTGACCCGAAATGACGCACGGGATTGTGTAAAGAACATGAGGACGCTTCCCTTGTGAAGCTTCGTCCCAATTAGCTAGGATTCGATCCATTTCCGATGGTATGAGACCACCCTCGTCCATTCGGATTGGTACCCAGTCGATGCCAAGGGGAAGGGCTGCATTGGTCATGGCAGAGAACGTGAATTCCTCACAGAGGAAGGAGTCACCGGGGTCACCCAATAGACGGAAACACTTGGTAAGAGCATCGGCGTTTCCGAGGCTAAGGGAGACCGTGTGATTTGGCGGTGCATGGATACTATCACCGAGCCCTGCAAGAGCATCTCGTACGTGCTTCAACCCTCCACCGGTACCGTAAGCCATGGCGGTTCTGAGGCTCAATTCGCAAGGCTCATCCCGGTAGGACGAGATGATCCGTTGTTCCCCAGTGCCTACTCTCCAGGCTTGGACGGGGTCTTGTTCATGGATAGAAGGAACTACAAAGTTCATCTCACAGATCGGGTATAGCGTGTGGTGTGGGTCACCTGTCGTGCGAAATGTAGGTAAAATTTCATTCATCGATGATTTCAGACACCATACCATTTCCCATGTTGATCGTTCCGGGTTTGACTTGGGCGACTTTCCAGATGGACTTGATGGGGTTTGGGAGTCTAGCTCTGGCTTCCGCTGACAAGTGGCGAGCTACATCAGGGTGTCGACGCTTCGAGGCAAGGTCGTCGGCTCTATCACGTGCGGCGTAAACCATAGTGAAAATTTAGCTAAATAAGAGAGAGGAGAAAGGAAAAAGTGGAAGTGAAAAGTGGACCCAGCACAACGGTGCACCCTGTGTTTTTGAAGGGTTCACTGCCTGCTCGCACTGAGTGCTTACGACATGCAGCAAGTTGTAAAACGGCCACACCGTGTGCGTTGTACTGCCGACAAGGATCTTGATTCGGTCGTTCGAATTCCCCGGAGAAAGAGCGGAAGCCAAGACATTCAATAAGAAGATGCCGGTTGCTAGATCTGCGTGACGAGATCTCGCCCGCGCTGTGATCCGAGTCCAATGGCTGGTTTCGTCACCCTTACATAAATGCTCGCGGGGAGCGCCACCCAGCATAGAAATCGAACCAGCTCACCTGCCACGTACCTAACCATGCATCGGACCGTGCGCTTAGCTTCAACCTGGAGGCATACGACACTAGTCTAAGGGGCTTGAAGCTTGAAGACCGCCGTGGACGGGCCAAATATTGGAATCAAATGTCACACAAATGTCCATCAAGCTGGCTGCCGAGAATCAAATATTCATGCGAGATGGCACGAAGCAAGAGTAATGAGTCCAATTGCAGAAATAGAATGGCGCAAGAGCGTTTTCCCGCCCACCATGCCCACCAGCGAGGATTCTCCCCACAGCGCTGATTTCGCTGATTGGCTTCAGAAAGCGGCTGGGCGCAATATTATTATGGCCACTCCCGTTTCACGCTGCGCTCCAAGGCACAGGTCGCCGACAGAAGGGGCAAGCGCACATGTGCTGACAATTGTCGACCATGTGGAGTACATTTAGATAAGATGCCCAAGCCGTAAACACTGGGATCCAAGAAAAGATGACAACGTCTCCGACGGAAACAGTGGCTATGTTGCATCCTCCTGCCAGTTAGGGGTAAACCGCCTGTTCAATCCATCAAGCAGCCTCCAGTCCGGCCGCACACAATCCGCATCCAATGCACTCCAAACAAGCTTGACAATACATGTAAGCGACATCCGTGCAACTGGAATGGTAACGACTTACCGAGCCCACCACAGCACGCGCACAGGTAGCATGGGCAGCAGAGCGGGTTCTGAAATGAACCTACATTTAGAAATGGTTCAGTACTACTCACGTCCTAATATGATGGTACCTTACCTCTGCAGCACCAATAACTGAGCATGATGCCCGCGATAAGCACAAGGAATAACCCGACGAAAACGACAATGAGATACACTATTTCGCCCGACAACCCTCGAGTTATCACAATAACGGCCGTGTACCTAGAGATAAACTCACGTTTGTCTTGGGTGAAGCTCGACTCTCCGCTAGAGGACTGCCTCTTGCCCAATGGACTGTCGCTCACACCAGCTCCTAGGTTGACCAAACCGTACAGGTCGATATCGGATACACATGAGATGACCAATGTAGTTCCGATTGCAAGAAACAAGAGTGCGACGGGAAGCAACAACCTCCGTAACATTGCCTGATGGCACGCGCGATGACGAGCAGGATTGGAGTCCGCGGCGCAGGAACACTGCCCCTCGGAACCCAAATGGATCTGACATTGAGTGGTAGATTTCTCGTCAACGCTGTACGCATCCATGGAGCTTGGGAGGGGTTGTGTTGAGACTGGAGCCATGGTATCCGTGGTTACGCTGATCAGTGTCGTGGTAGTGGTCTGAAATCGAACCACAGTTGAAGCTGTGGCTGCGCACAGGCGCGTCGCAAGTCACCGCCACACGGCTAAGCTGGACTGCACCCAGGCTGGCAGCGACTGGTATCCAATCCCTCACCTCATGTTGTGCATACGCTAGACTAAAAAACGCGGATATTGAAGTAACTGCGGGTTGCAAATACCACAGCCCCGATCAATCTGCCAATCGCCAATTTTCTGACTCAGTCTTGCTGCAGTCATACCCGCAGCCTCGATCGCGCCAACTTCTTCCAGTGTTGACTCTGGCAAGTTCATCATAGCACAGGAAGTGAAAAGGGTTTTGGCGAACGTTAGACTGGGGCGCGTACTAATCCCCGCCGCTAGGGGATCTTGTAAACGGGTCTCCTTGGAGCTCGTGCTGATTCGGACACGCAAATGTGAGTAAAAAAACTGGAAGAGATAGTGGCGTCTGATGCTCAAATACGCGACTGTATTTGTCCACGCCATGTTGTTATAGCTCCGGATTAGTAACTCTGAATCTCGAAGCGATTTCATTGCATTGGACCACCAGACTCCATCATAGGTAATTGGGCCGTGCAGTGAAGGTTAGACGGCAGACAGATACAGTAGTGAAGATAACACAAATGAGAACACATCAAGGCACCGTAAGCCTCGACCACAATGCCGTGCTTCGCTGCGCACTCCAAAATGGGGGTTGAATGGGCGGGTAGCGGATGTAACACAAGGTTATAATGGTTCGCGGTCAAACGGGGTGATACTGTCTGGCTTGGTTCATTGTCGGCTTGATCTTAGCAGACGCAAGCAGTATCTCGAGATGTTGTTCGTTCAAAGTTGCTAACCAATATTTTGTAGATACCGAGAAGGCGTGCCTTGTCGGACCAGCTTATCTCGTGTTTTCGATCTCGGCCCAAGCTGCGATGGAACTAAAGGATATATGTCATGGCGAGACATGGCACATGAATCAGAGACAAGTCAACATACTGTACCGCAAGCTACAGACGTAGATGTCTGGAATTGGACGTCCATGATTGGACTCTTTCCAGTCAGGGGCTCACGTTGGAAACACTGTTGCGAATTGATGTGTCAATGTCCAAGCCGTTTGCACCAGAGTACTTGGTACACATGATGAGGATGGCCCCACGAGAATGATTAATCTCGCACAAGGGGATACATACCGGCCTCTGCTTTATTTCGTTAGGTCTGTGCGGTGCCTGGTCACACTATTGCCCGTCGAGGTGGCTTTAGCTCCTAGAGGGCCCAAACTTCACAGATGTGGTTGAATCCACTCTTCGATGCTTGTATCACCAGATTGACCATTGCCTAACTTCCATGCTCGATAGAACGTCCTGCGTAACGGAGTTCGAGTGACAATTGGGGGAAAGACGGAGTTTGGAGGATCATCCACATCCCAGAGTTCAGGCGGATCGAGTCCCAAAACATCGTTACATGCAGTTCGGGTGAGCAACAAGATGGTGCGTGCGTGAACGAGAGATGGAGACAGGGGTGGGAGAGTACTTTCTCATAGTCCTTAGCAATAGACGTTGTTCTGTGCGTGTGAGGATGGGCATTTCGATTGGTTGAATGAAAACAACAATAACAATGAATCCTGCATGCACTGGCAGGTAGACCAAAGAGCCGAAGGAGATTGCCAACCCTTCTTCCACAGTAGAAGGAGATATTGCTCGCATCACAACTCGTTGGCTAACCTCGTACCCAACTCGCCCCAACCGACTAGCTACAAGGTCCCCTCCGCGGAACATTTAAACATGCAGTGCGCCAAAGCCATCAATTGTTACTGGCTACTACATAGTGCCATCATTTGGTGCTGCGGTTGTCCCGATAGATATCGTACCAGGGGCAGGAAACCATCCCCACGTTGCCAAGTTGACACGGAAATCGCCCGTTCGGCCATCAGTGACTTCGATACCCTCTGCCTCGAGTGCATCACGTTGGCGTTGTGCACCAGTTGTCCCTGGGCCGCGTGAAGAGATCGTTCCGGCTGCTGAGATCACTCTATGCCATGGTACGGGCGGTGTGACATCCGGAGATAAGAATTTCAAGGCTGTCAGTGCATAGTCAACTTCTGAAGGGGTGATGATATAGAGGCGAACCCTGGCCGACATGTCGCGAATGTCTAGGCATGCCAATCAGCTTGGCAATGTGGACTGTATTTGCACCAGTTGAATCTTTTGGCAATGGATCATGGTGTCCACATACTATAGCTCGTTACTTTTTGTGGAGGAATTCTACACAGACAAAGGTAAGGCTTCATTAAAACCTGGGGCGTTTATTTTCCGCTGGGAAGGCCTACTGTCGCACGATATGGTACACCTGTGCGGTCAACAGTTTACCTCACGTCAAAATGGTGAACCAGGTACTCACTGCAGCATGGAACTCTGCACTATCCATTACTTCTTTGCCAGCACTTTGGGATTCACCGGGGAACTCGGAACTCTGAAGGTTTCTCGGCTGATGGGTTCAGTGGCAAGATCATCCCACGCCGCTGACGGCGTAGTAAATACCAGACCAGCTCGAGGTCATGGTTCAAAAATTACAAGGCTTCCAAGTCGCGCCCGGGCTGGTCAGTGAGATTAGGTTCAGGCAACCTGTAAGTTTGATATCGCTATTTGTTTGAAGCGAGCTAATTATGTAGTTCCAGGCCACTCTGACTACATTTGACGACGGCCATTCTCTCCATTCAAGTGGCCCAGCAGTGTCTGACTGCAATTCAACACACACTGGACCCGATATCAACCGTCAATACCATACATGGATCCAAACAATAAACTATGACGAGAGATGCGGCGCACACCGTGACGAAGCGAAGTACACATCAACCGCCCATACCATCCATGGATCCGAACAAGAAACCATGACGAGAGGTGGCGAAAACGAAGCAAAGTACCTGGCATGGTCCCATGTGCTTCGTGACCCAGATCCGAGCCGTGGCCGCAAAGCCCCAAGCCAAACATGGCTAGATTTCCAGGGATCCTGCCCATCACAATCCTCAATCTTGCCGGCGGTCTTCGTTCGTTCCAAGCGCATCCTGCAGCGCGAGGCGTCCAACACGTACTTTTTCTTAGTAAGGCAGTTTCAAGGTATTGCTCAGGGGATGACTGTTTCCCCACGCTCGTCAGAATTTCGGTTCAAAAGGACAGAAGCTGTCAGGGGCAGGCCCTTGACGAAGGTAGACTTCCGCCGCAGATCTACACTCAGTGGTCAGCCTCAGCCCGAGTGGCATGCTACATATTCCCATCCGACGTGCGTCATTGAATGCGGTCATGAACGCCGTGGTGCTCCGTGTACGCCCTGGCAATCACGCCTGCGACTCGTTTATGAATTGGTTCGCTCACCGGGACAGACAGCCCCCAATTGGGACGGTCCCTTGCTAGGTTGGCTTCTATTCTCATGCTTTCCTGCTTAGGAGCAGGGCCCTTGACGAAGGTAGGCTTCCGCGGAAGATCTGCACTGGTCAGCCTCAGCCCGAGTGGCATGACACATATTTCCATTCGACGCGCATCATTGAATGCGGTCATGAACCCCGTGGTGTCCGTGTACATTCTGGCAATCACGCCTCCGACCCGTTTATGAATTGGTTCGCCCACAGGGACAGACAGCCCCCAATTGGGATAGCCCCTTGCTAGGTTGGCTTCTATTCTCATGCTTTCCTGCTTCTCAGGCTTATCGGCGGGTGCTCATCGTCGACGCATGATTTTAATGTGATGGGTTGAGCAAGCATGGTGAGATAACTCGATAAGTGTGTGGTCAGTTGTTTGTACGTACTATCTTGGGGAAGAGAGGGTTTATAGAATACATCGGAGCACTATCATGCCACCCTGTTCCCGGCGTTCGTCCACAACTCGAACTTGCGTGCATCAAGATTTCAAGTCATACAGCATGAGACTTGGATACCATTTCAACCAAAACATTGAATGGATGAAAGAGATCATTGGTATGGAGATAAAAGACATGTCCATGATCGCTTTCCTCAAGGTAAAGGCAAAACAGCGGGTCTCCTCATGGCCATGCAAACATCAAGATACCCAGGTTCAGATTCAGGCGTGATGATTCCCCGTCGTATGCAGAAATCAACCAATGCCATCGCAGAGCTTGGCTTGAACTGTCCTCGAAGCAGGCACTGCATGACCTCCTCAACGTCCATCAACTGGAACGCATCGACCTCTCCGTCCTTGGCGTTCGTGCACGGCATGATGTTGCCATCGTTGGGGAGGCGGAGCTCGTAGAGGTAGTAAATCCCAGGTAGGACCCATTTCGAGGGTGACCGGTTCATGTAGTTGAGCATTCCTGTAGAACGCGCGTGTTTCTTGACGAAATGAGATGGAAGGGAGGCCTCTTCTGTGCATTCGCGGACAATGGTCTCGTTGGGGATCTCCCCGAGTCCCATCCCCCCTCCGACGGTGCAGTCATACCGGCCAGGCCACCTATGCTCAAAACATGTCAGATCACGAACAGGATACGATTGGATGGACCCACGTGCTCTTTGTTAGTGACCGGCGAGGGATCCAGAGCATTGTTTTATTCGTGACGACACAGTCATAGAAGGCTGGATTTGTACTATGATAAGAACGACAGACGGCAGTGAAACAAATTTACCTGTGAGAAGACAACCGAAGTTGGCAAATCCAAACAGAGGGAGCGCAGCACGCTCGATCCCAAATGCGAGGCTCGAGGTAGGATCAGGACGTTCCTGTCGAGGCATGTACACAGGGTATGTCTCGTTGCTCCAACCTAACATATTAAATTGAACTCATCAAAACGTAGTAGAAACATGCACCCATGCCTTTCAAAATATCCGGGAAGAGACCCCTGGATTTCCACCTTTCCAAGAGCACACGCATAGCGTGCGTTCTGGTCTCAAAGTCGGCGGCGTGATCCGCAAAACAGATCGCCCAAGGTGAATCGTCTAGTCTGCGAAGCACGTTCCAGATCGATTTTTTCCCGCTTTCTTGGTGGGTTTTAAGGATTTCTTCAACGACGTTGGGCCTCAAGAAACCGATAGGGCTCGAAAGAGAGGTTGAGCGTAGGAACATTGGGAGGAGCTGCTCTTCCTCCTCGGGTGGGGTCGAGCCAGCATTGCACGATGCACGATGGGTTACAGCGGGGTCGTCGAAAGGGCCGGAAGGGAGAGCAAGGTTGATCGCAGAATGTACTACTGGTAGTACACTAACATGATGGTGACCAGCGGTCATGGTGTTCATGGGTCGAAAGAAAGACGTAGCGGTCGCAATGGCTCGCGGACCAAACAGGAGGAGATTCGCTCTGCCAGCATGGAGCAGAGAGGGCTTACACGCCCGTACCCATGTGCCAACATGACTTTTGGGGCGGAAGTACATGTTTCAGCGGAAGGCTGGCCTTCAAATTGGTCCTCTCGGAACACTACACATTGCTTTCCCACACTTTGAGGGCCCGGTCCCGGCCGACCCACAATACGTGTTACATATACGACATAATACTGATCGTGCCACTTCAGGGGTAGGATCCAAACTTTTGGATGGATCCAAAAATCAAAAACTCGCCCGAAATGTCTGTTCACCACTCGAGAGACTCCGGGGCCACTCGCTTCCAGTCGAAGATCCCCCCGCGCACCTCAAACATCTTCTCATCAAAGCCCGAGTCCTGGAGCGCATTCTGTACGCCCACTTCCAACAAAGCTCTCCCAGGTTTCTTCCCCCCGTCCTGACAATTCAAAAATCTGACCCAGAGGTCGGCTTCCAAGGGACATTAACATCGCAGAAACCACCCACCTCATCCGTTCGTCCAAGTTCAGGTAAGAATCCTTCATGGATTCGTTGTCCTCCGGGACGAGGCACTTCTGAGCGGCATGATGGGCGAGGAAAGCTTGGAACTGCTCCTTGGTAATTACGAGTTTGCGGGCGTCACGGAGCGAGCCTGTCTCCGCCCCTGTATTTTCCGAGTCCAACAAGAGAACTTGGAAAACCTGACCAATTAGATGATTCACGAATCAGAGCCTTGACCTCGGTTATCAGGGGGACATCACCGGGGCGTACCTTCCAGCGGAAAGGTGCAAGTTGCTCGATTTGGTCATTCATGTCTTCCTCCCAGTTATTGCTGTGGGAAGGGAATCACACATAGCGTTGTCAACGGCGAAGACATACGCACATAGTAACGACGGTGTTGATCTTGACTTTGATACCTCTTTCTTTAGCCCACTGAACGACCTTGAATACATTATTGATGTGGGTCGTGGCGGTCCCATTTTCCGCGCGACCCTGTTTGATGTTGGTCTCAGTGTCAAACGAATCGCAGGAAATGGCCATGACGTCGAGATATTGGCCATATGTGTCCAGCCACTTCTCGGTCACCTTCGAGCCGTTGTTCACAACGGAACACGACTCCATGCGAAGTTCTTCTTTACAGAATTTGAAGATCTCCCCGATATAGCGCGGCTGGAGAAAGGGTTCACCGCCGCTAATGTTGAGTTTCCGCATACCCGCGTCGACGAGCATGCGAAGTCCGCGCTTCGCGTCCTCAAGAGGCAGAATGAATTCGTTCGTGTTGGTATGGAAGCAGAAGTGGCACTCGTAGTTGCAACGCCTGTTTGGAAACCAGTTCACGGAAATTGGTACCTTTGCAGGTACTGTGTTGAAGAATGGAACAGAAAGGTCCAACCAGGAAAACTTCATGTTGAGATCCGGTGGTGGTCGATCCCAGGTCCTGGTCTTGTGTAGGAAAAGGTGGGTGGGAGAAAGAGATGTATTGAGTCTCAGATCTTATAGGTAGCACGACAAGGTGGGCTCCAAACATGGGTCGAGGCTAGTCCCAAGAGCTTTGCGCCACTTCGCAAGGACCGCCAGGGGAAAGGAAGCCCTTCTCGATTTGGCAGGGACTTGCGCGCTGTAAGAAAATGCTCGTGGACCAATGAGAGGGCTCGCCACCAGACTAAGCTCCCAGTGGGAAAGAGTTCTTGACCTTATGGAATAGCGGAATTCGTGTGATGTGCCCGCTGAAGTGCCTTAACACAAACTCAGCTCACCAGACCTGTCCTGAGACCGAAGTTTCATCAAGCTAGAAGTGGAGTCACCGTTTGCAGACATCATGTGTTGATATTGATGGTAGCCTGGCATGCCCGATATCCCCGACAATTCTGGGTTCAGGTAGGGCCCATCCAATATCGAGATAAGAGCGAGGGGAATGAACGAATGGACCGTCGGGGGTTTCAGGAGCGGTAGTCGATGCGGGAGCGTGTTTGCTCAGTCCCAACGAACGATGAGTATTGTTACCGTCGTGCGCAAAGCGACGCAGGCGATGGGCATTGTGTTGAAGAAAAGAATATGCATGTCGAGCCAACAGAAGAACAGAAGACCATGGCCACCGGGACACGACAAAGCACGCTCCTGAAACTAGATTTTCCTGTTAACCTGCAGGCAATGCGAGCAAGAGAAAAGTGTCCCCTTTGCAGCGTAGATCTGATCTTTCTCGAGTAATTTGATATTGATATTATCCAGGTACTTGTGAAGCACAAGGCACCGAGCCTGGGTGCAGTAGTTTGAGAGGTTACTCTTGAGAATGTGAGTATTTCTGATGAAACTATTTCCAACAGAAAATTTGCACCCCTATTTTAGCCTTGTCATCATCTTGACATGTTCCATCTGGTCCGACAATCGCACAACGCAGACACGTGCGTACCTGCGAAAGCACAAGAAGAAACCCCTGAGCACGACACGCTCGACGTTGACCACGGTCGACCGGAGTGCTTAGTATTGTTCTTGCTGCATCGACCGCTTTCGCACCTGCCGAGAAATTCAGAGAGGTGAAATTGTTGAGCTTGGAGGGCTCAAAGGCTACCTTCTGGAAAACGAAATTACTCTTCTGGATGAGGAACGTCATGCTTGGTAGGTGGTCGCGCCACACACATACCTCGTGTCAAGTGCGTTCTTTACGCCGAATGGACCATTTAGAACTTTCGGTGCTGTACGTCATTGTCGCATGACGTCGGAAGTGCCGATTTGGTCCGAGTCCCTGTGCATATCTACGACTCCTCGGGGTTTCTCCACAGAAAAACAAAATCATCACAGCAAGTAGTGGTCAATTGCTGTGACACTTGGTGGGTTTTGCACTGTCCAGCAAATTGATATGGTGCGTTCTCGTGGGTTCCTTATCACCATATGGTCGTCAGCGGAGTAAGATCGGATAACAGGGCAAGGGGTGCATCAAAAGAACTGGTTGCTTTCTTCAGTGTGACTCGAGGGCGGGCCAGCCCTGCGTAACAATACGCCGTATGTGACCCTGGGTCTGAGGAAAAGGCGCAGACGCGAATTCGAATGCCGTCGTTGTGTTGTTTAGCCCATGATCAGCAAAAGGGCCAAAGGCCAAAAGTTAGGCTTGAAAGGTAATTCCCTCTTTTGTGACACGAGACGTTAGTATATAGTATGCGAGCCCTTAGCCCTTGATGACACTCCGATCCATCGAGACAACTCTGTTTCACTGACTCTAAAAGTTACTAGTTATTTGGCTGTAACGGCCAAATCAGTTATAGCAAGGGTCTGGGTACGTCAGTGAGATCGTGATTTTCCTTACCGCAGGTAAAGATGATTGCCAGTGCCACACAATTGGGCTACTAATCTGATGCAGTTACACTTTCGGGCTGATTGCGTCTGGGAAGGGAGAGTGTGGACTAGGTAATAATGGACAGGCATTCCGTAACGCGTCGGTCGCGACGCTTTTGCAACGCCGAAAACACGCGTGTCCACCCGTGATCCCGGCGCCCTGCCTAAGCTCGACCAACACTGTATCCCCCTCGTTAACTTTCTTGCCTTCTTCCTCTCTTACTACCTGGCCGCCGCCGCCGATGGCGAGCACTTTATCTTGCTGTCTTTGCTGTTTCTTTCATTGACTACTATTGCTACTACCTAGACGCCACAACCCGGTATTGGTGCTCGGGCTCCGGGTGAGTCGGCACGCGAGTTACCCAGGTGGGGGATTCGGAATCGACGCGACTGCAGGCTCTATCTATGTCGCTTATCGAATCCTTTATGGATGGCGAAGGGCGATCCCACAATGGAACGTTCCGCTGTGGGGACCGCATGGCAGCGAAAAAGTGCGCTGGGGATCTCCGAAAGGAGCCTCGGCACCCGAACGACCTGCCACTAGGTTTTGCCAGCCGTGCTTGGCCTCGTGCCCACCCGGTATATAGGATTCGTCGAGCAGGAAGCCCCCCCACTCGTTTTACCCGCATCGCAACCGGTCTATCTGGGGTCGCGCCCCCGCCGTTGCGGGCCACTTCGTGGTTTGGCCAACTCCCTCGATAGGGCTTAAGACTGGTAGCTGGTACCCTAAACGGTCTCGGAAGGACAACGGTAGGGGTAGCGGTAGCCCCCTGACGAGAGCTTTCGCAGGCTCGGAACCGCACGCCCGAACCCGCCCGAGGCTCCTTATCCACTTCCGCCTGTACTGTACATGGTTTTCCATGGTCCGGCTCTGATCCTCGGAGAAGAGCGCCTGACGGACAGGCGAGTGGACTGACAGCCCGAGCGTCCCTCTTCGCACATGGATCGCACACCATGGCCCTTCATGCATTTGTGTTCCCGCCATTCCCGCTCTTAGTGTGACCATTCAGGGGACCCCTTTCCACACAGCGAATTTTGTCACTCGCCGAGCTCGATGGTTGAC
This sequence comes from Boletus coccyginus, assembly GCA_025782845.1. Classification (NCBI taxonomy): domain Eukaryota; kingdom Fungi; phylum Basidiomycota; class Agaricomycetes; order Boletales; family Boletaceae; genus Boletus; species Boletus coccyginus. The sequence continues at coordinate 292,758 of JAHZSR010000038.1, read as the reverse complement.
CTCGATCACGCTCGAATCTTCCAGGCGCGACGGCATGCGAGTTCCCCGATCGTACGGGTCACCGTGGCTGCAGCGGGCTCCAGGGTAGTGTGTCCTCACTACCCCCGCCCTTTACGACTCTCACGGGACTCTTCTCCATGCGTGACTTTGGCTCTCGCCGAGCCCGATCATGCTTGAATCCTCCAGGCGAGACAGCACGCGAAATCCCCGAATGTACCGATCAGGCTCGACCGCAGAGAGCCACGATTCTATGTATCCTCGTCGCCCGCCGTTTGTGACGATTGCTCGACCCTCCCGACGGCGATTTTTTGGCGACTCTGGTGGACAAATCACCAGCGAACGAGCGGACTAACTGCGAGCCGCCGCGTCCCGAAGACACCATTGTTGTTATTGTCCAATTTGGCGACTATCCCGATGAGCGCGATGAAGATGGGGCCAACGACAATCGTTGTGTGACCTCAGGCGTTTGGTATATGATATACGATGTACACGATGCCGTCCCTCGTCAGCAACCACTTCGCAAGACGACAATGAGCATCGAGATCGGCAGACCCCAGCCCCAGCCACTTGCTCACTGATTTGACAGGGAACTCGGAAAAGAGAGCTCGGTACTGTCCTCTCGTGTCGCGAGCTACGTCACACTCTGTCCGAATCGTGACAGACAGGCATCAGATAAGATGGACGACGGGTTTGTTTCGCACCCTAGTTCAGATTCACCGCTAACTTCTCGCCACAGAAATTCCGAACGAGAGCCTCGGTCTAATAAATGAAGAGCACAAGAGGGCGATGGGTGATTTCGGAGAGTCAACTCGATTACAATGAAGGCAGGAAAGGTGGGTTCCTCTCTCCTTGTCTGCAGCAGGCAATCACTGGACCGCTACATGGAAGAAGAGGACTGAACATTCCCAACTTCCCAAGGGCATCTATGTTGGGAATAAGATGCGTCCAGCAGTAGGGCATTCCTTTGATTCCAAAGGCATCACACGCTCCTCTTAGATCGCTGCCGGATCCCCCTTCCCGACTTCCCACGAAGTGGAGGAGGGTTTTTATCGGGAGCAAATGTCCAGGTACCCTGCAAAACGACTTGCAGGGAGGTCCCACGGTCACGTGCAACATTCCGGTATCCGACGGCATGCGCGTGGGCTGCCATGGCCTTGTCAACGCTCTTCAACGTGCTCCGACTCTGGACTCGATACTGCATTCACCATCTAGTCTCCTGATTGGCCATCTGTTAATTCACACTTGCATCGTAAGACATGTACAGGTCCCGTGAACCACACTAGTATCGATCGTATCAATTGTGTTGCGCATCCTTTGGGTCGCGCGCTGGACGGGTGGGTGCGCATGTGGTGCGCGTCACAGCAGTAACGACTCGGAGGGTGACGAATGCGGTGGGGTGCATGGGTGCACACACTGGACAAGTGAGTGCGTTTGCGACGCACGCGAGGTGGCAACTTGAAGGGGCTTGGGGTGGTGACTCTGGTGAGTGCTGTAGGCAGCACGGGTCGGACGTGTTTGCTGGCACGTTGGGCATGCAGGTTGGCTGGTTGTCTGCAGTGTGCACTGGGCGGACAGGCACTGTTCCGCGTGCGCACGTTGTGGTGGACGCCAGTGGTGTTGGTGAGCATGTCTTGATCCCCGCAGCTATGTATATACTCCCCCGTGTCTTACTATTGCTTTGTCGTGTTATCGTGATGATCGGTTCTGTCGAGGTGATACTATATAGCGACCGTGTAAACTGGTCGGACTTGGCGCATGCGCGCCGCTACGATCACTTATCTTCAGTTCCATCTACTGGGCAACCGAAGCAGTTCACGAATCCATTGGCTCACCGGCACCAACACTTGGCGATCCCAAAAGATAAATAAACACCGAAATCAAACCACTAAACATACAAAGTCACATGATTGGAGAAGCACCATGAACATCGAGTGAAGAATCTCAAAAAAAACATATTCACTCCATTCGGGTTGATGGACCTCCATCACCAATCCAGAGATTGGGATTCGGGCTCTCTCGTCCACTCAAATATCCCACCACGATCCAGGAAAGTTTTTTCATCGAAGCCAGAGTCAAGAAGTGCCGTCTCAACGCCAACGTCCAGGATCGATCTACCCGGTTTCTTGCCGCCGTCGCGACAATCCAAGAAACTGGAACGCCACAATCATCATCTAAGCGTTTCCATGAATCCCAAAAGAAGTATGTGCGTACCTCATCCTTTCGTCAATGAGCAAGTACGAATCCTTCATCGCATCATTGTCCTCCGGGACGAGAGATTTCTGCCCTTTGTGTCTATCAAGAAAGGCTTGATATTGTTCTTTTGTGATCGTCAGGTGGCGCGCGTCGCGAAGAGAGTTGGATTCCGGCCCCGTGTTCTCCGAATCCAAAAGCAAAACTTGGAATACCTGCTTAAGAGGCTCAACCGAGCCCTGCACTCAACTATGAGATGGTAACGCACCTTCCAGCGGAAAGGGTCAATCTCCTCGATTTGGTCATTCATTTCCTCCTCCCAGTTATTGCTAACCAAGTTTGGTCAGTGTCGAGTGGAGGTGGAAGTACGGCGGAGATACTTGCACGGTCACGACCGTGTTGATCTTTACCTTGATCCCCCTCCCTTTCACCTGCTGTGCAACTCTGAACACCACGTTGACGTGCGTTGCGGAAGTACCGTTTTCGGCTCTTCCCTGTATGAGGTTCGTCTCCGGGTCGAACGAGTCACAGGATATGGCCATAACGTCGAGATATTTGCCGTACGTATCCAACCATCTCTCTGTCACTTTCGACCCGTTGTTCACGACGGAACACGACTCGATGTGAAGCTCCTCTTTGCAGTACTTGAACACCTCCCCGATGTAAACGGGCTGAAGGAATGGCTCTCCGCCGCTGATATTGAGTTTCTTCATGCCAGCATCAGCGAGGAGCCGGAGTGCGCGTTTAGTTTCATCAAGAGGGAGAATATAGTATGAAAACAAAACTGGCATTTGTAATTGCAGACGCGATGGGGAAACCAGTTCACGGAGACTGGTACGAATCCAGGCTTTGGAGCGGGTCTGATGGACAGTGACGGTAATGATGGGAAGGAGATTTCATGCCATTTGAATCCCATGGTTTGTGTGGGCAGGTTCTGATAACCAAGTGCTGGATGGAAGAAATTTACGGGTGGTGGTGTGTGCCGAAGCGACGTTGCAGGCAGCTTGCAGGACGCACAGCGTTATAAGGCAGAATTCAGAGCACGTGCCATTCGACGAATCTGACTGTAAATCAGGAGTTTCTTGACATAATGAGCCAACTATGATGTTATCGGAGTTTGAATCCCATAGATCAAGATGAGAGAGGCACGTGACCACATACGACGTGTTCATTGTCGTCAACCACGATGGACTTGTTGCACGCCCAGCTGGCCGCTCTGCAGCACCGCCTGTCGTTCGTCGCAACGGAGCCAATCGACTGGAAGTTTTACGTCCAAGCATGTTCGTGGGCAGTGACCCTCTTCGAATCCTACCTCTTGTGCGTGGTTTTTTCTCCCCAAGCACCATCCTGACAGCCCGCGACGGGCACCACAGGCTCCGTCAATACCCGCTCTATTCGAAAACGGCACCCCCGCCAATCTTGGCCGGCCATTTCGACGAGACGACGTTCCGGAATTCTCAGCTGTATGGCAGAGACAAGGCCCGGTTCTCGCTCGTCGCTGGGTTATTCAAGCAAGCGATCGACTCTGCCATGCTCCAGTATGGGTTCTACGCCTGGTCGTGGGACGTAGGAGGTAGGCTCATGGGGCGGTTTGGGTATGGAACCGAGTACGAGGTGAGCCGCGCCGCCGATGCATACGCTACGTGGCGTTCCCCCCAGCTGACCACGCGCCCACAGATTATCCAATCCCTCGCGTTCGCCGCAATCCTGTTCGTGTTCTCGTCCGTGATCAGCACGCCGCTTTCGGTATACCAGACGTTCGTACTCGAGGAAAAGCACGGGTTCAACAAGACCTCCCCAACCCTATTCGTTACCGACCTGCTCAAGGGCTGGCTTCTCGCATGCGTCATCGGCGGGCCGTTCCTCGCCGTTTTTCTTTACGTGTTCCAGTGGGCGGGAGACCGCTTCGTTCCCTGGCTCATGGCGTTCCTGTGTGTCTCTACCCCGCATCTCGTGCGCTTTTGCGTTGCTGATACCTCGTTTCCACAGGCTTGCCTTTCAGATCGTCATGGTCGTCTTGTACCCGACCGTCATTCAACCGCTGTTCAACAAGCTCTCTCCGCTCCCTGCGGGCGATTTGCGCTCGAGGACGGAGGCGCTGGCGCACAAACTCCAGTTCCCATTGAAACACCTGTACGAGATCGACGGCTCGAAACGCAGCTCCCACAGCAACGCCTACTTTTTCGGTCTCCCATGGGTATGTCCTCCGTCCCGTCCCATCCCATCCCAGTCCATCACTGACAGAGTCCCCCAGAGCAAACACATTGTCATCTTTGACACGCTCATCAAGGAGAGCAAACCCGAGGAAGTCGAGGCCGTCCTCGCGCACGAGCTCGGTCACTGGTACCACATGCATCCCACCAAGCTCTTGTGCATTTCCCAAGTCCACATCTTTGGCATCCTCGCGCTCTTTCCCGCGTTTTTGCACGCGCCGCAGTTTATTCGCGCGTTTGACTTCTCAAAGGCAGTCTCGGCCCGTCCGCCGACGATGGTGGCATTTTTGATGTTCCAGGTAGGTGTTTGGGATGTGGACCCTCGCATATATACTCAAACGAGTGTGGGGCTAGATGATCCTGACGCCGATGGAAGCCATCATCGGCATCGCGCTCAATTTCGTCTCGCGTCGCTTCGAGTGGGAAGCAGACCGGTTCGCATGTGAGCTAGAGCATCGGCTGGGTGTGTCCGAGATGCAAGACATGGGTGATCGACTCGGACGGGCGCTCATCACGCTGCACGTCAAGAATCTGTCCACCGTGTGGGTGGACTGGTTGTACGTTTGTCGTGCCTTTGTTTTCGTGGCGGGCCCCCGAGGTTGCTGACTTGTCGTCGATCACAGGTACTCGGCATACCACCATTCGCATCCGACGCTCATGGAGCGACTCAAGGCGCTAGAGGGCTTCAAGGCGAAGCGGGCTGGCGAGGCCAAAAAGGAGCTCTAGCAATGCACCCAATAAGATTGATTCACCCCATGTGGAACGCGAATGATCCTTGTATATGATAGGATTAGATCTAGTACCTATACAGTCTCGTTGGCCGCTGTGACGAATCCGACGCGCTGTCGTCGCGCATCACGACTCAACATCAAACTGCTGCGCTTGCGCTCCCTCTGGGGCGCGCTCAACAGAGTACGTCTGGGCGTCGATCCGGCCACGTTCGACGTCGACGCTCCAGAGCACGGGTACCGCGAGCCATACCATGACAACGAGGAAGAAAAACGCGTAGCGAATGTTGCCGGTGCTGTCAGCAATGAGGCCGACGATGAGCGGGCCGACGAACGAGCTCGACTGTCATATCTGTGAGCGTGGTTCCCGAGAAACCAACGCCATCGCGTGCGTACCTTGTCTGTGATGGAGAACAGGGCATACCTGGCGGGTCACGTTTAGCGGCGTGCGCGCGGGGGGCAAACTGAGACGTACCACCGCGCTTCTTCCCCTGGCGGAATGAGCTCTGCATAAGACGCCCTGGCGTAGCTCTGAAAAGCCCCGTACGCGAACCCTGTCAACCGAACGCGTCAGCTTGCAACACGCGCACGCGGGGGGGGACCAGAGACGTAACCGAAATAGACCGCGAGCCCAAACATCTCTCCCGGCGTCGTCAACCCCCCCACCCGCATCCGTCTCACAAAGGGGACGAACCCGAGACAGCCATAGGCGGGGATGAACGAGACGAAGAGGACGAGGAGGACGAGGACGTGGAGGTTGGACCAGCCGAAGCGGCGTTGGAGGGCGGGAAAGACGAGGGAGCCGAGGATGCCCGAGGCGGGCGTGATAGCGCCGATGAGCACGAGCGAGGAGGCGTCCATGTGGAGTGTCGTTTTTCCAAAGAGGATCGCCGTGGACGTGATGGTCGTGAAACCTACGTCGAGAGACGGTCAGCAGTGGAAAGAAAAGAAAAAACGCGCGCGTTGTGGCGGGGGACACTGACCGTCTGAGAGGAGGAACCATGCTGCGAGGTATCTAAACGTGTGCTGTAGCCGCTTGATCTGGGACCAACGGAGCATCACCCCGAGCCGCTTCCATGCGGCGCCGACCTCGGCTCCGACCGTCCACTTGTCGTCCGCCCCAAACGCATGTGCGCGATCACGCGGAGCACCGGGAAGCCAAAGCGCAGCGGGTATCGAAAACAACATCCACCACACCCCACTCAGTCCGATCGCCAGACGAAGTGAGAACGTGGAGCCGTGCATACGTGTGACGGGAACGAGGGCGAGAAGGAGCAGGAGGATGCCCGCTACGTACCCTGATGCGATGCCCTGCGACGAGATGCGTGCTGTGGCGCGCGAGAGTGCGGCGACGTACGCTTTCCGCGCCCGACTCTGGTGATCTGGCGGGGTGCCGCCAAGTAGGGGCGCAGAGACGGAGTCGAGGTCTGTGAGGGCGTGGTCGGCGTCGAGGTCGATGGACAGGGCGGGGACGTCGACAGATCCAGACGTCTTGTCAAGCTCCATTTGCGCTTCGACTACTTCGGGGGACTCGCGCGCGAGCGCGGGGAGGTATGCGTTCATGGCGACGACGGAGGCACCAAACCCGACGTTGGCGCACACCGCAAAGAGGGCCGAGAGGATCCAGAGGGGCGAGGACGAGGGGAGGAAGAGGAAGAGCACGGCTGCGGAAGCGCCGAGGAGTCCGAACATGAGGAGCAATGGCTTCCGCGTCGTCGCTAGGGGGGTGTGTTCAACGTGTGCGTGACGTGGTCGCTCGCCATCGACTTACGGCGGTCTGCGATGCTGCCCATGGAGATGACGGTGAGTGCTTGTAGAGCGACGGACATCGAATAGACGTAGAGGCTTGCACGCAGTGTCAGGGGGGTTACGGCGAACGGCGGAAGGACGACGAACCTAAAGCTGGCGCTGTCTATCCAGAGCCACCCAAGTTTGACGGAACAGCGCGCTCCGGATGGCGTACTTTCGATGGACAGACATGGGGCGGTGTGGTCAGGGTCCAAGAAGCCATTGTCCCTCGCAAACTGCTCTAGGCAGATGGGGAGGAAGAGAGTGAGCGAGACGACGACAAAGACCTCGCTGTGGACGTCGTTGGCGGCGCGCGGGAAGAGAAGGAAGAAAGAGATACCTCGCGAACGCGTAGCTGAGCCATCCGAGGAGTCTGCTCGACATGGGGGTCATGGCAGTCACGGTACATCCCATTTAGCAAGTCCGATGGCACTTTTACACCAGACATGTCTACGCTACTGCACGCCGCCGCCGACCTGGAAAAAGACCGTCCACAAACAACGTACGACCGAGACCGTCTCACGTACCTCTTGCAGAATGGCCCAAGCCCACCTGCTCACACTATCAGCACATACGTAAATCGCGACGTCCCCTGAAGAAACGCCGAGAACAGCGCGTGCTGTCTGGCAGGACGGGACCTGCCAGCTGATTCTTTCCCGAAGCGTTTCTGCTGCGGGGTCAAGACGGGACAACCCCCACCATATTTGCCTTTACTTTGACGACGATGTATTCAAACGACGCGGAATAAGAACCAGAGAACAAAAGGTAGTAACTGCTCGAAATACCTCAACAAAGGCATCGGATATAACATGCTGTAGAATGTTTTCAAAGGCACATCATCATGATCGGACCCCCCCCTACGGATACCGCATCATCAATTCAGTCAACGGGGTCTCCGATTTGCGAACTCGAACCATGATCAAAGCTGTTCGTCGCGACCCGTCTGTATTGCTCGCGTGCCAGCGCTGCAAGCAACAGTGCCCCGAATGGCTGCCTGAGCCTTGGCGACGAGCCGTAGTAGTGCACACGTGGCAAGATCGAATTGAGCCACACCATACGAGAAATCTTGGTTGAGAAGAGGACTGGATCCAGTCCGATGGCCGGCAGTCGTTCAGAATCGTGCATTCAATCGAACGCTAAAACACGGGAATTATTTGGGGTTTGCAGTTCCGTACTACTACGTATAATCAACGAAGGGCCAGCATCCGTGGCATGACCCGCTACAGGCCACCGGCAACAGCCGCATTACCGAAAATAACGACGCGCAACAGCGGCACAAGCTGCACACCCGTGCTCGATACACACTCACCACGAGTGACTGCACAAACACAAGAGCAGCCCCTTGGAGAGCCATTCAAACTGTATGAACATCTCCACTGCATCATTGCAGTCTGATTCCAAACAAAGGGAGGTCTGATAGCTTCCCAAATGAACGAGCAGGCTTTTGTGATTGCTGGCATCCCCGATAGATTCTCGCATAAGAACGTTCTCAATTTCCCTTAGTGAATCAGTCAAATAGAATGTAGAACATGCCAAAACATGCTCGAGCATGTAATGTATGATGTGTGAGGCTGTTGTTAGCACACACTGAATCTTTGTACAACCCAATACATCCCTCTTGGACATCCCCACAGCGCACACTGCACCAGAAAATAAATGGTTGACCATCCACTTGAAACAGTGGGTGAAATTGTCCATCAGCCCAGCATCAATACCATGCAGTGAACATATATTTGTTAGAACAGCTTGGTCCTCCTCAAACACAAAGATTTGTCTTTGATTCAAGACACATTGCAAAGCGTCTTGCAAAGCACTCTCCACCACTGTTGTCATTTCAGCCTGATCATCCAATCATGAAGAAGCATGCACACTCATATTTGATGGGCCTACAGGCACTTTGGCCCGATCATTGATTCTCCTTGCACCAGGTTCATCAACTTCCAGTGGACCAACCACAGGGCCATCGTCTCACTGTGGTGCAGCATTCCCAAGAACCACCTCACATGATGTGAAAGACCAGTGCATAAATACACCCAGCTTGATCTGTGGAAGAATGAAATTTGGGGGTGCAGACAAACACTTGAGGGGTTAGGAAAGTAGTGTAGGCAGAAGGGCACGACATTCTGCAATGTTGGAAGTCAGAACGTTGTCGTCAAGAAGATGACAACAAGCACCGAAACAATAGAATATATAACACCAAACAGAAAGTATGGATATGTAAAAACATCTGCAAAAGTGTGTTGGAGGGGGGGGAAAAGAAAAACCCACTACTACCATAGTGGGAATTACATACTAGAGCTGTGCATGACAAGTTGCCAGCCCACTGCCAAGTCAATCAAACTATGTGCCCCTGCCCGGATCAGACAAAGATCAGGATCAAATCCAGGCTGAATCATTCCATCAGCAATATGTCACCCCTACTATGACATCTGTGTGGTCTGTCAACTGACTGTCCCATCTGTCACATCTGTCAGAAAGTGTTCACAGACCATACAGACCACCACAGACACCACAGACTGTATAGACCACCATCAATCTACAGACCACCAGACCACCAGATTGCCACAGACCAACAGACCACAACAGACCACCACAGACCTACAGACCGCTACAGTGCAAAAAGTACTTCAAGTTGTCAGACTAGCAGATAGTATACAAGTGGTGATCTATGTACTTATTCACATAATAAGCATTAAATGCACTGTGTTACAGTTTTTCTCCTTTTCCCTCGTCTTTACCTTTTTCTCTTCCCTCGACGAGTACACCTCTTTTTAGGACTCTCGCGGACGATATGGGAAGCGGGTCTTTTAGTGATTAGTCCCTTTCATTCTACGTTTGTACTTCTTTGATCTTTCTTATCACTTACGTTCTTGTTCCACAGACGACTATCTCCTCGGCTGACTCTCTTATGTCAGCCTCATAGTTCCTATCTTTCCCCTTGTGTTACTATGGATGACGCATACAATTACATCATCATTCTTTTACCTTCTTCTCTATTTCACGATGATGCGTCCCTTAGTACAAATACCTACTTGTCATGCACCTGTAGTCTCTATTCTCATTCTACGCAATCATAGTGTATTCTAGGATCCTGCAGTCCGATTGACTCAGTACCATCGTCTCCTGTCATCACTAGTAAATCCCTGACGTCCAATTGACTCAGGCCTATGCCCTTCATCCCTCAATTACTTCTGAACCCTTGACCCGGTTACTTGCTCTGATGCTGAGTCTCTTTGTGAGTACCTCCAGAGAAGTAATCCCCTGAAACTCCTCTTTGTGTACGCTTCGCATAACAAAAGAACAAGAATTATCTTTCGTCCCTCCTATTCAGGAGCAGGACATCCCCCTTGAGCAACATTTCATCCCACTCTAGTAGAGCCCTTTGCTCATGCTACGGGCTACCACCTGACGACAAACAATCAAACATCGACATCGACTTCCAAGACCCAGAACCCACTGAACCACCTCATGCCACTGTAAACCTGTACCAGGCCTTAATCCCTGTACCTCCTTGCTCCCCAGGAACCCCCAGACAACCAGGAACCCCAGCACCCCCTTGAAATTCCAGTGAACCCATCCCCATGTCTCGCGCACCCACTGAACTTAAAGCGGCCCTCCCTGCCAACTTCTCTGGTGAACCCTTCGATGCTACGCGATGGATCAAAGCCATGCACGCATACTTTGCCATCAACAAGGATATTTACACCCTCAATTCCCAACGAATCATGACCACTCTCAATAAAATGAGTCAAGGACATGGAGTTTCCTTCTCTGAGATGTGGTATGATAAGATGGCAGACGTTCATGCCGACCCCCTAGATCTCACCTTCGACAAATTCACTGCAAACTTCGAATCTACGTTCTTCCCCTTCGACACCAAAGCCACCACCCACCATGAACTTTCGAAACTCACACAAAGATCCTTCTGTCGCCCCGATGGAGTCCATGACGACAGATTCCAAAAGTACATCACTGATTTCCAGAACCTATCCTCCCGTGCTGGTATCACCGACAATATCACCCTCATAGACCAATTCTCCCTTGGACTAGACCAACAACTCGCAACCATGATCCTCTCCATGGCTACTATCCCCACCACTGTGAAAGAATGGATTGAAAAAGTGAAAACATTCCACGCGCAGAAGATGCGCATCCTCACCCTGAAAGGAGGCAGATCCTCCTCATTTTCTTGTCCATCTCCTTCCTCCCGTGACCCCAATGCAATGGACGTTGATGCCGTCACAATCGCCAAACTTAACCCCCAGGAATGCGCTAAGTGCATCTGTGAAGGACAATGTTTCCGTTGTCGTAACACGGGGCATAATGCCAACCAATGCAAGAATCCTTTCACTTGCCCATCTCACCCTCCGACCACTCGTCCCCAGAACATTTGTGCTGCTGATACCACATCTTCCACCCCCGCTGCCATGACTTCTTCCACCCCCACCACTACTACTACCCCCTCTAAGCTCTCCTCCTTCGTCAACTCCCTCAAGACCCAGGGAAGGGACGAAGGGGAGATCCTCCAAGTCCTCCAAATGTGTTATAAGGACTCCGCACCCACTAAAGAGGAAGTATCTATTTTGAACATTAATTAGGATTTTTGAACCGGGGAGTCGCACCAACGTCTTCTTCCCTTGATATTCACCATGTACTTGTAGCACCTCGAAATGAACGCACTCTTCATTTCCCTGTAAAACTACAAGTTGGTAACCAAACCGTCGTCACCACCGCCCTCATCGATTCTGGTGCTACTGGGAATTTCATAGACCTAGGACTTCTCTCCCACATGAACTTCCCTATGATACGTCTCCCTACCCCTATCAAAGCATACAATGTTGACGGTACTCTCAACAAGAAAGGTACCATTTTGTGGAAGGCCAAACCCCTCGTCCACATCACCAAACGACCTGAACATCTCGAACTCATGGTTGTTTCTCTCAAACAGAAACAAATTATTTTAGGCATGCCTTGGCTAAAGTCTCGAAATCCTCAGATTGACTGGGCCACCCACACCCTCTCCTTCCCATGCATTCCTTTCAGCTCTTCCCCTATAGAAGAGCCTCCCCAACATTATCTCCTTCGCTTCCTCGACCTTGATGTTGATCAAGAAATCTCCTCCTTATTTGCTGAACGTTATCCCGATGGGGTTGATGCGTCTCCTAGTGAGTACCACCCCCAAAGCAAAACGATCAACAAAATCACCCTGTCCACCAAACTCGCACAAGAAAATATACCACTCGAAACCTCGCTCCCTCCTTGGTGCAAAGACTTCGAAGATGTCTTTTCCGAAAAGACTTATGATCTACTCCCCCCACATCGCTCATTTGATCACACCATAGAACTGAAACCTTCTTTCATTCCAAAAATCGCCAAGGTTTACCCTCTGAACCTGAAAGAGCAAGACACATGCCGAGCTTTTATTGATGAACACCTTAAAACTGGACGTATCATCCCGTCGAAATCTCCTCAAACCACACCTTTCTTTTTCATCCCTAAAAAAGATGGTTCTCTCCGCCCTTGTCAGGACTATCGATATTTGAATTCCCACACAGTCCGCAATGCATACCCACTCCCCCTTATCCCTCCTCTTATTGACCGAATGGGGAACTCCACCTGGTTTACCAAATTCGATATCTGCTGGGGATACAACAACGTTTGGATCAAAGAAAGTGACCAATGGAAAGCCGCGTTTGTCACTCCCTTCAGACTCTTCAAACCTACCATTATGTTCTTCGGTTTCTGCAATGCCCCTCCCACCTTCCAGGCTTTTATGAATCATGTCTTTGCCAACATGATTACTGAAGGATGGCTCGAAGTTTACATGGACGACCTCGGAATTTATACTAACGGTGATCTTGCTCTCCACCATGAACGTACTCAGTGAGTCCTCCTCCATCTTCGTGAGCACAACCTATCCCTCAAAATATCCAAATGCACCTTCGACACTCCTCGCATCGAATTCCTCGGAATGATCATAGGCCAAGGACAAGTCTGGATGGATCCCATCAAAACTGCTGCTATTTGTGACTGGCAACCTCCTACTTCTGTCAAGGGCATCCATTCCTTCCTTAGATTCGCCAACTTCTATCGGAAGTTCATCCCCAACTTCTCTAACACCGTCGCTTCCTTGACCTTGCTCACCCGGAAAGACCAACCTTGGCTTTGGACCCCTCTCCAACAATGCGCCTTTGAGTCCCTCAAAGCTACCTTTTCCACCGCTCCTGTCCTGGCCATCCCCGACGTCACTCATCCTTTCTCCATCATGACTGACACTTCCCTTCTTGCCGCCGGCACAGTTCTTCTCCAAGCCGACACCAACGGAGATCTCCATCCCTGCGCTTACTTCTCTCGCATGTTCGCTCTTGCCGAATGTAATTATGATATTTATGACCGCAAACTCCTTGCTGTCATCCTCGCCCTCTCCGAATGGCACCATTACATTCTCAGTACCATCCATCCTATCACAGTGATCACGGACCATAAGAACCTCTCCTACCTTAAGGACCCACGTAAACTTTCCCGATGACAAGCCTGCTGGTCTCTTTTCCTACAAGACTTCGACATTCTTTGGAAGGTCCTTCCTGGCACCCAGATGACCCCTGCCGACGCTCTCTCTTGTCGCGACCCTGTTGACACTTCCCAAGACAATGTTGACTCTTCTATCATCCCTGACCCTGTAGTTATTAATGCCTTGGACCTCACCTTGGCTTCTCATATCAAGAACTCTTCGTCTTCCGATCCCCTTGTTCTTCGTGCCCTCGCCAATCTTGATGACGGTTTACCCTTGTTTCCTTGCTCCTCTCTTTCAGACTGGTCTTTTGATAATGGCCACCTTTATTTCCATGATCGTATATATGTTCCTCCTTCGTCTCGTTCCACTTTACTTCATTCCATTCATTCTTCTTCACTTTCTGGCCACTTGGGTCATTTCCGTACGAAAGCCATTCGAGAACGTGATTTTTGGTGGCCTGGTCTTTCTTCCTTTGTATCTCATTTTGTTGCCGGTTGTTCTGTTTGCCAACAGAACAAAACCCTCACCCACCCGACCACCCCACCCCTTCTTCCTATTTCTTCCTCATCTTCTTTGCCTTTCCGCCAACTCTCTGTCGATCTCATCACTGATCTCCCCCTCTCCTGTGGTTTCAATTCCTTGATGGTCATGGTCGACCATGGCCTTATGAAGGGGGTAATTCTTGCTCCATGTTCTAAAATGGTCGACGCCAAAGGGATCGTCCAACTCTTTTTTGACTTTGTCTTCAAACACTTCGGCCTCTATGACTCCATCATCTCTGACTGAGGCCCACAATTCGCCTCTGCATTCGCTAGGGAACTAGCGCGCCTCCTCAAATATAACGTCCGCCTGTCCACCGCCTATCATCCCCAAACCGACGGACAAACCGAATGAGCTAACCAAGAAATTGAGATGTATTTATGTATCTTTTGTGCTCATAACCCACATAATTGGGCTAAATTCCTAACCTCTGCCGAGTTTATCCACAACTCCGTCCCCCACAGTTCCACTAAAGTTTCTCCATTCTCCCTGCTGTACGGCTACGAACCTCGCACTTACCCCACCCTCGGCAAAACATTTATCCCTGTGTTGGAAAATCACTTATCATCCCTGGAACACGCCCGAAAAGAAGCTCTTGCCGCACATGAGTCCACTCATTGGATCATGATATCCCATTCTTCACGCAAGTTTTCCCCCTGGAAAGTAGGCAATAAGGTGTGGCTTGAAGCCACTCATCTCTGTCTCGGATACCCTTCCCACAAACTCACCCCCAAACGTCATGGACCATTCGAGATATTCCAGGTCCTATCTCCCCTCACTTACTGCCTCCGCCTTCCTCCCACATGGAAAATCCATGATGTATTCCATGCCACTCTCTTATCTCCCTATTGCCAAACTGAAGCACATGGTCCTTCCTTTTCCCAACCTCTGCCTGACCTTATTGATACCGAAGAAGAATACGAAGTCGACCACATCATATCTCATAAAGGATCACAAGGTTGCCGATTGTACCTGACTGCATGGAAAGGATATTCTTCAGCCGAAAATACGTGGGAATCCGAAAGTAATCTCTGTCATGCTCCCACCATCCTCTCTTCTTATAAATGGACTCATCATTTGTCTTAATTCCCCATTCTTTTCTCCCTCCTCTCTACTCGGGAAGCGGCGTCTCTTTGTGAAGTACCCCCCCGATCTATGTTCTTTGACGATTTCTTCTTCCTCAATAACCAATATGTCGTTTGTTTCTTCTTTTGCTGTGCCTTCTTCATCTCCTTCTTCTTCTTTACATTCTTCCCCACTTCGTTCCAGGTGTGTCTCGCCTACCTTGCTACCCATCTCCGCCGCCCATTCGCTTTACATCACCATTCTCGCGAACCCCGTTCTCCTCTGTGCCGTTGAGGCCCTCCCTCTATATGATGAAGACATTGTCACTCAGGAACTAGTCTGCCTCTTCCATGAGGTATCCATCACCCAACTCTATCACTTTCAAGTGGCCCCTAGCGACCTTCCTGCTGAATTTGGTGTTCCTCTTCGTCTTCACCTGGCTGAACTTCCCTGGCGAGTTTTAACTATTCTCTATCTTTATGGTTTCCACCAATATGTTGAATGTCTCTCCCCTTCCGTCATCTACCCCACCTTTTGTCACATCTATCTCTCCTTACCCATGGCCGATCATGATCATTACCTCAAACGAGCACAGCTGCCCGCCATCGCGGATTCCCCTCCTCCCACTCCCATACTGCCAGTCCCCTCTTGTGCTCCTGCTCTTATCATGCGAATCTCCTCCCCTCCCTTTTCTTCCTTGTCTTCCCCCACTGCAGTTGAGGAAACCCTTGAGCGAGTAGCCTGGTCCAATGCAGTGGAGGCTATTCACTGTCACCTTCCTGATGGCAGCTGTGTCCTGTCTTTGCCTACCCATGTCATGCCCATTTTTCCTCATCGCCCCGCCTCTGCCCTCACTGAATGCTTTCGGTGTCATCATCTCGGCCACTATCGTGAGGACTGTCCTGATTACTCCTGCCCGTACTGTCACCAGTCAGCCCCTGGTCATCCTCAGTCCACTTGCCTTCGCACGTAATGCGACTTTTGCAATCATTGGGGACATGGACGCCACTTTTGCCCTGAACGAGTATGTGGCCATTGTGATCAACACGGACATTTGGCAGATGACTGTCCATTTGAGGCATTATCATATGAACAATCCACCGTTTTCTATGGCCCTTCCTCTCTCCCTCCTGACGCGACTACCTGATGGACTTTTTATCGAACCTGGAGTTCGATTGTACGAAGGGGGTAATGTTACAGTTTTTCTCCTTTTCCCTCGTCTTTACCTTTTTCTCTTCCCTCGATGAGTACACCTCTTTTTAGGACTCTCGTGGATGATATGGGAAGCGGGTCTTTTAGTGATTAGTCCCTTTCATTCTACGTTTGTACTTCTTTGATCTTTCTTATCACTTACGTTCTTGTTCCACGGACGACTATCTCCTTGGCCGACTCTCTTACGTCGGCCTCGTAGTTCCTATCTTTCCCCTTGTGTTACTACGGATGATGCATACAATTACATCATCATTCTTTTACCTTCTCTATTCCACGATGACGCGTCCCTTAGTACAAATACCTACTTGTCATGCACCTGTAGTCTCTATTCTCATTCTACTGCAATCATAGCGTATTCTAGGATCCTGCAGTCCGATTGACTCAGTACCATTGTCTTCTGTCATCACTAGTAAATCCCTGACGTCCAATTGACTCAGGCCTACACCCTTCATCCCTCAATTACTTCTGAACCCTTGACCTGGTTACTTGCTCTGATGCTGAGTCTCTTTGTGAGTACCTCCAGAGAAGTAATCCCCTGAAACTCCTCTTTGTGTACGCTTCGTGTAACACACTGAGAGATTCCAAAAAATCAAATGTAATGGATAAATATTCTGCACCATATACCCCAATTAAATGTACTTCTCATAGTATAGTGTTGATAGAAATAACTGCCTGAATGTACTGTCTGGCTGCATTCACTTCTGGCACTACAATCCACATCACCATCAGTTCATCAGGCTTGTCACTGATTGGTAGGAACCATTCAACCAGGGCACATGAATAGGAATGGCCATCCTGCCTGAATGAGAAAAAAAGTAAGACACAAGTGACCAACAGACCAGAGAGTGGTTCACCTTCTGAACTGCCACCATTTACCAAAATGCAATTGTACTGTGCAGCACCACCCCGCCATTACAGTGTGCAACGTACAATATCCCGGTGCATTCTGCCTTGTCCAGAATGATCACTAGATGCATGGTATGTTGCTGATGTAGAGGTGAACATCTTGACATCACCATTGAGTGAGGGACAATCTTGTAGGTCAACCCAGTCTCCAGGCACCTTCGCATCAGGGTTTTGTTGGTCATACAGGAAGTGTTGAATATATTTGGCCAACTCTGGAATCCCATAACATGCAGCTACATGCTCACAAATACATACATGGTATGTTTGGTACTAAAAATACATCAGATAGTTAGCAAACGTGACCTGGACATGCTGCAATATATATGACTCACCAGGTTTTCTTGCAAGTTGAACATCATAGATAGATTTGTCCCCTTTGACGGCCTGAGGCTCATCTTCCTTATCTCCATCCAGGGGTGGTACAGTGGAAATATCATGTACTCTACCTTGTAGATCTGATAGCCCATCAAGCATTCCCTTTTGTGTGAATACTAAATGTGCAAGCAGCCAGTTTGTCCAGTCATTGGTTGGTGACCAACATTTGTTCAAGTGCCTCAAATCTATTGGAATGGCACCACAGTTCTTTTACTGCCTTGATATGGCAGGACTCCATGATTGAGGAACAAAGGCCATTTGGAACCACAAACATTTCGATTAGCATCCGATAATGGACCATGACATGTTGATGAGGTAGTGAGAAATGATCTCGAACACCAACCTCCTTGAAAATCTCCCATTCAAGATAGAAGTGCTGTACTGCATCATCAATGGCATCAAAGTCAGTTTCGTTGATGACTGACTTTCACACAATGTAACAAAAGTTGAGAAAGGACATGATAGTGCAAACCATCTGGTCTAGGACCAGGCCAGTAATGGCGGATAAATAAACCTAACATAAAAGTCAAACAACTCAGTCTTGTAGATAGCAGCAAAGGGTATAACCACTCACCTTCATCAATGCTTTTGAATTGTCTCCTGTCCACTGCTTGAATCCTCGACCTTTGGGGAATTGGCGCAGACCAGGAAATGGAGGTACTGCGGCAACAATCACTTGCTCAGTGAGCCACATTGCATGATCAAACAATGATCCACCTGCAGTCAATCTTGGCAATGATTTCCATGGCTTGCTGCTTTGGATAAGTGTGCTCCAGATAATTGTTGACCCAGCTGACAAGGTGGTCTTTAAATGTCCCTTTAATTAGTTGATAGAGGAGATCAGGCACAATCAGTTCATGGATGTCTGGACAAGAAAAATGAGCTGTAAAGGGCTGATGGGAATCTGATCATCAATATGTACAATAGCATAAAGTTGCACGAGAGTTACCTCTACATCACCTACAATACCATAGTCATCCCATAGCACTTGCGGATTTATTGTTACTTGCAGTTGCACCATGAGTCTGTGAGCACATAGTCCACCATCTTGATCAAGGTCACTATTTTGAGCTGTACAACTAGCCATTGTCAGTTGGAATACTGTAGGGAAAGTACCAACCAATATAATATACTGTACACACCAACCCTGTATGATACATGCAAGTATCACCTGTTCTGGATAGTTGGCAATGTAAGGCCCAAGGCTGTATATGATATGGCGAAAGTGACCATAAGTGCATCATGTTACCTGCAGTTTTACCATAGCTTGTTTGACTGGATTGAGGATGGCGGCAAGTGATGAGTGGAATAATTGGCGGCAGAAATGATGAAAGTCGGCATTGTTCTTGTGAGCAGAATCAGCTATGCAACAATGGCATGTCAGTGCAAGCATGCAAGAATGTAAAATCATGAATGCTTACTTTTGGAAATGGTTAGCAATGTCAAAATGGTCACCGCACCACTGTAGGAATGACAGACATTGTTGTGAATGTTACCCAGAGATATGTACAGCAGGTAGTATTCTGTATTGCCTGTCCCAACGCTGACAGTTGTCTTGTTGCTGCCTAGTACTATAGGTGCAAAGGTGGTACTGCAGGTATCCAGATCCTGTGTGATGAGTTCCTAGATAAAATCAAGTAAGGTTGAAAATATAAACACACAAGTGTACCAATTGGTCCCATGCCCACTGATCTGACATGAGGTTGCAGACCTTGCGTTGGCCATTTTCATCTGTCACTACCTATGATAGATGGTCAATTGTAACAATAAGAGTTCATAAAGTAAAACTTACCTTTGCACCATAGTCAATTTCATCCGCAAACTCTGGATTCCTGATTTGTTATTCGAGGATTCTGAGCAGATCACGGTACCATACATTGTAGTCGGCCACCATCCATGATGGTGAGTTTTCAGGTAACTATCCTGAGTACCTCACTGAAAAGGACTGCCATGGGCAGTCCCTGTATGGGATAGTATCAATAGATTTGTACAATGTATTATGGGACCTAAATGGCAGGTCATGGCCATCATATATCATGAACCAAATGTCCATGAGCATGTCTATCTTGCCTATGGACATCTGTACCTTTTGATACAGAAACTCTGCTAGCTCGAAATGAGCATGGCTAGCATATGGTGTCCAATGGTTGCCTTGAATACAATAGTCTGAGGGAAATGGTGGCACACTTGGAGGGAGGTCATTGCCAAAGGGATCACATGGTGTCCCTGTTTGATTTGATTGATCAGAGAAAAATTGTCACAATGTTGATAAAGACATACCATTAAGGAGAGGGTGGACCCAAGTATGCTGATAGTATGGATCAGTGTTGATCACAGGTTCGTCAGGATTTGGCTCGCCTAGATCACCAGGTGAAGATCCTTCACTATTGGTCAGGTCAGCGTGCTGCTGCAGCAACTGCGCACATTGATGACCTTGCTGTCGATGTAATTGGGCATGGCATTTCAGATCTCCCTTGGTCCTACAGCTTTTGTGGCAGTTGGGAAAGCTACAAATGTAGGATTTCAGATGATATGGGTACACAGGAAAGTGTCCTGCTGGGGACATGAGAGTGTAGGGTGAAAGTTCAGCATACTGTGCAGATCTGTGTCCAGGCCTCTAGTGGTTGTCATGGTAGTGGGACACCAGGCACATCTACGTTATGTCCTGAAAAAAAAACTTCCACTAAAAAAAAACTTCCGCTAATGCATGGGTGAGTACTTACCAATGGCTACCAATGGCCAAAGTGGGATGATGACATTCAGGTCGCTGAAAAAAAAGGAGAAGGCTGTGATCACTATGTGTACACTGAAAAACTGACCAGGTGGTGTGACAGCACTGTGCTACTTTTCTCCTCTACCTTACCATGTCACAGCAGATCAGCACCTGTGCAGCCAATAAAAATTGACATCCAGGAGTGCCTGACCTACCAGCACCATGACAAAGCTCTAAGGTCATCCAAGAGGAGTGTACTTCACTAGTGGCAGCAGCTAGAAAAGAGTGCAGACAGAATGTCTGCCTGATGGCTGAAAAAGAAGATCAGTTAGAATTGCAAACAAGGATCTGACATATGTACCAACTTCCAGAATCCAACATCTGTTGTGGCCAAGATGTCACAGTTGACCATGCTAGTACCCGATGGTTCCATCAGAAGGGCACTGACATTGCAGCATGTCACAGCGCAGGCCGAGGGTGATGGAGGTTTTGGAACTGAGACTGAAAAAGGTATAAGTACTCAAGTGCATGAAACATATGTGAGGATACTGACTTTTTCAATCTGGAAGCTTCAGACACCAATCACAAGTCAACCGATGGCAGGAATGTTAACAATGTAGTCATGAGTGACAGTGATGATGAAGTGTCTGGGTCCATGACTAAGTCAACTAAAGTCATGAGGCAACTCATTGAGGCAGCCCAGACCAGCAGTCAGACTCAATCCAGATTGGCAGTGAAACACCAATGCCCACTGGGGGCTTGCTGTATCCTAGCAAGGCCAACCAGCGGCGCACTTGACTAGAGCTAGTTGGTGTTACGGTTTTTCTCCTTTCTCCTCGCCTGTACCTTTTTTGCTTTCCTCGTTGAGTATATCGTTTCCTTGGACTCTCGCAGACAACATGGGACGTAGCGTTACTCATCATTAGTCCTTTTCATTCTTCCTTCCTTCTCCTTTGATTTCCCTCTCGCGTTTACAAACATTTATCTCCTCGGCCGATTCTCTTGTATCGGCCTCGTAGTTCCCATCTTCTTCCTTGTGTTCTTATCTCGCTCCTCGTGTTACTGTGGATGATGTAGGTGATTACTTCATCGTTCTCTAACCTTCTCCTCTATTCCACGATGACGCGTCCTCTAGTATTTATACCTGTCGTATACTTGTATTCTCTATTCTCGTTCTACGCAATCATAGCGTACTCTTGATTCCTGAAGTCCGATCAACTCAGTCCTTCGTCCCTCGTAGCTCCCTGCAGTCCGACTGACTCAGGCCTTCGACCCTTGTCTTTCGAGTAACCTAAGACCCTTGTACTTGCTCCGATGTAGAGTCTCTTCGTGAGTACCTCCGGAGAAGTAATCCCTCGAGTCTCTCCTTTGTGTACGCTTCGTGTAACAAAAGAACGAGAATTTTCTTTCGTCCCTCCTATTCAGGAGTAGGACACCCCCACCGTTGGAAAGATTTCCAACCGTGCCCTTCGACGAGCCTACGGGCTCCCACCTGATGACGCCGACGTTGAAACTTCGGACATTGACATTGATTTCCAAGACCCCGAACCCATCGAACCACCTCATGCCACTGTGAACCCGTACCAGGCCTTAGTCCCTGCTACCCTTCGATCACCTGGAACCCCTAGACAACCTTGAACTCCTGCACCTCCTCGCACCCCAGCACCCCCTCATAACCCCAGCCCCATGTCTCGCGCTCCCACCGAACTCAAGGCAGCCCTCCCCGCTGATTTCTCGGGAGAACCCTCTGATGCCACGCGATGGATTAAGGCCATGCGTGCCTACTTCGCAATTAACAAAGACATTTATACCCTCGATTCACAATGAATCATGACCATGCTCAACAAGATGAGTCAGGGACGAGGAGTCTCTTTCTCAGAAATGTGGTATGATAAGATGGCCGATACCCACGCCGACCCCTTGGACCTTACCTTCGATAAATTCACTGAAAACTTTGAGTCCACGTTCTTCCCCTTCGACACCAAAGCCACCGCCCGCCATGAGCTTTCAAAACTCACACAGAAATCCTTCCGCCGCCCTGATGGAGTCCACGATGATGGATTCCAAAAGTATATCACCGACTTTCAAAACCTCGCTGCTC
Organism: Boletus coccyginus; assembly: GCA_025782845.1. NCBI lineage: Eukaryota > Fungi > Basidiomycota > Agaricomycetes > Boletales > Boletaceae > Boletus > Boletus coccyginus. The sequence goes on along the minus strand of JAHZSR010000038.1, from coordinate 270,413 downwards.
GCGCAGGTATCACCGACGATGTCACCCTCATCGATCAATTCTCCCTAGGACTCGACCAACAACTCGCCACCATGATCCTCTCCATGGCTACCATCCCCACTACCGTTAAGGAGTGGATTGAAAAGGCTAAAACCTTTCACGCGCAGAAGATGCACATTCTCGCCTTACGAGGAGGCAGACCCTCCACGTTCTCTCGTCCAACCCCTTCCTCTTGAGACCCCAATGCGATGGACGTAGATGCCGTTACGATCACTAAGTTAAACCCCCAGGAACGTGCCAAATGCATTCGAGAAGGTCGCTGTTTCCGCTGTCGAAACACGGGACATAACGCCAACCAATGCAAAAATCCCTTCACTCGCTCTCCTCGTCTTCCGACCACTCGCCCCCAGAATATTCACACCACTGACACTGCCCCAGCCACCCCCGCTCCCTCGACTTCGTCCTCCGCCACTACGATCACCACTCCCTCCGAGCTCTCCTCCTTCGTCGACTCCCTCAAGACCCAGGGAAAGAACGAAGGAGAGATCCTTCAAGTTCTTCAGATGTGCTATGAAGATACTATGCCCACTAAGGAGGAAGTTTTGGTTTTGAACATTAACCAGGATTTTTAAATCGGGGAGTCGCACCGACGTCTTCTTCCTTTGATATTCACCATGTACTCGTAGCACCACGAAATGAACGAACTCTTCGTTTTCCCATGAAGTTACAAGTCGGTAACCAAACCGTCGTCACCACCGCCCTCATTGACTCTGGTGCCACCGGAAATTTCATCGACCTTGGACTTCTTTCGCACATGAACTTCCCCATGATACGTCTCCCTAATCCTATCGAAGCATATAACGTTGACGGTACCCTCAACAAACGAGGTACTATCTTGTGGAAAGCCAGACCCCTTGTCCACATCGCCAAATGACCTGAACACCTCGAACTCATGGTTGTTTCTCTCAAACGGAAACAAATCATTCTCGGCATGCCATGGCTGAAATCCCGAAATCCTCGCATTGATTGGGCCTCCCACACCCTCTCCTTCCCTCGAATTCCCTTTAGTTCCTCTCCTGTCGAAGAACCCCCCCTGACGATATCTCCTTCGCCTCCTTGACCTTGATGTCGATCACGAGATCTCTTCCTTGTTTACAAAACGATATCCCAATGGGGTTGATGCAGTCTCCAAGTGAGTACCTCCCCCAAAGTGAAACGATCAATAAGATCACTCTGTCCACCCAACTTGCCCAAGAAAGTAAACCTCTTGAGACTTCCCTTCCCTCATGGTGTGCAGACTTTGAGGATGTCTTCTCTGAACGGACGTATAATCAACTTCCCCCACATCGTTCATTTGACCATACCATCGAACTCAAACCTTCCTTTGTCCCGAAAATCGCCAAAGTTTATCCTTTGAACCCAAAAGAACAAGACTCGTGTCGAGCTTTTATCGACGAACATCTTAAGACTGGATGGATCATCCCGTCTAAATCCCCTCAAGCTGCACCTTTCTTCTTCGTCCCTAAGAAGGATGGCTCTCTCTGCCCTTGTCAGGACTACCGTTACCTGAATTCCCACACCGTTCGCAACGCATACCCGCTCCCCTTGATCCCTCCTCTCATCGACCGGATGAAGAACTCCACCTGGTTCACCAAATTTGACATCCGTTGGGGATATAACAACGTCCGGATCAAGGAAGCTGACCAATGGAAAGCTGCGTTTGTCACTCCCTTTGGACTTTTTGAACCCACCGTCATGTTCTTTGGCTTCTGCAATGCCCCTCCCACTTTCCAAGCCTTTATGAATCATGTCTTTGCCGACATGATTGCAGAAGGCTGGCTCGAGGTCTACATGGACGACCTTGGAATCCACACCGATGGTGACCTAACCCTCCACCATGAACAAACTCAACGTGTTCTTCTTCGTCTTCACGAGCACAACCTGTCCCTGAAGATATCGAAATGTACCTTTGACACCCCTCTCATTGAATTCCTCGGCATGATCATTGGTCAAGGACAAGTCAGGATGGACCCCATCAAGACCGCTGCTATCCGTGACTGGCAACCCCCTACCTCTGTTAAAGGGATTCGTTCCTTCTTAGGCTTCGCTAATTTATATCGGAAGTTCATTCCCAACTTCTCTAACACAGTCGCCCCCCTCACCTTGCTCACCCGAAAGGACCAACCCTGGCTTTGGACCTCTTTCCAACAACGCGCCTTCAAATCCCTCAAGGCCACCTTTTCCACCGCTCCCATCCTGACCATCCCCGATGTCACTCGCCCTTTCTCTATCATGACGGACGCCTCCCTCCTCGCTGCTGGCGCGGTCCTTCTTCAAGCTGACACCAATGGCGACCTTCACCCATGCGCTTACTTCTCCCGTACGTTCGCTCTTGCTGAACGTAATTATGACATCTATGACCGTGAACTCCTCACCGTCATCCTTGCCCTCGTGGAATGGCATCATTACATCCTCGGAACCACCCATCCAATCACTGTTATCACCGATCACAAGAACCTTTCCTATCTCAAAGACCCCCATAAACTATCTTCGCCGCCAAGCTCGCTGGTCCCTTTTCCTTCAAGACTTTGACATTCTTTGGAAGGTCCTTCCGGGCACACAGATGGCCCCAGCTGACGCTCTCTCTCGTTGTGACCCTGTCGACACCTCCCAGGACAATATTGACTCTTCTATCATCCCCGATCCCGTCGTTATTAATGCTTTGGACCTTACCCTTGCCTCTCACATTAAAAACTCCTCTTCTTCCGATCCCCTTGTTCTTCGAGCTCTCGCTAACCTTGCTGATGGTTCACCCTTATTTCCCCATTCCTCTCTTTCGGACTGGTCTTTTGATAATGGCCACTTATACTTCCATGGTCGTATGTACGTTCCCCCGTCCTCACGCTCCGCTTTACTTCATTCGATCCATTCTTCTCCACTCTCTGGTCATTTGGGCCGTTTCCGCACCAAAGCCATTCTTGAACGAGACTTTTGGTGGCCTGGACTTTCTTCCTTCGTCTCGTATTTTGTTGCCGGATGTTCCGTCTGCCAACAGAACAAGGTCCTCACTCACCCGACCACCCCACCCCTTCTGCCTATCTCCTCCTTGTCTTCTCTTCCGTTCCGCCAACTCTCCGTCGATCTCGTCACTGACCTCCCCCTCTCCAACGGTTTCGATTCCTTGATGGTCGTGGTCGACCATGGCCTTACGAAGGGGGTAATTCTTGCTCCTTGCTCGAAAACGGTTGACGCAAAAGGCATTGCCCAACTCTTTTTTGACTTTGTTTTCAAACGCTTTGGCCTCTATGACTCTATCATCTCTGACAGAGGCCCACAGTTTGCCTCTGCCTTCGCACGAGAACTCGCTCGTCTCCTCAAATATGATGTTCACCTCTCCACCGCTTATCATCCCCAAACCGACGGACAAACCGAACGAGCCAATCAAGAGATTGAAACGTATCTCCGTATCTTTTGCGCTCATAACCCACATGATTGGACTAAATTCCTAACTTCCGCCGAGTTTATCCACAACTCCGTCCCCCATAGTTCCACAAAAGTTTCTCCATTCTCCCTGTTATACGGTTATGAACCTCGCACTTACCCCGTCCTCGGAAAGACGTTCCTCCCTGCTCTAGAAAATCGCTTATCCTCCCTTGAACATGCCTGAAAAGAAGCTCTTGCAGCACACGAATCCGCTCGTCAGATCATGATTGCCCGTTCTTCGCGTAAGTTCTCCCCCTGGACAGTGGGCGATAAGGTCTGGCTCGAAGCCACTCATCTCCGTCTCGGATACCCGTCCCGTAAACTTACTCCCAAACGCCATGGACCATTCGAGATCTCCCAGGTCCTATCTCCTCTCACTTACCGTCTTCATCTACCTCCCACATGGAAAATTCATGATGTTTTCCACGCCACTCTCTTATCTCCCTATCACCAAATGGAAGCACATGGTCCCTCCTTTCCCCAACCTCCGCCAGACCTTATTGATACTGAAAAAGAGTACGAAGTTGATCACATCGTATCTCATAAAGGATCACTAGGTCGCCGCTTGTACCTGACCGCATGGAAAGGATACTCGTCGGCCGAAAATATGTGGGAACCCGAAGTTAATCTCCGTCATGCCCCTGCTGTTCTCTCTTCTTATAAACGGACCCATCATTTACCTTAGTCCCTATTCTTTTCCTTCTACCCGGGAAGCGGCGTCTCTCTGTGAAGTACCCCCCCGCCATATGTTTTTTGACGATTTCTTCTTTCTGAACAACCAATATGTCCTTTGTTTCTTCTTTTGCTGCTCCTTCGTCGTCTCCTTCTTCTTTCTTATCTTCTTCCCCACTACGTTCCAGGCGTGTCTCGCCTACCTTGCTACCCATCTCCGCCGCCCATATGCTTTACGCCGCCATCCTCGCCACTCCCGCCCTCCTCCACGCCGTCGAGACCCTCCCCCTCTATGACGAAGACGTCGTAACTCAAGAACTAGTCCGCCTTTTCCATGAAGTCTCCATCACCCAAACGTATCACTTTCAAGCCGCCCCCAGTGATCTACCTGCGGAATTTGGCATTCCTCTTCGTCTTCACTTGGCCGAGCTACCCCGGCGAGTTTTATCTATCCTTCATCTCTACGGTTTTCACCAATATGTAGAACACCTTTCTCCCACCGTCATTTACCCTACTTTTCGTCGCATCTACCTCTCCTTGCCCATGGCTGACCGAGACCGTTACCTCGAACGAGCACAGTTACCTGCCGTCGCGGACTCCCCTCCCCCTACTCCCATACTACCCATTCCCTCTCACGCCCCAGCCCTGATCACACGAATTCACTCCCCCGCCTCTTCCTCTTCCTCCTCTCCGTCTTCCCCCACCATTGTTGAGGAAGCTCCTGAGCTGGTAACTTGGTCCAACGCTGTGGAAGCTATTCATCATCACCTCACTGACGGCAGTAGAATTCTATCTTCGCCCTCTCACGTCATGCCTATCCACCCTCGTCGTCCCGCCTCCGCCCTCACCGAGTGCTTTCGGTGTCATCGTCTCGGCCACTATCGCGAGGATTGCCCCGATTACTCCTGCCCATATTGCCACCAATCAGCCCCGGGTCATCCTCAGTCTGCTTGCCTTCGCACGCAATGCGACTTTTGCCATAATTGGGGACATGCACGCCAATTTTGCCCTGAACGAGTATGCGGCCATTGCAATCAACACGGACATCTGGCAGATGACTGTCCATTTGAGGCGTTATCATACGAACAATCCACCCTTTTCTACAGCCCTTCCTCTCTCCCTCCCGACGCGATTACCTGATGGACTCTTTATCGAACCTGGAGTTCGATTGTACGAAGGGGGTAATGTTACGGTTTTTCTCCTTTCTCCTCGCCTGTACCTTTTTTGCTTTCCTTGTCGAGTATATCGTTTCCTTGGACTCTCGCAGACAACATGGGACGTAGCGTTACTCATCATTAGTCCTTTTCATTCTTCCTTCCTTCTCCTTTGATTTCCCTCTCGCGTTTACAAACATTTATCTCCTCGGCCGATTCTCTTGTATCGGCCTCGTAGTTCCTATCTTCTTCCTTGTGTTCTTATCTCGCTCCTCGTGTTACTGCGGATGATGTAGGTGATTACTTCATCGTTCTCTAACCTTCTCCTCTATTCCACGATGACGCGTCCTCTAGTATTTATACCTGTCGTATACTTGTATTCTCTATTCTCGTTCTACGCAATCATAGCGTACTCTTGATTCCTGAAGTCCGATCAACTCAGTCCTTCGTCCCTCGTAGCTCCCTGCAGTCCGACTGACTCAGGCCTTCGACCCTTGTCTTTCGAGTAACCTAAGACCCTTGTACTTGCTCCGATGTAGAGTCTCTTCGTGAGTACCTCCGGAGAAGTAATCCCTCGAGTCTCTCCTTTGTGTACACTTCGCGTAACAGTTGGTAGCCACACTAGTTAACCTGTTGGTCAAGCGCAGATGGGTTATGGGAGAACTCCAGGAGAATAAGACTGGGGGGGGCCAGTCACAGTCTACCTGGGGGTTTATATACTATCTAGGGTTTGTACATGTTTGGTACTATATAGTATCTATCTATGGTAATAAGCTATGCATAGAGAGTCTGGGCACAGCTCTGTGAATCAGTGTGAGTCAAGGGGGAGTCATACTGAGTCAAGGCGGAACCGAGCATAGCCATGAGGCAATGCAAGGCTGTGTGCACGTTGCATACATGAGTTAGAGATAAGCATAGCCATATGTATAGTCATAGGTAATGATCCAATGAGAATGTCGATAGGCATGTGTATCTGCATAGCCATATGTGCATGAGGCTGTGATAAGACATAGCCAAGGATGTCGAGGGGAATGAGGCATGGGGGCAATGCATGGCAGTGCACATGTGGTGAAGGTGAGGCATGATAAGGGAGTGACTCATAGATAAGCATGATAAGAGATAAGGCATGTGTCATGAGCATAGCCGAGCATAGCTATAAGGCAGTGCGAGGCTGTGGTGTGAATCATAATGAGTCATGAAGGGACATAGCCGAGGACATGAGGTGCAAGGCTGTGTTGGAGTCATCATGAGTCATAGATAAGGTCATGAGGCATGACATAAGGTCAAGGATACCAGTGTGGCAGTGTGGAGCAGTGCAAGGCAATGCATAGCAATGTAAGGCAGTGACGAGGCTGTGTGATGAGCCAGGACAAGTCACAGTATAGCCTTGTGACAATGCGATGCTGTGACATGGCAGTGTATGGCTGTGTTGTGATGAGTCATGGTGAGTCGTGGGAAACACAATGAGTCAGAGTGTGTCACAACAATAGAGATCATAGCCATGGTGCTGTGCATATCCACATGGTATGACATGAGGCAAAGGCTGTGCATGGCAGTATACATGCAAGGTGAGCCGATGTGTCATGTGAGAGCATGGGAGCATGATGTCATGTGATGTCATTAGGATATCATGTGATGTCATGTGACCAAATAGTCACGTGGTCATTATTGAACGAGTGTGGTGAGGTCAATGAATGATAGGGGCTATTTAGCGAAATGCTTTGTAGAAAGCCCGGAAAAATAGAGATAAATAAGGGAAAAATAGGGGCAAATACCAGCGATCGTAACAGGCAGTGACCAACAAATCTGCAGCCATTGTCACTTCTGCTGTCCTGCCTGGCAAGTGCAAGCTCAAGTATGAGGGAGTGTAAGTCACACAAATAACATGGGTGTTGGAACTGATCATCTATTCATATCTACTAGTACATATTTGGGTCCAAGCACACAAAAGAAAGCAAACGTGCAACACTCTAGTGGCCTCACCCAGAGATACCAGTGCACTCGCAACTAAGAAAAGCCAGCCAACAATCTGGGCCAGCAAGAATGTCACAGGGAAAATGTAACTGGTGAGCGCGAGAGTCATGGAGGTGGTCAGTTGGAAGGTGGTGTATCATTTACATTTGGGAGACTCATAAATGAGCAAGAGAAAATGTAGCAGCCAGCCATGGTGCAGAATACCACAGTAGTGTGGCTGCATACATACAGTACTACATGTCTAGAACAACACTAACAAGCTTCCTTAGGGACCCACCACTGTTACCAAGATTATCACAAATGCTCCTCAGGAGCGTTTGCGCCACAGTATGCCTATCTTAGCCACTACCACTGCAAAGATTCGCCCAAGCCATTAAAACTTGCCAGAAGGCTCAGCAGCTCAATTCTTAAGGATTTTCATTCCATTGCTCTGTCTGTACTGTGGCATGCTGGAAAATCCATGGTCAGTCCCTGACCGCTTTGTTGAAAAGTTGCAAGAACTTTGGAACCATGTCATGTTGGATTGGCCCCACTGGTTCGACGAGGATGACAGCCTCTATCGATTGGTGAGGCATTTGACTTGTTGCTGAATTACATTGCTAACAGTCAATCCATGCATGAAATTCAGTGCATGCAGAAGGTTTACAAGTGGCATGTGCACATCGGCAAAGCTAGCATTGATGCCATTGAGAACATGTGGATTTTGGACCCAAAATATGAGGACCTTGAGGAATACAAGGCATACGTGGAGGTCATGCTTGGTCTGAGCCTTTCATTTATGTATGGCAAAATTGAATACATTGGAGCAAAACACTACAAGGTATGTCATTTATTGGATCATCTCCGTCTTGTGAATGAAAGGTGAAACTTGATTAGGCATCAAAGTCATTTCTGTCACCACTCATGCTGCAGACTTTTGCATCTCACCTCAGGGATGTGGCCGCTGTGGACAACAACACTTATCACAAGTTAATAAATGATGCAATGCCAAGGGGTGCACTAGTCTTAGCAGTCACATCGGTACATTGTGCACAGAAGTATCAAAGCCGATTAATCAGGACAATATTGATCATTACAGGTCAAATGTGCTTTAACCATCTATTCCACTGGGGTCAAGGAAATGCCTGGCAAAAGGTCCGAGGCAGTTACACTCCGGGCTCAATCATTTTGACAGTTCCATGACATGTTTTGATAGCTCCATGATGTCCATTGACAGTCCTGTCCCTGAGGCTGTATTATCACTCTTACTTTATTTATTTTTTCTCAACTGTTTGTCCCCTCTGCGACTTGCTATGACTAGCCTTTTAATTCATCATTACCTATGTTTGATGGATATTTGTATGTACAATTAGCTATGATGTGCCACACCTCAAATGCATGCAAGTGTTTGTACACTAGTGTAGCCCACAATCAAGTGTATTGTAAAGGACAATGACTTATGACTGACACTAAGGTACATTAAATACAATATCCAAAGGACTAGATATACAAAGAAGAGGCCAACACAGCCCAAGACAAATCGCACAAGTCAGATACTGTACACAAAAGTATAGGACCCTGTTCCCAATTAGGAAAGACAAAATGCCGCTCCCGAATTAAGAAGGAACTTTGCAATCTTGTCAAAACTGCAGATCAGTGATCTCAAAATAGGATAGACACATAGCAGACATGCTGATACTAATTTCGCTTATCAACTTATGCTCTACCAGACTATGCTCGCTTAAGGAATATGCCAAATACTTTAAGATCTGATCAGATATTATGTAAACCTGGCCTCACCCTTAGCAACCACAGGGTGGACTTTCCCCTTTTCCCCCACCATTGCTTGAGGTGCATAGAACCAGGTATACCCCATCCCCTCGACAACCCACCAGCTTACTAGAAAACCATCCCCCTCCTAGACTCATACTCTACATATGGAGAGAGGCAGACTAGGACTTATGTCGCCAATCTTTGATTGGAATAATCAGACATACAAGAGGTATGTGCATAGTGACTATGGCAGATATCAGTAATCCATTGAATATACAGTGCAAGAGTACCTGATTTGATGGTGTGGAAAGTGTTCATTCCTACCTACTACCTGCCATGAAGGACACCCCCTACTGTATCATTACCATATTCCTACATACCCCCCCCCTTGTATTCCCTTTATGACAACATGGAAAGTGTGAGTACAAACTCTGCCCAAATAAGTAGAGAAGACAAACAGTTATCTAGCAAAAAGAGTGCAACCCAACTATAAATGTTTCCATTCCCTGCGGAAACCAGCACCATACACACAGATCGATACAAGGACATAAACCGAGTCTTTAGGTAGACTATGGTAGATGAATATACAATAACCTTGCTATCTAGTCATATGACACAACGAGCACAACCTCATTAAACTAAGAAAGGGTAATACATAGTTGTTGCTACGCTGGCAATAGCACGAAGCTACCACCATGAGTATGATGAATACAATTGTGAATAGAAGGAATCCCTACTATGGTAAGGCGGGAGTACTAGAAGCATAGAGTATAGCTATTCAGCCTAGGCAGATCTAGTGTGATCCTAAGACCATATATAGGCATAGCTATGGACTACCATAGAATCTAGACTCTTACGTGTGATATCTAAGGGACAGATCTCACATCATATTAGGACGAGATGCTTACGAAAGGCATACTAGCTATTAGTAACTGCCTGCCTAACAAAGCAGTGGTATCACTGATAGTATCTGCCTGCCTAATGAAGCAGCAGTATCACTGATAGTATCTGCCTGCCTAATGAAGCAGCGGAACCATTAGCAGCCATACAAATCAAGACAATAACTACCAAGGCAATATACGAAGAACATAGTAAGGATCAGGACTTGCCCAAGGATCTAGACACAGAGTCTATAGGATTACTTACCCGATCAACATCACACTCATGTGTACAAACCTATGGAGCATATAAGCAGGTTGATCAACATGTCAAGCCAATCTCTACCCCAATTCCCTAGGAGTTTAGGGTCACCAGAACATTTCCATATAATCCAATGACAACATTGGAATCCCTGAATATACACTTTGGCCTACAGAGGCCTACTCAGAAGTTTACCCAGGAGCGAATAGACAAGATATTGAAGGGTATGGAATCATATTAATTCTTGTGGCCTAAAAAACGAGATCTGTTTATCTATATGCTAATCAAGAATGAAGCAGCTATAGCCTTTGAAGACGAGGATAGGGGAACTCTTAAGGAAGAGTACTTTAGCCCCTACAAGATACCTCACATACCACATAAGCCATGGGAGGAGAAAGGCATACAACTTGCCCCTGCATTGCGATAATGAATCATGGACCTGCTGCAACTTAAGATAAAAGCAGGAGTCTATGAATGCTGCCAATCCCCCTATAGATTATGATGGTTCTGTACGTGGAATGAAGAGAAGCAGAAACTGAGAATAATACATGATCTGCAGCCACTAAATGCAGTTAGCATCAAGGAATCATCAATTCCTCCACACCTAGATCAATTTGTAGATCAGTTCTTGGGAGGAAAATGCTTTACAGTCCTAGACCTATATTGGAGCTTTGATGCCAGAAAGATGGATGAAGCTAGTCATGATATGACAGCCTTCCAAACCCCACTAGGACTACTTCGGATAACCTCATTGCCCACTGGATACACCAATTCACCCTCAGAATTCCAAGAATGTATGGTGTTTATATTCCAAAATGAGATTGTTAAGCAAGTGATGAATGTATTCATAGACGATGCACCAATATAAGGACCACTTACTACCTATCCTAATAAGGATGGGAACTCTGCAGTTTTACCAGAAAGATCAGGCATACGGAAATATATCTGGGAACATGCAGAAGACTTGAATTGAATCTTACATCATTTGGCAGAAGCTGGAGGAACCTTCAATGGAAAGAAGCTTCAAATCTACCAACCCCAAGTAGTAATACTTGGCCAGAATGTAGGAATCAATGGAAGAGAACCTGATGTACAACGAGTAAAGACTATAAAGGAATGGCCTACTCCTCAAAGTGCTACAGAAGCCAGACAATTTATGGGCCTATGTGGAACAGTCCATATGTATATGGATTCCTAATTACTCCCATATAGCAAGAAGCATAACTTCCACCTGAAAGAAGGATGTACCCTTTGTCTGGACAAAAGAATGTCAAGAAGCTTTTGAGACTTTAAAGGAGTTAATTATGACAGCACCCATGCTCTTATCTATAGATTATACATGTGGATGACCAATAGTGTTGTCAGTAGACTCTAGCTATATGGGGATGGGAATGATTCTATCACAAATAGATAAGCATGGCGAACACCGCCCCTTTAGATATGGATTGCTTCCCTTTTCCTTAGTGGAAGCTATTTACTCCCAACCTAAGCTAGAACTATTTGGCCTATTTTGAGCCTTACGACACTTCCACCTATATGTAATTGAAGCCAAGAACCTCATAGTAGAGGTGGATGCCAAGTATATCCAAGGAATGTTAAATGAGCCTGAACTGCAATCAAATGCAGTAATCAACAGGTGGATTCAAGAAATCCTTATGTTTGATTTTACCCTTGTACATGTATCTGCAACAAAGTTCAAGGCACCAGATGCTTTATCCCAAAGGCTACTTGAAGACCAAGCCAAGATAGAATCATATGATGATAGTTGGCTTGATGAAATTGCCTTGTTCTATGCACATTATGGACCCAGGTTGCATAAAAACAATGGTATAGAAGAAGGTATCTCTAGGAGCATGACAGCATATGTACTGTCTGCCCAAGAGAATCAGGATACTACCCTTAAGCAGATATATGAGTATCTAACCAATCCCAAGCCCATATCTATTACTAATAAATTTCTACGAAAGGTTACCAAGTATTTCATAAAGGTAGGATACCTATTTAAGCGAACCAAATCTGGACATCCTCTCTTAGTGATATTTGATCATAGTAAGCAGAAACAGATCTTGAGCCAAGTCCATGAGTCACTAGGTCACCATGGTAAGAAAGCCACCTGGAAAAATCTCAGACACTGCTTCTATTGGCCTCAAATACATATACCAAGATGTATGACATCATGTGAAGTCTTGCCATGAATGTCAGATTAGAAATACTGCTAAAGTCCATATTCCTATTATCACTCCACCACCTGCCACCATATTCACAAAGGTTCATATAGATATCATGCACATGCCTGTGGCAAAAGGATATCACTATATAGTGTTGGCCAGAGATGACCTATCTAAGTATGTTGAAGGTAGAGCCCTACGACAAGCATCTGCCTAAGCAGTGGCCCAGTTTGTGTTAGATGATATTATATACAGATATAAAGGTGTGGGGAGGATAGTCACAGACAATGGACCTGTGTTTAAAGGAGCCCTATCTGACATACTTGCATAGCATGGAATCCCCCAGGTGTTTATCAGCCCTTATAATTCACAAGCTAATGAAGTGGTTGAGCAAGACCACTTTGCAATCAGAGAAGCTTTAGTGAAGGCTTGTGAAGGGAGGATACACTTGTGGCCAGACAAGCTGCAAGCAGCCTTATTTGCAGACAATATTACTGTACGACGATTAATAGGATATTCTGCATATTACCTTTTACATGGAGTTGATCCAGTATTGCCTTTTGATCTATGGGAGTCAACCTTCTTGATTGAAGGATTTGACTGAGAACTTTCCCATGAGGAATTGTTAGCACTACAGATAAGGCAAATAGAATGATGGGAAGAAGATTTGGAAAGAGCTATAGCAACCTTATGAGATTCTAGATTGAACTCCAAGTGCCAATTTGAAAGGTGATTTGAAATCAGATTGGTGCAAGGAAGCTATGCCCCTGGAGACTTAGTACTAATCAGGAATACAGCAGTAGAGAAAGAGCTGAATAGGAAAACTAAGCCTAGATATCTAGGCCCATACAAAGTAATCAGATGAACTCAAGGAGGAAGTTACAAACTAGCAGAAGTTGACGGAGCTCAACTGGCTAGACTGATTGCAGCATTCAGAGTAATACCTTACATACAGAGGCACTCCCTAACAAAGTTAAATAAAAAGGGAGAAGACCCTGAGGTAACCACAGACGAAGAAGACGCATTATCAGAAGATGGAGAACAATATGAGCGCAAACTCAATAAACTACCCACAAAGCTTAATACTGCCGATAGTGACAGATCTGACACAGAATCAGATATCGACTGAGACTACACATACCACTAGCCCCCTATCAGAGTGGCAAGTTCATTTTCGCTGACAGAACTTGCATATTCAGAATTGATTACAGCAAGTTACCTATCATTGGGTAGCTCACTTGTTTACTGAGCACCCCACCCGAATTTACCATTCTACATTTGGTCTCACACCTTTAGCCAAGCCAACCACCTATACGAACCATATAACCATTCCTAGGACTAGTCTAGAGGAGACTATAGTAATATCCTCAGCTACTGAGTGTACTGAGTGTAGATCTGCTTGTAAGAACCTACAACAGATAGAACACGATAGAGAAGAACTATGGGCATTAGAGAAGTATATTCTAAGAGCCCTAGACCCTAATCAGGGAAGCACAATATCAGACTATCTAACAAGTCCAGCTGCATTACAAGACTCATTTGAAATTGACTGAAGCAATATCGAACAACAACAACCCATTCAGGAACCATTCTCACAATATATTAAGGGATCCAGATATGCCAAATGTGCCTGGACAGGCTCATCAAGGGCCACAAGAGCAAGATCTGCCCCCATATCTCCACACCTCACCCCGAATGAGGAACAACAAGTTTGAATGGCAGAGGATAATGAGAGATCTAGTCCTACTAAATGGAGTCTTGGAAACTCATTCCCAATGAGCACATCAGAAAGGACATCAAACAATGGTATTATTACTGAGTCTGGCTGGAACTTACAAGACCGAACAATATATTTGCAAGATATGCCATATGTGTTATCTAATTCATCAGACTAAGAGCAGGATTCACAGACAATTGACCCAGCATTACTACAGATATCGCCGATAGAATCTATCTAGCTGCGTATATTACTTAGGTGATTGTTAAAGCTGTAGAACTTACTAAAACAACCTAGAGCTCTTGGCTAAGGCTGATGCTCTTGAATAGACTTGGAAGCTAACTTCTTAGTGGCATAGGTTTGGGGAATCAACCCACATAAAGAGAGAGAGGGGAAGTGAGTCAGCCTAAGGAGCAGAAGGGAAAACTCCAAGGAGGACAAGACTAGGGGATCTTGGCCACTGCTTGGGGGCTTTATATACTACATAAAGTATGTACATGTTGTGTATAGATCTATAGATTAATGAGTCCCTGAACATGTGTGCAACACATGTATCAGTACAGCCATGGAATGGAAGCATGACATAAGGGGAAAGCATGGAAAAAAGCAGGAACATGAGAAGAAGGATGTAAATAATGAAATGGAAGCATAATCCTGACCATGAGGGTGTGGCAAAGATCATAGATTCATGAATGATCATAAATGAAGAAGCATAGATGTGGCAGGACATGAAAGACATGAGGATGATGCATGCATCAGGAATGGAAGAATAATATATGATCAGAAGCAGAGGCATAGCCATACCACAGGGTGAAGAGGTGAGGAGGTAAGAAGGTGAAGGTATGAAGATGTGAAGGGCTGGAGGGGTATCCTGTGATATGGTGAAGGTGTGAAGGTGTGACATGGTGACATGGTGAAGAGGTGAAACATAGGAGAGTGGTCCAGACCATCCTAGAAATTAGATAAAGATTGCAAGCAATCTTGAGATAAAGAGTTATCACATATCTAATATGAGTTGATTGCACTTTGGTGCATAGATAGCTTGATTGTGCATGCCCAGTGCAGTTGATAAGAAGATTGCACCTGTCCAAGATGTCTGATAAGAAGTAACATCTGACCTGTGTACTTGATGAAGGGATGACACATGTCCAGAGTGCCTGATAAGGAAATCTACCCTTGAGGGAAATGAAAGATAAAAAGATAGAATGCATCAAGCATAGGGACAAGTTGGCAGCTGTTACACTTACCACATTCTGCCATTGCTTGCCACATTCCATCAATCCTGCCACTGGTAAGCACAACTTGCCATCCAGCAACACAACTTACCCCTTTCAAGAAGACAACTGTCATGGCTGCAAATCTGTGTTTCCATTACAACCAAGCCATGGGGCACGAGTTTATTTGCCCTCCCAGCAGCGATGATCAAATTGCACTTTATGCTTGGATGGAGGAAGATCCAATATTTGTTGGCCACTTATCACGCATCACTGGATATTGCCAAGACTGCATTGATGTCCAACTTACCCCCTCACCCCACTATTACCATTCAACTGATAAGATCCCGGAC
Organism: Boletus coccyginus; assembly: GCA_025782845.1. Taxonomy (NCBI): domain Eukaryota; kingdom Fungi; phylum Basidiomycota; class Agaricomycetes; order Boletales; family Boletaceae; genus Boletus; species Boletus coccyginus. The sequence continues at coordinate 254,807 of JAHZSR010000038.1, read as the reverse complement.
AAATTCCTACTTCGTATTCCCCTTGATCTAATCTATCTAACTGCTGTATAGTCATTGATACACTGGTTCCGGTTTTGGATAGATCGACAGCTTCGAGTAGATAAGTGTCCAGATCACCTCCTCCCTGTGTACTATTTTCCTACCCTTACACTAATGCTAAACGAGGTGTACCTCAGACCCCTTACTTCCTATGATGTTTCTAGTACATCTGTAGTGGTTACAGTTCCATTCTTGCTGTAGAAAACCCTTGCTCTTAAATACTATTATAAACAATAAGGAGCACTGGCAAAATGGCTGATCCGGCTGATCTTGATGTAACTATCTGGAACTTGAGCTTGCATCATAGGTTATGCGATTGAATCATCAACACACTATATGATTGGTTGTATGATCACACCTTACAAGATGATGATCATACTCCCTCCTATTATCATGCTACTGTACATGTAGAAACCAAAGGGAGAGAAAAAGGTATTGAAATATTTAGATTCTGTTAGCTAGATCTTAACCTGTCTGGGTTGCTCTTCATGATTACTAATTCATCTAGACCCATGACATCATTGTTCTAGATCAGTGACATCATCCTTATCTCTTATTTTTATGATGGCATCATATTATATCATTATAGTGAAACATCACACCATTCTCTTGACATATTGTGCCATACCTTGCACACCTTCTGCCATTGGCTGCCTATTGCTGCACATTACACAGCCTTCATCCTTTTAGGATATTTTCACAATAGGTACGCACAATTTCTATATACTATATAAACCTGGCTCTTTCAGAGCCCACAATCTAAGTTCTTTACCACATATCACGTTGTGAATAACTTCTAGCAACTAGCTTGCAAGACATCTACAGCAAGTGAGTACTCTCCCTCACTGAAATCACCCTTGTGCTGTTGTCTCTGCACCAAAGGAGCCTAGCAATTCCTTTAGGTTATGAGCCCTGCTAAGGCATAAATGATCATTATTTGATGTCGTTACCCTACCTCGTGATGTATGACACTCTTGCTCTTGATCTATTCTACATTGTACTTACGATGATGAGCATGATGTTTGGATTCATGGATCAGGTCCAATGGATCTAGGGCAACCCTGGCCTACTATTATTAGCAGAGCTCTATTTACTTTTTATCTGTGTTATGGTTACACGGATGAATGCTAACCTGGCTTCAAGGAACTACCTTGTTCCTATCCAGGTTAGTCAAGCCCCGGTTCCTACTCCTACCCACCGTTGCACTTGGAAGTGTCACTCCGATTTTGATAAGGATTCTTGTCCTATATTGTGTGGAGATCATTACATTCATCCAAATTGCACAAATCATCATTGTCCGGCTGAATTTCCCATTCTGTCTGGAACTTACTATCATCCTGCTCATTCTTCTCCTCCTTATGCTCCTCCTCCGACTTCTCTCCCATATATTGATTCTCCAGCCTCTCACCTTCATCTGCAAATTTTGCACTCTTCGTGGACTTCTCTTCCACCCGTTCTATCTCCTACATGTCCTATCCCTGTGCCTCTTCATCGCACACAAGCCTACCATGACCTCCAGCTCTTCTTCCACCCATCAACGCCTAGCACAACTGTGTCCAATACATCCAGTCCAGTTCCTTCCAAGGAACATGTCCTCCCCTTCGACCTTGCCTGGTCTAACTTATCTGCTGACATCGAATCTTGGTTCAATAGATCCATCAACCAAAACCTTCCATGGTCTTACTTCGGTATCACCTCTCGACCTCGTGGGATCACCCTTAATTGACATCAGCGACAGATTCTTGGTCTCCCCAATCAGAACCAATGGAGATATTGTGTCCTTGGCCAATGACACTTTCTCCCAGAAGGAGACATCCGTCAATCCCAACAACATGACTTTCGTTATCGACAAGATCATGGAATCAGGCGAGATAATAGATCTTAACCTTGTGATGAATCCCCTGCAGATAGACCTGATTCTCAACAATCGGTTGGTGATGTTTCCCAAGAACATCCCTGTGCCGATGAGGATCCAGAGCCACCAAACCATCTCTTATAGAGACACCAACACCAACAATCTGGTAACCTACCAGAACATTCCCGATCTGTTGATCAGACCGAAAGTACCCCTTGTTCATGTTAATGCTCTGAATCTCCTAGAAGTTTCATCTTGTCTTGCTCAGGTTGTCTCAATTCCCACTCTCTATCGTGGTGATCTTTTACCACAGGTTATTGTCAAAGAAGGTCCTGTCCAGTACATCCTGGAACATGACATTATTTTTAAGGAAGTGCTAATATATTGGAATGAACCTATTGCATCCTTTTATGAAGGACTTGGTTACGCATTTCCCGTGGAAAAATACCACTCTACTCCCGCTCACCTTGTCCACAACCAAGGCTTCAAGATTCTTCAGTGCGATCACCACACTTTTTCAAAGTATTTCATTGAATTCTATGAATCTTTGAAACCTAATGAAGTCTTGGATCAAAACGTTCAACAAGAGCTTTTTGAGCATCCTGAACGATTTATCAACTCTGAAGGAGACATTATTTGGAAGGACGGTCAGCACCAGTATGTGCATCATGAATTCAACTGTCCTCTCTCCTTCATTGGACACCCTCATAAATCCGATGTTCCCATGCAGCACATTTGGAATGAGTTGATGGACGCTAGGTGGCAATGAGTGTGGAAGAGGAAGAACTCATCGTTCGCCATTATAATCAAACTGGGAACTGATCACATGTCCCTTCTTTTAGATCTCGGTCGCGATGTCCCTGACCCTTACTACAGAGGACATTACACTTCTAAATGAGGCTATAAAGAAGAAGAACAGCGACAGGCACCAAGAGTATTGCCTGTCCCAGGTCAACGACCTGCTGCTGTTTCCAGTAGATGTTTGGCCATTGCTGGTCCAGTTAGGAGGTCGATACGCGAAATATACAAAGCCCGGATACATTCAGAGTACCCCCACACATCTTAATTATTGGACTGGTTCACATCTTCATTTAGTGGCAAATGATATTAAAAATTGTATTCCTCCTTACGTTTCTTACAATTGTCTTCAAGTTGGTTTTAGGGCTACAAATGGACAATTTTCTTCTATCCCTAATCCTCATTTCTTTCCTCATACTGATTACGAACTTTTTGAAAAACTTGTACGTTCTGATGAAAACATTCCGGAATGATTACAAGTAAGAAGAGAACAAATACCTTTGATGCAACGTCTTGCACAACATCTTAACACCATGCCAAAAGTAGAAGATAATACGATAGAGGATGACAATGATGATGACAATGATGATGATGACACTCAAGGAGATGTCGACCTTGTCGCAGACCTTCTTATTCCTCCTGCTCCGGTTCCCATTCCTAACTTTCCTGTCACACATGCTAATCAGAATTTCTTGCAGACTTTTGTTGCCAACATCTTTATCTTCTAAAGCAGATACATCATGTCCTTCTCTATCAACTCCACTATTCAGGCCCGCACTGCAGTTCTTGCAGGTGCCTCAAACTATTCCATCTGGTCTCGTCAAATCTGCAACCTTCTCACCATGGTGACATGGTGGAATGTAGTTGCTGGAACTTCAACCTACGCACAGGTAGATCCTAGTTGACGTAGATGCTCAGGCTGCTTGGATTTCATCGGATCATCAAGCACAAGCATTAATCGGCGTCTTTATTCATGCAGACATGTAACATCTCATGAAGGAGATTTATGTGGCCATTGGGAATGTTGCTCGTCCTTCTCTCGTGAAGGACCTATGGGATGGTCTTTTAACCCTTTATTCTCCCACTGGTGTCACTGGTCAATATGAAGCTTTCGTAAAGGTGCTTAATATGTGCATTATAGATTCTTCAGAACATCACTGTTGTGATGCCGATGATATTCCAACTCAGATTAATAAGTTGACAAACACCTTCTACGAAATGTCCATGTCTGGACTACAGCTTCCTGGCAATCTCTGCGCCATGATTATACTTAACTCACTTCCTCATTCATACCAACCGCTGGTATCAACTATTGTGTAGACTGTTACTGCTGCCAATTTTACCACCAACACCATTATTCCTAAGATACTTCAGGAATCTCAACTTTGCTCTACCACTCGTCCACAATGGAGATCCTTGGCTCACCACCTTGAACTTGCTCCGAGTGATGCAAATCATACCAATATGATTCAACATGCTCCCTCTCATCCCACTTGCGACCATTGTGGAAAACCACACCTGACAACAAACTGTTGGGAATTATACAGTCATCCTGAACAAGGATCTAATCGTCCTCATCAGACTCAAAGAAGTCAACAAGAAAAGAAGCCTTATAAGCCATCCACAAGAACTCCTGCTGTGCAGGGTGCCCATGCTTCTTCCTTGAACAAGCAGACAAACCAAAAAGGGAAAGGGAAAGCACATGCTAATGAGCTTCATAGTTTTGTGAATATGGTTGATGGTGCTATGACACATATGATGATGGAAGTTGACGAGTTTCAATAGAAAGTCGCTTATGACCAATGGGATGCTGAGTCTTTCACTGCCAATGTAGGAGACTTCAAAGAACCCATGGGACCCTCAGGGACTGGTTAAGCTTCCTTGTCCTTTTGATCTGGCTCCTCTCCCCCAGCACTTTAAGAGAGGAGCAAAAACACAGCCAAGCAAAGTTGTTGCTAGTTTTCATGGAGACTTCCGGTGAAATGCCGATGATACTTGGAAAGGGGGCGTAGATCATTCCATCCTACTCCATGAAAAGCATAACAACACTGCTAGATCAGATGATGAGTATGACAATGTACCTGATGGCGAATATTACTATGATTCTGCTTATTTTGGGGTATTTGCCCTTGGCGCAAAAGATCACATTACCGAGAATCATTGGCTCATTGATTTGGAATGTTCTGATCATGTAATGCCTTATCTCAATGATTTTTCTGATTTACAGAAAGGGACATGTTTCTGTGGCACCGCTAATGATGGTGTTATGCAGATGTACAGTCCTGGTACTGTGATATTCAAACAGGAAAAAGCAGGGACCATTCCCATCATTCTCAAAGACGTATGGTATACTCCTGATGCTCGAAACCGACTTCTGTCAGTTACTACTCTCACGGAAGCTGGATATTCATGTGAGATTACAGATCAGATCATGATCCAGGACAATCAAGGAAGGGTGGCAATACAGACATCTGCTTTATTTCCACCTTCTCCACTCCACTGGTTTCAGTCCTCTCTGATCACTCCTACTGGATCGGTTAACTCCTTGTAGGATCTCAAGTCATTTGACTTGTGGCATCACCATCTTGGACATCTCTCCAAGAATGCTCTTCGTCAAGCTCATAAGTATTTGACAGGTGTTTCTGCCATTCAGCCACCTTCTTTTATGCCTACTTGCAAAGGCTGTGCATTTGGCAAGGCACATCAGTGGGACTTTCCTGCTTTGTCATCATGCTCTTCACGCATGCTTGACCTCATCCATACTGATTTGTGCAAATGCTGACTTTGTTGTATTCTCATAACAAGTGAATCATCATCTTTCTTGATGATGCTTCCGGTTTTGGAAGCTTGCACTTTTTGCACTCCAAGTCTGATGCTATACAGGCACTTCAGGATCTGATTGCTTGAGCAGAGAACCAAACTGGTTTTCATCTCCACTCAATATGTTCAGACTGTGGGGGGGAATACATTAATCATTCTCTTTGGACGTTCCTCTTATCCAAAGGTATAGAGCATCAAACCTCCACACCTCATACCCCTCAACAAAATGGTCATGCTGAACATTTTAATCACACAATCCTTGAAAAGTCTGAGGCTATACACCAACATGCCTGTTTACCACCTTTTTTTTAGCAAGATGCTGTTGAAACTGCTCTCCACATCTATAACAGACAGCCTATGTATGTGTCGTCTTGATTGGACTACTCCCATATCCAAATGGAATGGCAGTAAACCCAATGTCTCTTATTTTAAGATATTTGAATGTCATGCCTATGTATTCATTCCAAAGGAAGATTGAGCAAATAAGCTAGCTGCAAAAGCAGAGGAAGCAATCTTCATTGGATATGAAAAAGAAACAATGGGATACTGCTTTTGGTCTCCTAAAAGAAGAACAGTAATTGTCTCTTCTACTGCCACATTCGATGAACTTGTGTTCCCATATTATTCTGGAAAGTCAGAAGACAAAACTGCTGAGATTTCTATTCCAGATAACCTTTCAGACCAGTATCAAGACAAGACTCAAGACCCTGATTCAGCTGATTATATTTTGGTCACTTGTCATTACCTCTTTCCACCTATGGATGGTCATGATCCCAATCAACAATTTCCCCCTCGAGGAAATCAACAGCCTCCTCGACCTCCTTCTTCTACTCCTCCTGAATTAATATCTGATGAACCTCGTCATGGTACTCATATCCACAATCCACGTATTCTTCCTGATAATGTATATAGAGCTAGATCTCCTGTGGAAATTTAACAAGAAATTCAAACATTTGTTCCTACGAATGAGGAAGATGATCTTGGTTCACTCTATAGTGCACACTTCTTTGGCTCTTTGATGGCCTCTGCAGTATCCATGACTGCAACTCCATTGCACTATAAAGATGTTCTGAAACTTTCAAAAGAAGATCAGACCAAATGGAAAAGAGCTATGAAAGAGGAATTCAAGTCACTTAAAGAGCACAAAATATGGGAATTGGTTGACCTTCCACCTGGACGAAAACCTGTCAAAGGGAGATGGGTATACATTGTCAAAAGTGATGGCCGCACCAAGGCTCACTTCATAGCAAAAGGCTTTACACAAGTCTATGGGATAGATTTCGAATAAACCTTTTTACCAGTTGCAAGATTTGAGACTGTTTGACTTCTTCTATCAATTGCAGTGCTCAAAGATTGGAAAATTGAAGTGCTAGATGTCAAGACTGCTTTCCTATTTGGAGAACTTGATGAAGAAATTTACATGGAACAGCCCAAAGGTTTTGTACAACCCAGCATGGAGAAGAAAGTTTGTCGCTTGCTAAGGGCAATCTATGGTTTAAAACAAGCCGCCCTACAATGGAACAAGGCACTGCATAAGTCTCTTTTAGCTATGGGATTTGTTAGGACACATGGAGATCCTGGTGTCAATGTTCATTTTAATGGTCAGGACATTATCATCCTAGTCATTTACGTTGACAATGCTTTATTCCTTGGCTCCAACCGCTCCTATCTCTTGAGGAAGAAGAAAGAATTTATAAGAAAATGGGAAAGCCGTGATCTTGGAGCTGCTACTGAATATCTTGGCATGTATATTACTCACAACCATTCTAAACGGACTTTGAAGCTCAACCAAGTTGCTTATATCACAAAAGTTATTAGTTGCTTCAAACTTGACAATGCCAAAGTAGCCCGTACCCCACTTCCTTCTGGGTACAACCCTGCTCCACTCACCATGGAAACCTCCTCTCAACTCCACAGTTATTATCAGTCAGTGATCGGATCACTGCTATATATTATGCTGGGAACTCACCCAGATATTACCTTTGCTGTTATCAAAATGTCACAGTTCTCCACTAATCCATTGGATGAACATCTGCAGAAAGCACTCTATATAGTGCAGTATCTAATTGGTACCAAGGATCTCTGCATTACTTATGATGGATCTTCTCGATCTGGCATCATGGCATATTTTGATACAGATTGGACTGGAGATTGCGAAACTCATCAATCTACCTCTGGCTATGCGATGTTCATAGGCAATGGAATAGTCTCTTGACTTTCCCGATGACAGCAGAAGATAACCTTGTCTTCAACAGAGTCAGAATATGTTGGAATGACAGAAGCTACCAAACAGCTTTCTTGGATTCGGATTCTTCTATCCAAACTAATGTTTAACCTCAAAATCATTTCTCTGCTCTATGACAATCAAGGTGCCATGTTCCATGCTGCTAATCCAGTGCAAGAAGATCATTCAAAACACATAGAAATTCTGGAACACTATATCCAAGAATGTGTTACAGATGGGAAAATCAAACTCTTCTATATTCCCACTGATGAACAAGTTGCAGATATTTTTACAAAGAATCTGACATGGCAACGCTTTGAGGAGAACTGCAAGAAGCTTTCTCTGATGCCATATTCATCCCTTCCATCATGAATAGCAAGGTGAAGTATTGAAATATTTAGATTCCGTTAGCTAGATCTTAACCTGTCTGAGTCGCTCTTCATGATTACTAATTCATCTAGACCCATGACATCATTGTTCTAGATCAGTGATGTCATCTTTATTTCTTATCTTTATGATGATGTTATATTATATCATTATGGTGAAACATCACACCATTCTTTTGGCATATTGCACCATACCTTGCACACCTTCTGCCATTGGCTGCCTATTGCTGTGCATTACACAGCCTTCATCCTTTTAGGATATTTTCACAATAGGTATATACAATTGCTGTATGTTATATAAACCTGGCTCTTTCAGAGCCCACAATCTAAGTTCTTTACCACATATCACATTGTGAATAACTTCTAGCAACTAGCTTGCAAGACGTCTACAGCAAGTGAGTACTCTCCCTCACTGGGATCACTCTTGTACTGTTGTCTCTGCACCAAAGGAACCTAGCAATTCCTTTAAGAGGAACCCTTTGGGCTAATTGGCATTGTCAGCATTGTCTAATCATCTATCGATATGCTATAGTATTTGTTGATACCTACAACAATTTATATGTCCAAATGAGAAATTTGGATTCTGAAGGAAATCTGCCAGAAGAAGAAAAGCAAACAGAACTTGTGGATTTGCTATCACCACCATTTCAGCCAATTGCAGGAAGAACCATAGCTGAGATCCTTTGTCAATTCACTGAACAAGAGCAATCTCCACAACTGGATCCTGACCCTCCAAAGCACGAAGCTCAACTTAATGGAAATACCCTAGCCAATATCACAAATATCATTTCTCGATCCTGAATTAGCTACTAGCAAAGGAATTTCCCCTAGCTCTGTAAAGACACAGCCATTACCTTTATTCCTCTCTTTATTACCTACATATTTTTGGAGATCAGTGCCCCTAAATACTGTCATATATAATAGGGAGCTCTGGCCCAAATAGGACAGTTAAATTACTTTATTCAGCAATAGCCATAATACCATCAGACACAAATGGCTGACGCTAATGGAATAGTACAGGAAGTACTAGAGCTTTGCAAACAACAGCAACTACTCGAACATATCTTACAATTCCTACATACCGAGCTCATGCACCATGTTCGTGAGCAAGGAGACAACAATCAAGTTCAATACCATGCAACTGTACGAGTGATTACTCATGGAAGAAACCAAGGAACACCTATAGTGCAATGGCATTGCATTCACTGCCATGCAATCTACAGACATGCCTGTCTTTGTAATCGGTATCATAATGATCTATATTTCTGAATTAGGCAGGTTGATCCGATTAGGCATGGACTATTAGAAGATAGAATGGAGTTAATCTATTTCTTAGAACCCCCATTCCCTCCTATAGCAGACATGGAGAGAGTTCTTCATGAATTGACTCAGAATGAACCATCTCCTGAATCAGAGGAGGAAGAAGCCCTCCCTCCTAATTAGAAAGAGCAAAGGGCTAATGGAAGACCACAACTTGATTATCCTTGATTGAATGAACAATTGGGGACGATTTTTTCTCTTCCCTGCAGATGACCTGCACCAAAATGCTTGGATGTGGATACATAGTTATTGTATACATGTATGTGATGCTAGACATTTGACCCAAGATTTGAGTTTTTACTATATTCCCACAGCCCAAATGCTTAGCTAATTGAGGGACATATAGACCATAGTGTCTAGAATATACCTCTATTTTTCCTTATTTGTTCATTTACAGGTTGTGGAGAAACAAAATGATTTCTTCCAACATATTTTTATTACTATCTGCAAGTACATAGCAAACCATTTTCTTAATATCTCTTTTACCCTTAAGTACTTAGCCAAGTGTCAGAGAAGCAATTGGAGCATGTGACCTCAGTTGTAAATCACCTGACTCAGATCATGTGACCTTGCATAGCATGAGTCATAATGAGTCAAAGTGAGTCAAATGAGGACTAATCAAAGCACTGCCCCTAGACCAGCAAATGATCATGTGACCTGCACAGCATGAGTCATTGCCAAGCCAAAGGCTATTTTTAGCTCATTGCAAGTCATTTTCTGACAGGGTGAGTCAAAGTGGGTCAGTATGAGTCAATATGAGTCATATTTTGGCACAGCCACCTCGGAACCGAAGGTAGCACAGCCACATGTAAATTACTATATAAGGAGCGCGATCCAGCCCATTTGGACAGTTCTCTCTTTTAGGAAAAAGGTTCCTACTTGAATTGAACTCAATCAACAAGTGCTTACAAATGCATCACTCTACAAACAGACAATGAGGCTGTGTAGAGTAGTTCCCACGCCATAAATAGAACTACTTAGACCCATAGTTAGGAGTATACTGAATCCCTTAGGATAGGGTCAGTTAGGACACCTTTAGGGAGAAAACCCCAGAGCGGGCAACTAAAGGGAATAGATCTCCAGCTAGTAGGGAGACCTAATAGTTCATTAGTACCTTGGGAAAGGGTCGAGTTGAGCATTTAAGCTGATTGCCAACTCCTTAGTGCATAATAGAATCAGTTTAGGAAAGATTATTTTATGTATCTAAGTGACGTGTGAGAATCAGTAGCGAGAGTGAAGCATATTAATGCTACCTACCCAATTGAGCATTCCTAATCAACTGGAGCTAATTGGAAGTCATTGAAAGCACATCCTAGGGAAGTAACCCTAGTCGCTACAAAGTATCCTTTAGCAACCCAAGAGTTGTCTAGACCATTCTCCAACTAACTATAGTACATTTTGTACACATCCCAACAGAAAACCAGACCCTCAATGTGTTGCTGAACCCCAATCCCCTCAACCTCATTGAAGATTGATGAACAAACCACGTGCTTGATAGTCAACCCTTTTTTACAAGATTGATACTTGTTTCTAGTACCAACTTAATCAGGGAAGAGTACTCTCTTCATCTCACTTTAGATTACTATCCATGAAGATAAGATTGATTGTCTGGTAAGTATTTCTTAGTGTTTCTACTGACCTTATCTAGAAAGAAGACAGCGGGATGAAGATCGCCATTGATATCTGCTTGGAGGAGGACAGTATCAGCAGTGAGGAGGAAAGCATCAGTCATGATGGAGAAGGGTCGGAAGACATTAGAGATGGTAAAGACAGGACCCGTTGAGAAAGCAGTTTTCAGGAAGTCAAATGTGTTCTGTTGGAGGGATGTCCAAGCTCAGGGGTAGTCTTTTCATGTAAGAAGGATCAAGGGGGTGACTGTGTGAGAGAAATTGGGGATGAATTTGCGGTAAAAGGTGGCAAAACCAAGGAAAGACTGAATGCCTTTAACAGAGGTGGGAGGTCACCAGTCACAAATGGCAGAGGTCTTAACTGGGTCCATGGCAATCTGTCCTTGACCAATAATCATTCCAAGGAAGTCCATATGGGGGGTATCGAAGATATATTTGGCCAATTTGAGTGAAAGTCCATGTTCCTGAAGACAAAAGAGAAGGTGATGAGTTCATTCATGGTGTAGGATGAGGTCTCCATTCATATGAATATCTAGGCCATCCATATAGATCTTGAGCCAACATTTGGCCATCATATTGGCAAAGATGTGATTTATGAATGCTTGAAAGGTGGAGGGGGCATTACAGAAGCCAAAGAACATCACTGTAAGCTCAAAGAGACCAAACAGAGTAATGAAAGCTGCTTTCCATTGATTGACTTCTTTGATGCGAATGTTGTTGTATCCCCAATGGATGTCAAACTTAGTGAACCAAGTGGAGTCCTTCATATCATTGATGAGTTCAGGAATAAGAGGGAGGGGGTATGCATTGCGGATGGTATGGGAGTTTAGATAGTAGTAATCTTGGCAAGGATGAAGAAAACCCTCTTTCTTGGAAATGAAAAAGAAGGGAGCAGCTTGTGGGGACTTTGAAGGAAGGATATGGTCAGTCTTTATGTGTTCATCAATGAAAGTTCAACAAGCATCTTGTTCTTTGGGATTGAGCAGGTAGATCTTGGTGATTTTTGATGCAAAGGATGGTTTGAGATCAATAGCATGATCGAAGGGATAGTGTGGGGGTAATTGTTTGTATGTTTTTTCTGAAAAGACATCAGCGAAATCAGTGCACCAGTCAGGAAGTGATATATCGGCTGGTTTATTTTCCTGGGCGAGTTGTGTGAATAAGGTGATCTTGTTGATGGTTTCACCAGTGAGTGCTGAGTGGGGGAGGTGCTTACTAAGAGATGCATCGACTCCATTGGGATATCGTTCTAAGAAAAGGGAAGATATTTCTTGATCTATGTTGAGATCAAGCCATTGGAGAAGATGAGGCAGAGAGATTCCTTTCATAGGTGAGGAAGATTCAAAGAAGGACAGGGTATGGGATCTCCAATCAATTCGAGAGTTTCAGAATTTCAGCCAAGACATACCGAGGATGATTTGTTTTCTGCCAAGGAATATGACCATTAATTCAATTTCCTCAGGTTGACCGGCAATATGGACAAGTGGTTTGGCTTTTCAAAGGATAGTACCTTTCTTGTTGGTGGTACCATCAACATTATAGGTGGTAATGGGTTCAGGTAGATATTTCATAGGGAAATTTGCATAAGTAAGGACTCCTAGGTCGATGAAATTTCCAGTAGCACTGAAATCAATGAGAGCAGAGGTGATGACGATTTTGTTTTCAACTTGTAATTTCACAGGAAAGTGAAGGATTTATTCATTTTGAGGGGCTACAAGTACATGGCATATTTCATGGAAAGAAGACATTGAAATAACTTCCTGATTTAAAAATCCTATTTAATGCAAAGTACAGAAACTTCCTCTGTCTTTGGTTCTTCATAACACATTTGCAGTACTTGTAAAATTTCAGTTTCGTCTTTTCCCTGCATCTTGAGAGAATTGACAAAAGTGGAGAGAACAGAAGGTGTTTCAGTAGTGGGGGAGTGGGGAGGTACTGTCTCCATGGAATGGATGGTCAGAGGGTGAGGAGGAGGGCGAGTGGTGGTATTTCTGGATTTGCTACATTGTGTGACATTGTATCTGACATTTTGGCAATGGATGCATTGTCCTTCTCTGATGCATTTAGCGCATTCCTGGGGAGTTAACTTCAAAATTGTGATGACATCAATGTCCATAGCATTGGGGTCTCTGGAAGACAAAGATCAGTGGGAAGAGTACACTGAGCAACAAAACTGTTGCAATGTTTGCAATGTTTGAATTGTCAAGCTAATAATGTGGAAGGTATTGATCCTGGACCCATCAACTCAGGTATCATTAGAAAGCTCTGATCAAGGGCTTTCCAAATATATATATATTGCTTAGGTAATTCTTACTCTATCAGGCAATATTCTAAACTTAATCAAGGGTACTCATTGCAACAGTTTTGTTGCTGATGTTGTAAAGTATTGAAACTCTATGTTGCCATAAGCTATTACATAAGAAATGAGTCATGTGATGCATAATAAGTTCAACATGATGTAAACACATCCAAATACCACCGCTTTGTCCACTACCACCATCCTGAAATTCCTCTCCATTGAACAAACCAACCAAATTCTTTATTTTCTGGAATTGGATCAATCAACTTGAAAAATCTCTCATGCTTCTGGTATAAACCACTCCACCATCAGTAGACTTCGCTCCAAACTTCGTCCTGACTTGCCCAAAGCCTCTGGTGGCCATCCATCCATCATTACTCCTACTAATATACAACATGCCATTTGCTTTATTGGAACTGGAAAGGCTGAAAATGCTGTCCAGATCACCAGAACCCTTCAGGATGTTGAGAACCATCCTATCTCTGCTCAGACCATCCATCGTCACCTTAGAAAAGAGGATATGAAGGCTATGGTGAAGAAAAAATGTCCACTTCTTTCTATAAAGTATAAACAGGCAAGATTGGATTTTGCTCTCAGCCACCAGGACTGGACTGTGGAGGATTGGAAGCATGTTATATGGTCAGATAAGACCAAAATTAATCGCATTGGGTCAGATGGCAAGAAATGGGCATGGAAAAAAGCAGGAGAGGACCTTAGTGACAGATTTGTGAAAGGAACTGTCAAGTTTGAAGGAGGATCAGTGATGGTATGGGGCTGTATGACCTGGAAAGAGGTTGGAATGGCTTGCACAATTGATGGTAAGATGGATGCTGACCTTTAAATGCAGATTATGGAGAAGGAACTTCAGCAAACCTTGCAATATTATGGCAAAACTACAGAGAATATTATCTTCCAGTAGGATAATGACCCCAAGCATACCAGTAGGAGAGCCAGGGAGTGGTTTTCTAAGCATGGGTTTGAGGTCATGGTATGGCCTGGTCAATCTCCAGACCTTAACTCCATAGAGCATCTATGGGTTATCCTCAAAAGAAGGCTGGCAGAGTATTCTGAGCCACCCAAAGGGATTATTGAGCTTTGGGAGCACATAAAAACAGAGTGGGAGAGGATTGGGGTGGATCAGTGTCAGCAATTGATTGAAAGTATGCCTAGAAGAGTTCAGGAAGTCATCAAAGCTAATGGAGGATATACTTCATACTAGTTCATAATGTGCTTAATATCAGCAACAAAACTGTTGCAATAAGTATCCTTGATTAATTTGGGAATATTGCCTGATAGAGTAGGAATTACCTAAGCAATATATATATATTTGAAAAGCCCTTGATCAGGGCTTTCTAATGATATCCAGGTCCATGGATCCAGGATCAACACCTTTCAAGGTATTAGCTTGACAATCCAAATGTTGCAAATATTGCAACAGTTTTTTTGCTCAGTGTATGTCCTTCCTCCTCGTAAGGCTAGGATATGCATTTTATGTGCATGGAACATCTTGACCTGGTCGATCCAACTGTTAATAGAGTTGGGAATGACAACTATAGAGAGAATCATGGTAGCGAGTTGTTAATCAAGTCCAAGAGAAAATTGGTCAATGAGTGTGACATCATCAGTGATCCTGGCTTGTGCAGAAAGGTTTTGGAAATTAGTGATATATTTTTGGAAACCATCCTCAGTGACTCTGTTGGGATGTCAAAAGAATTTCTAAATCAACTTGGAGAGTTCATGATGGGCGGTTGCTTTGATATCAAAGGGGTAGAGGGTGGATTCAAAGTTCTCAGTGAATTTGGTAAAAGTCTTGTTGCTGGCAGGAACAAGAACATCAGCCATCTGATCATACCACATTTTGGAGAATGAAATGCCTCATCCTTGGCTTATCTTGTTCAATGTGGTCATGATTCATTCATTGTTGGTGGTGTACAAGGTGAGGTTGATGGAAAAGTAGGCACACATGGCCTTAATCCATCAAATGAAATCGGCAGATTCACCAAAGAAGTTAGCTGGAAGGGCAGCTTTCAATTCTGTGGGTTGAGACATGGAAGTTACTTGGGATACAATGGGTGGGTTTACAGGGGCACAAGGAGGTGCAGAGGTCGATGGGTTAGCTGGGGTACGAGGATGTCTTGGGATTCCTGGGGTGTGAGGGTGTACTGCAGCAGCAGTCTGGTATGGATTGGCAGTGGTGTGAGGAGGTTCAGTGGTTTCTGGGTTGTCAATGTTGATCTCATTGTCAGAGTGATGTTCGGGTGAAAGCTCATAGGCTCGTCAAAGGGCATGGTTGGAAATCTTACTGACAGAGGGGGTGTCCTGCTCCTAAATAGGAGGGACAAAAGGAAACACTCATTTTTTTGTTATGTGTAGCATACACAAAAGAAAACTTGAGGGATGGAATACTTCTTAGGAGGTACTCACAAGGAGACACTATGTCCAAGAAGATATTCAGGACAAGAGTACAATGGTTATGATGGTTACAAGGGACGAAGGCTAAGGCTGAAGTCAATCAGACTTCCAAAGGGTCTGGAGTTAGAAGACAAGGGATGAAGTCACTTGGACTAAGGACACAAGAATACACTAGATTGTGCAGAATAAGTATAAGAACTAAAGTACAGGCAGCGAGGGTTTAAGTACTACACAACGTGTCATCGTAGAATGCAATAGAAAGTCAAAGAATGCTTTGGTAAAAAGGACGTGTCATCAGCTACTAAATGAGAATAAGGACTACGAGGCAGATATGAGAGAATTGGCCAAGGAGTTAGCTGTCTGAAGAAGCAAAAGGAAACTAAAGAACAAGTCAAAGGATAACAAATGTAGAGTTTATCAGACTAACAAGAAATAAGCTGAAAATCCATATAGTCTGGTGCATGCCTAAGAAGACATGAATGTGCTTAGGAAAGCAGAAAAGATAGACATAATTAACAAGTAAGAAAACCATAACAATCAGTACAACTTGAAGCAACAGCAGGGAGTACACCCAGGGTCCCAGGCAAGGAGGAAATGGCATGAGTAGTGCTAGAAGACCACTCTCATTTACCCAACAATGCTTTGTAGGGGCTGAGTTGACTATGCTGGGCCTTGGCACTGACTTTAAGAGGTGTTATTTGAATGCATGAGGGTTTGGAAAACTTGCAATGGTCGATGTAAGGAGAAACACTGATTGGCAACACTACAGTACGTAGGCTAGAGAGTTGGAGGTGCACTGACCTGTTGCCCTTGAACTAGTACAAGGACTTGGATGATAACTTTGCCGAGGGTTCCATGACCACTGAGCAGCGCAAGTCAATAATGACAGCATTACTACTGCCTTGAGCTCTTGGGCTCCCAGACTCTTGGGTCATACAATTATGATTGACACCAAATGTCATTGGTGAAACCTCACTAAAGAGTGATCAATACAAGGTGCTATCAGAAAGAGTGCCACAAACCAATTGTCAACCTCCCTTTCTACATTGGCCAGTGATTGTCTGATTGTATAAGGAGAAGTCCTACATATTGGTGGCATCTGGACTGAGGAGTCCTGAAGTGCTGGTTGAATGTGAGGCCTCCTTTTGTGGAAGCTCGCACCTACTCGGGCTTGAGTGGTTGTATCCAAAGTTTCTTCGGTCTGAATTTGCTGAGCAGCAAGAGGAGGCACTACCATTGTAGCCCATGTGTTTCTATAAAGTGATCCAATTTCCATATTACTAAAAGAACTGTTATCTCTGGTGTGCTCAGCGTGAAGAGATGGGCAAAGGTTGCTTGTTCCAGATAGGCTGAGCCTGCATGATTGATGATTGCCAGTCAGTGGAGAAGATACCCTAGCTGGACTAGATGGTGACAAGATAATTCAGAGAAGAACAAACAAGAGACCAAGCAGACACATATGTCAGATGGCTGGGATACACTCCATTCTCGATATCCTGGTGAATAGGTCTGATGCCATGTACAATAGAGC
Source organism: Boletus coccyginus (assembly GCA_025782845.1). Classification (NCBI taxonomy): domain Eukaryota; kingdom Fungi; phylum Basidiomycota; class Agaricomycetes; order Boletales; family Boletaceae; genus Boletus; species Boletus coccyginus. Next base: position 237,495 of record JAHZSR010000038.1, on the reverse strand, counting down.
AAGCTGGCCTCTTAGGAGAGCCACCTGTGGGAGTCAAATCATTGAATGGCTCCAGAAGTGATAAATGAACAATTGGGGAGAGAGAGCTGTTGATGCAAGGACTCATAGCTACAGGTATATTATATGTGCCACCACCATCACTCTGCTGCTCAAGTGTGGTTTGTACACACGGAGAACTTGTGAGATGACTTGACAGTACTGCTATGAGTGGGTGAGTCCAATGATGGGATTGAGACACTTCATTAGCAGCTGAATCTTCCTCATTAATAGTCAGATCAGCTAAGGAGCTCCTGATATATGAATCAATCCCCACAGACAAATGGGATGATACAAGACAAACCTATAAGACTGTGGTGTAGTGCTAAATTTGTAGATCTTATTGGCCACCTGCCCCATTCCAGGAAATAACTTTGGGGACAGCATAGCCAGCGACTTTGGTGACTGGCCACACTCATATCCTCTGGAACAGTAATGCTCCTATAAAGCCTGGGATGTGCTAAAATACCTGCTAGCCACATCATTCTTGTGATGTGTGGAAGGAATAGAAAGAGATGGATTCTTTCCAAATTTCAGAGACACCCTTATTTCCATGTTGGAAGAACACATATCTTCTATCATGTGATGACTGATGGAGGATAGAGGTGAGCCACAATATTTATTGATGGAGCAATCACAGCTAGGGGAAGTACGTGGGTCAGAGACTTGATGATTGAGAAATTCCTTTTCCATGGACATGGCGTAATGCATCCTATTGTCTAGAATGACACACAAACTCTTGCTATCTAGTAGCATGCTTTTCGTAACCTCAGTTTGAGAGGTACAAAAAAAGTTATATGAATGTCCTGCAGCACTCGAGATGATGAAAGAGCTTTGTTGGAATTTTTCATGTTCTTGGGTGATGTTTCATCTCATTTCGTTCGCGAAACAGAGGACTTCATACCGAAGCCTTGATCTAGTAAAGTTGATCATGAGAGTACAAGGGCATGACATACTTAGTACTCATGGTCAGCTATCAGCCTCCATAAGTAATAAGGGCACCAGTCGGCATTCCAGTTCCTGCCTTGCTGATGCCTGACATAAATCATTGTCAACAGGAAAGTTAAATGAATTCAAATTCTTTCAATAGTGATCCTATGTTTGAACCTGACAGACATCAGATTGACACCAAAGACACGGAACATAACAACCTTACTTTTATGAGCATGTGTGCAATAAACTGTGGCCCACCATATGCTTCTGAAAATGGTACAGCACGATCTGGTATGACGTTGTCCAATACAAGCACCTGCAGGAAATTATCAGAGAGAAATTGATAGGATTTTGAATTGTGGCCGCAACCTACCCAAACAAGCAGGAGTGGTACTCCATGGAGGAAAATATCCTGGGTACTTTTTTCGGCACCTTCAAATACTAATTGATTGCACCACAGACTCAGAAGTGTATTCTTTATTGGAGGCAATGGTTCTGTGTGGTAATTTGTGGGAAATAGGTTACGACAGTCAAGCCGTGGGATTGCGCCGTTCTTAAGAGGAGAGGAATTCAATTTGTCTAACCTGAATGGTGGCACCAAGGATGTGGGGCAGGATGAGCGCTGTTGAAACTACCCAAGTGTGTCACAACACCTTTATTTAAATGTTTTGACTCGGAATGTCATGCCCTTGTAATTGATTCAAAAGGATAATGACTGGATCTGGTCAAGAACAATGTCAACCCCAGATCTGAAGAGCTTTGGCTCAACCTTGCCTTCATGCCAACTCCTATCATCCTGCCCTGGGTTCCATGACAGTAGGCATAACTGTGCTTACCTAGGTAGGTTATCCTCAGACATGTACTTCACCTCGCAGTTTATATGTTGTGAGTCAAATAGGGCAAAGAAGGCACTTTCGAGGGTGCTAGGCATTAAAAAGTTGTCCAACAATGTTGATACCTTGAATTACCCTTCAATGATCTTGAATCTTGAGTCAAGGGCACCAGAAACACATTTTAATGAAGCTTGGAGCTCAAGTGACCTAGGGTCACCATTACTATCATAACACTCATGCTGTTGTTGTTCCAGTTTGTCCAGGTCAATAATATTAAAACAGTGGTTGAAGGTTCAAGCTCATGAACCTAGTACATAAGCTATAGCAAAAAACCGGCTCTTCCGAATCCCATTGCACTGGCAAGAACTGGAGAAGTTAGCTTGCTTCGTTTACTGCTCCAGATTTAAGGTGACCCACTTTGAACAGTACCACCAGGATGAAGCAGTAGGCCAACCTGGAATACAACTTGAAATTCTCAATATATTTTATCTCATCCTTCAACGTTTGAGCCCTAATTCTAATCTCCCACCAATATTTGGCCAAGTGGTGCCATCAGGGTGAAGTGGTAGCCAAACCAGAGTACAAGTTCTCAGTATTATATCCTTCAACATTTTAACCCTAATTCCAACCCTTCCATTAGCATCACCTTGCTTGACAAGGTTTCTGTCGCACCCAAAAGTCAGCCCCTGTATCACCGGATTTTGCCATATCAGAGTTTAAATGGACAAGCAAGGTGTTTGCCAGTGCTAGATGGCAGTTCCCAAGTTCTTTCTGATACACTCTTAATAATGTTGTGGGAAATCAGCGAAATGTCTTTTGCTGATTTCCCACAATACACATGGTCACAATATCAATGAATTATGCAACACTGGAAGTCGAACTTGTGATTACCTGTGGTTATCAAAAATAGTAACACCAGTATGAAGTAATATATAACTACTTGTTAGAGGTAGGTTGAACAAGTCCACAAAGAGTCCAAGCTGCACATCACTGCCCAATGCATGTGCTTGCACACTCATGTCATGTTTGCCCTTGCTGCCAATCCAACTAACGACCAACCCATGAGATAGATCTCAACAAAAAACAAAACAAAACAAAAAGATAAGTACCACCCCATGTAATCCATTCACTACACCCACCACCCTTCCAGCTTGTTTGCACCTGGGGAACCTGGTTGCCCACCTCACCTGGGGTCTGCTGTGCTTGTTTGTGCACTCCCAATACCTGCTCACTCGACAAAAAAAAAGATAAAAAGATAAGTAGACTATGCCTGTTCGACCCATTCACCATACCCACTGCCACTCCAGCCCTCTCCCTCTCCCTTGCAAGGGTGACAATAACAGCCAAATGCAATATGCATGGCAACAACACCAATGACAGCATGTTGATGGGGGTCTACCTGGTAAGTACTCTTCCTTCCTTTGCTCTAAACATAAGCACTCGTGTTCTGACATCTTTAGTAGCTTCATTGGCTGCTCTCCAGCATCCTTGATGCTCCCTAAGGCTTCTGATGCATCCGCTTCATCTCCAGTGCACTCAAGTTTGCCACTCTTCAATATCCAACACTTCTCCTTGAGCTCAACACTTGAGGGTCTGTTCTTTCACATGGGTGGTGCGGATGGGCTGGAAGGTGGTGGAGGTGGCTCTGGGGGTGCTTCTGGTATGTCATTGTCAATCATTCCATTATGCTGATTGTTTTCTTCATCAGCCGTTGTTGATTGTACGGTGACTCCAAAAACCATTGCAATACCTAACCCCAATCCAGTGCGCGAAGCGCACTGCAATCACCTGTGGGAATCTCGCTTAGCATTATTCAGACGAAATTATGTACATACCCCTGGCTACAAATCGGTCCCTGGGTCATGTGATTTGGCTTAGTGACTGTGGAGATATGATCATTTTAAAATGACAAGTCCATTGCAACAGTTTATTCACTTTTGGTGGATAAGGTGGAATCTTGGGAAAATCATATGATATTTGGTAATATTTGGTCATATAAACATTGATCCACATATAAACATTATGTCTGAGTTTGAAAAAGTTCACATGCTTCTTTGTTTCCAACCACCATCATCATGAGATCTCTCTCTACTACCCAAAAGAACACAATCCTCTCTATGCTTGATGTAGGTTACTCTGCTCACTCCATTGCCTCTTCAACTGGTATTCATGTCTCCACCATATCCAGGCTCCGCTCCAAAGAGCATTCTAAGCTCCAGAAGTCCACTGGAGGTCGTTCATCTAAGCTTTCTCCTACCAACATTCGTCATGCTATCCATCTCATCTCTACTCACAAGGCAGAAAATGCTGTCCAGGTGACCAAGGCACTTACCAATATCATCAACCAACCCCTCTCCCCTAATACAGTCTGCCAGCACTTGAAAAAGTCTGGCATGAAGGTTGTGGTGAAGAAAAAATGACCTCTTCTCTCAGACAAGCATCGTAGAGCTCATATGGATTTTGCCTCTGCTCACAAGGACTGGACTATGGAGGACTGGAAGAGGGTAGTATGGTTTGATGAGATCAAGTCAAGTTTGGAGGAGGTTCTGTGATGGTATAGGAGTGTATGACTTGGCAGGGAGTTGGCTATGCTGCCAAGATTGATGGTAGGATGGATGGGGACCTGTACCTTCAGATTTTGAAGGATGAGCTGTTGAATACCCTGCAGCATTATGGTCTTGATCCTCCTAACATCATCTTTCAGCAGGACAATGACCTCAAGCATACTTGTAGGAAGGTGAAGGAGTGGCTGGAGGAGCAGGAATTTAAGACTATGGTGTGGCCTGCACAGTCTCCTGATCTAAATCCCATTGAACATCTCTGGGGCTATCTCAAAAGGAGGCTTGCAGAGCATGAACACCCCCCTAATGGAATTCTGAAGTGTGGAATAGGATTCAGGTGGAATGGGAGAGGATACCTGTTGAGGAGTGTCAGAAATTGATTGAAAGCATGCCTAGAAGAGTTCAGGCAGTGTTTAAGGCAAATGGAGACTATACCAAGTACTGATATATCCAAAATACCCACTTCATAATGAAAGTGAATAAACTGTTGCAATGGACTTGTTATTTTAAAATGATCATATCTCCACAGCCACTGGGCCAAATCACATGACCCAGGGACCGATTTGTAGCCAGGGGTATGTACATAATTTCGTCTGAATAATGCTAAGCGAGATTCCCACAGGTGATTGCAGCGCGCGAAGCGCGCTGGATTGGGGTTAGACATTGTAACGGTTTTTGGAGTCACTGTACATGCACAGTGGCACATCCTCTCTCCCCCACATTGTCACACTCTCCCCTGGGCCTTCAACCTGTGGTGCTCACACTGCAGCCTCCTGGTCACCTACAGCATCCATGCTTTGATGTGTAACACTCCCTGGGGTTTGTTCAACTTCACTGGTCTTGCTGCCTGGGTCAACCTGCAATGAGCCCTAGCTCAGGCCAAGCCCAGGCCCGAGAAGTGGGCCTGGCCTGAGAATTGGTCAGGCCCAAGCCCTCTCAAGTCAGGCACATGCATCACTAGTATTGAATGCATTCATCATTATTTGACATTCTCCTAGTCCTTTTGATGCCAGGTATCACCTTGAAAAATGTGAAAATGAAAATTTCTGACCTGGTGGCACCACGGATGTCAATCCCAGGTGGCATGACACAACACACAAGATGACATCGAGCACCTGACAGAAATATCAAGTGCCTCTCAGCAAGTACTTGGAATTTGAGAGTGATGCTACTGGTCCTCTGGTGACGTCAAGAGAACACAAAAAAGATGGCTCGAGACAGAAGGAGCGCAAAACTGGGTAAGTGTTACACGAAGCGTACGCAAGAGGAGACTCGAGGGATTACTTCTCTGGAGGTACTCACGAAGAGACTCAGCGTCAGAGCAAGTACTAGGATCAAGGTTACTCGAAGGACTAGGGTCGAAGGCCTGAGTCAATCGGACTTCAGGGAGTTACGAGGAAGACGAGGGGTGAAGGACTGAGTCGATCGGACTTCAGGAATCAAGAGTACACTATGATTGCGTAGAACGAGAATAAAGAATACAAGTATACGACTGGTATAAATACTAGAAGACACGTCATCGTGGAATAGAGGAGAAGGTCAGAGAACGATGAAGTAATCAGACACGTCATCCGCAGTAACACAAGGGGAAAGATAGGAACTACGAGGCCGATGTAAGAGAATCGGCCGAGGAGATAAGTGTTCGTAAAAACAAGAGGAAAATCAAAGGAGAAGGAATGAAGAATGAAAAGGACTAATGATGAGTAACGCTACGTCCCATGTTGTCTGCGAGAGTCCAAGGAAACGATATACTCGGCGAGGAAAGCAAAAAAGGTAAAGGCGAGGAGAAAGGAGAAAAACCGTAACAGTAAGATATTGTGTCATTTGTGTCAAATATGCTTACAAGTGATTCCGGGATCCATCACCAGAATGCAATCAAAGACTCTGGAAGTGTTCATATCATGCGCAAATTTGAGGAACAGGAAATAGTAACTAACACTGCTTCTGACAATGATGTTTCCAAGTCGACTTCTCCCAAACAAGGGAGTTTGGTGGTATCTGTGCTACTCACAATAGCATGTGTTGCCACTGTCACGTTCGAAGCTGCTGCCGAGTTCCAACAGAAGGAGGGTTCACAGCATACCGAGGTCAAATGTGACAAAGGCTGCAACAAGGTTGCTTATGATCACGATTCTCCTGTCAGGACAGAGCCTGCTAAGATAATTGAGGATAACAAAATGGTAACAAATGAGAAGAATGTTACTATAAATCGCACAGTGCAACAGTGACAACACCAACTCCTGCTGCAGTGATGCTCAACAAAGTCCAAAATGAGATTTGTCAAACCAGATATGTGAGATCAGATGTCACTGACCTGCAGCATATGCTAACTTTCTCAAAGTTCCATTGATGTACACTCACCTCGCTCCGAGATGAGTGAAAACCAAAAATGTAGTGACTATGCAGATAGCCACCCTGGTAAATTCTATGTTTGAGTTGTGGTTTGATTTGTACTCATAAGCACTTCCAAGCTGTCTCAACTGAGGACATCCAAAGAAGCATGCATACCAGTGAATCAGCAGATCACTTCGTTGTGGCCAAGATTCATGGTGCAGTCTCTGAGCAGCCAACACCATTGATCAAAGGGTGCAATATTGAGAATGTATATTCTAATTAGGGGACACAAATGCAAGTGGATTCAGGGTGCACGGTGCAGGCTAGTAAGAGAGCCTGAGAGGAAACCGATGTTCACGACCAGGCGATGCACACCACCCAGTAGTGAGTCCTCTAGATGCTCATGTTTGTTTTCATCCAACCATTCTCTGATGTTACTATTACAAGGGCCATGCCACGAGGCCAGAAGACAAACACATTCAAGGTGAAAGGTGGTTCGACTTAACATACCTCTTTCGATGATATCAGTATCACAGCACAGACAAGCGACAAGTCAGCTGAATGTTTGACATGAAGCGAAGAACAAGCCATACAGGAATACAAGACAGCAGCACTAAAATGTGAGGTTGACCAGTTCTTGACACAGCTGAGCTAGACTCCAGTGTTATAAGAGCATACAGCCATTGCAGTATCTCCCCCAGTGTCCGTGAATGTACAGCAAATGGTGATATTGAAAAAGTGAGCATGTTTTATATCATGAAACACACAGACCAATCTTCTTTTCCAGCATGGACATATCACAGTCAACGAGGCTAGCTACAGAGAATCAGCAAGGAAAGCAAGTGGAAACAATCGCCAGGCAATTTGGGGGGGATAGTTTATTCAGGGACACTAAGAGGGGCAGTCTATCCCATTCTAGATCTGGCTTGCTGCAAGATGACAAGTCTATTCACTTGGTCGAATTGTCTCACATTGAATTAGATCAATCATCTCTAAAAGCTGTTGCGAGTGGTCCTTGAAGTTGAGCTGATTCCATTATATCATCCCTAACTGTCAAATCCCATCCGCAAACAAAAGAAATGCATGGTGCTCACAGAAATACCACTGTTATTCCTGCTGCATCTTCAGAACAGTGCAGCGAAGTGGCCAAGCATATTCAAATCACCTTGGATGGCGAGGAAATGCACACACCTCTCTCAAATACTTTGTAAGTGTGCTCTATGTTCCTTATCATTGAAGCTCAGGGATGTCTAGGTACAAGTCAGTCAAGTTGTTCTACAAGTCAGATGTAGAGGAGGATCACGAACACCTTGACAGAAATATCAATGGGGATGAACAGTCAGAGCATATGCAAGTTGAAGCAGAAATCCAGCTAAGCCACAAGCACAGCCCAGCTTAAATGACATCTGAGAAGGCATTCATGTATGGCAGCCTGATTGTACAAAAATTAACCACACATGCACAAACAACATAGCCACACACACACAAAAACTACCAAGTATCCACATGCATGACAAACATCCAGATTCCACATGCACAACATGGTGGTAATAATTCACACACATAATGTAACAGTACTTGATAAGTCCATACACAACATGGAGACAATGACAATCTGAGGTTTCTTTGACTCAACTGTTTGAGATCAGTACCCATCAGAATCATCATATAGATGCTGTGTAAGTATAGCGAAGTCTACACCCAACATTAACTAATAGTTTTCACTTTCAACACCTGCAGTTTCTATTTCTAAGCTGTCCATGGATCTGCCTTTGGTTTCACAAGCTTTTTGAATTTGAAACATGCAGAATGTAGTCCTCGAGCGCTGACAATGTTGCTTCCTCCAGTAAGTTCATCTGAGTCTGACTCAGAATGCTTCGAAACCAAGGAGAAGGTATCAGATGTCAAACCTTGCAGAGTACTCTGGCCACCACCACCTGCCAGCGAAGAGAAATTACCCAAATCCGAGCCTGAAGGATGCAGCCCTAACAATGAACTTGTGGAGGTATGTGTGCCACTTCCGGAACTTGAATTTCCCACTGGCGCATCACTGACGTTCCATATGTCATCTGACGTCTGGATGGCATAGGTATCAACCAAAGTCAACCATTCATCTGGGATGGTCAGATCTGTGCTGGCCAAATTTTTGATGTTCTTTGTATTTGTTGCAAAGTATGAGTCCAAGATGTAAGATTGGGTACATTGTAAAACAGACGGTCAGTGTAGAGAGTGTCAAACTCTAAAGAAAGCTAGGGAAAAACTAGCAAAGACATAGGGTGGGTGTGAACTAAGACTCGTTCCAAGGGGCCTGAGGTAGATTAGTGATGAGAAGGGTGTGTGAAGACTTTCCCACAGGCAAAACAGTCAATCCAGACAAACCTGGTCAAAATAGAGAGATCTGGATAGATGAAGTGAATTTCCAGTCAAGGATGAGGACCAGATATGAGCGGGAAAGATGATGAAGCTTTTGGATGAGGTGGAAGAAAGACTTAGAATCGTAAGATCAAGCTGGAAAGAAGGTGCTGCATTTCCCAAAAGGGTACAGGCTTTATAGTCTGGGCAACACCCAAGACTTAGTACATATAAGGTAACTACAGAGGACGTGACCAAAGGCTGTGAAGAAAATAATCTTCACTGTCATGGGTAACAATGTCACGTAGAAAAGAACAAGAAACCATGTACAAAGGTATGAATCGCCCTGTAGTCGCATATGGCAACCCTTCAATGGAACGAAGTAAAAATGATCTAGAACAATCTGGATGGAAGTAAGTGCCACTGGTGATTAGGTGTACAAATAGGAAAACGGGATGAAATAAGAATGATGTATGAAAACAAATAGAACTAGTTATATCATGTTAGTCATCAACTGGCCGTGCCCGGGTTGGGACGGACGGACAGAAACAACAGAACAAGAAGTAGGAATGTACTTATGAAGGTCAGGTCCACTCAGATGGACACGGGATAAGATGGAAATATTGCTGGACACATTGGACAATCTAAAGGGTGCTGGAAAATGGAAAAACTTTGTATACGGACGTAGAGAGCCTTCAGCTCCTACAATGTTGCCTTTCCAATCTTTGAGGGTGCATATTCAGAGGTTTCTTGCCCTTTAGCTGGATTTGTTGTGAGAGTTGACTGTCTGCTATGAAGCTGGAGGTTACTGCAGCTGTGTTAAAAATAATGTGTGGAAAGGCTCCATCATACGTACTCTCGAGATCATCATCTATTTCATTATCATCCAGGCTGAGCATTGACATTTGCTTTTCACCAAATGTTACTGACCATTGTTTCAGTCGTATCAAAAGCTACAAAGCCACAAAGCAAACCTTTGTGCCGTTTAGCATCAGGTGCGCTCTTATTAGCTGTGTTGCTTGGCTTCAGCTCATCTATATCAAGAGCTTGTTCTCTCCATCCAATGCTGAATCATGGACTTCAATTGGGATTAGTAATCGCTCACGCTTCTTGCCTTTACTCATGGACCATGTAGTATTGTGTGTTTATGCATTCTGTGTTCAATGGTAGGTTGAATGACATGTAGAAAAAGCAGAGACTTACTTCTGATGTACAATTCTTGCTTGTCATCATCCATGCTTATCTCCACTGGCATATCATCTTCTGCCACATTAGGACTCCATCTTTGCCAAACTCTCTGTGATACGGTTTCAACAGTTCCTACTCACAGATTCAGTTAAAGATTACTGTGCATGACCAGTATGTTCCCCTTACCAATAAAAATGATTTGTACTTCCCACCATCAACTTGCAGGTGTTCAGCTGGCTAGGATATCGGCTCCTGTGAGTGTGGTCTTGTTGCTCACAGCCAACGCAGTGCAGGACTTCTCTAAGATGACCCAAGGATATGTAGTGGTGTTGTCAAGATATTCGGAAAGATTCGGAAAGAGACCCCGTAAGTATATGTTGATGTCTTCCTTTGACATATTCTTCTGAAACTGAATTGGTTTATGGTTGGCATCTTCTGTAGCTACAAGCCCTGCACCACAAAAGGCTTTAATCTTTCCCTTGTGGGGAGCTGCTGATGATTTGAGGTTCTGTGCTTCATTTTATGGTATTCCATTACTCATTGGCTTAATGACAATGATTATGATAGCATTACTTACAAGTCCGACAGTCACGATAACCACTGTTCCTACACCTGTCTCACGGAGGTCTGCTTCAATTTCCTTTTGAGCCTATACCAGATCATTAATATACATTGCCATGGTGAAAAGATGTATGACTGACCTTAAATAAGGTTTTTGAACCTGACAGCTTCTGTATATCAACCTTCTGTCCCATGGTCACAGTGTTTGGCCTCTTTCGAAACCCTTCACTAGTTTCCTTTCTTGCAATGGTCTCAAAGGTGTGCAGCAAGTTGGTATACTTTGAAACTTTGTTGGCAATGTTTGTTGACTGTGACAAGGATATGGTTGTAGTGGAAGGAGTAACAGCATCATCAGGATGACAGGTATCATAATGACCACAGTTGTGACATAGGTCAGGCTCATTATCTTTCTGATTCCTGCAAGGCTTATAATAGCGACATAAATAGTCATTACCATCCTTGTCTCTGCCTGAGCAGGTCTGTATGGAAGATATGGTGAAACAAGAAAGAACCAGCTTAAGCCATTCAATGTGGTTTTCAACATGCTGGAGTTCATCACGTAAGCAAAATTATCTTGTTGCAATCTTTGGGAGTTACAAAGACCATCTGTATGACTTTAGGCTAATCTAGTGCTAAGATAAAGTGTTCAAGGGCATGTAAAGCTTGGATCCAAGACTGTGCCCATGGCATCCAGATTTTGGGAGGGAGATGTAATATGATCAATTTTGAGTGTTGAACACCAATTGTAATTTGTTCATGAGTGGGATATGAAGTAAGGTCAAATTCAGCCCCAAGGTCATCTGAATGGTCAGGGATCAATCTCTCCTTTTGTACTTCACCCAAGGCCTGCAGAAAAAGAGCTTTCACCTCAAGCATTGTAAAGGGACTGTTATGCTCTGCAACAGCAACAGCATCATGAGTTAGATTGGCTTCCATATCAGCTGCAATATCACCTTCCAATATCTGGTGCATTTCCTCCACTTCATCCTCATCCTCAGAGCTAATGAAGGTGCTGTCAACATCATAGTATTGAAGGAGAAGCTCTGGATGGACATCAGCATAAGGATCTTCAGTGTAGACTTCATTTTCAACCTCAGATATGAATCTCATGTCCTGGTAAATCATGATTAGTCCATGTGATGCTGGCAGCCATAGTAATTTGAGATCTTACCAAAGAAGATTGGTTTCATTCAGTTGATAATGGATAATGATTCCACTCATCAATAAATCTCCCTGCATTATCATTGATTTCATCAAGGAAAAAGACATGGAGCAGCCACAAATGAGTGGGGTTACACTGATCTAAACCATGTAGTTGCTCCAACCATAAGAAAAAGGCCTTCCACCTGCAAACAAACTGTTTTCCAACTTCAACCCACAAACATTCAATGCGGATATTATGTGTTGATCTTGAAAAATCAAGTGTTAGTGGATGGAATTGGCTGATAACTACACATATGTGGACATATGATCCCCACATAAATGATGCTTGATTTGGACCTCAATGCATCACCATCCATACAGACACTTCAATATTCTCGCCATCACAGCTACCTCGAACACAGAGTGGTACACCATAGTTCCGAACTGCCCGTAGAAAAATCTGAAGGACAGTTGATGCCCGGTTATTGTTGCATTACCACAACCCATTGATTAGCAGTATGACTTATGAAGAGTTTGAGCTAGCCATTGATGCAGCCCTTTCCAGCTTGACAATTGTTGCTGCCAGTGCTTTTGTTGCAGCATCCGACCAGTCCAGATTTGAAATTTCTTGATCTATTGCCTCGAGAAGTTTTATGGACTGATTTAGAATGTGTTCAGAAATAATATGAAGCCACAGTGGGTCATGATCTTCCTGGCACAAGATACAGGTAGCATGGTTGTATGTGTTACAAATCCTCAGAAACACTTGTTGAATGTCTTGGGACCACTCTTCATCAGAACTTGGAGGGTCTGGCAGTATTGGGAAGTGCATAAGGTGGTGTTCAGTCACCATGCTGCAAGACAATGACAGCTAAATGTGTCATGAAGACAGCAGGACACAAATGTTGTATCTGATCTCTTTTTTCTCAAAAAATATTATTTCTTTTGACACGATTTCCAGCACGTAGCTTGACTCCAAGTTCCTTTTGGCTTATTATTGTCACAGACTCACGAACCTGGTGTCACTAACAGCTTCACCTCAATCACTGGCTCTATCCAACTACAGCATTCTCTTCACGAGAGCAGCATCTGCATAGCATGTCATCAGCCACAAGAGAGAGGCCAGCAAGGTGAACCAACAACTTGAATTATGTCTTCTATCTTACATTGAGCACCCATCCAGGTAGTCACTTGATAGAGTCCGATGGTTTTTCAGACACTACTATGAAGATGTCTTTGTGATCATGCAGATGTGTAAGGTTTACATCATTGACTTGATGGAGTTGTGGTGTGCTGAACTACCTGTCCTATGTAAAAAACAAGTCCAATATGTTTTGTATCGTTTGCCAGCTGCATTGCTCACAAAGCGGTCACCAACATTTGCAATGCTATTCTCACTGCCTTGATCATCCAATTCTGTGCATTGTACAGAAGGTCTGGCAGATGAAAACCCAATTGTGTTAGAAGGCCATGCTAGTACTGACTTTGACTGACTTTTGGACTATTTGTTTGAAGCATGAGTTGTTTCCCTTGAAAGCCATCTTTTACTTGGTACTAGTAACTTGAACACTGACATTCACTTTCCATCTACAGGCTGCTCAACGATGGAAGACAGCTTGATTTGGGATATCTTATGTTATTACTCAAGATGTCGGACTGCTTTGAAGTTGTGGATGGTCGATTTCATGCTCTGTTCCAACTGGAAGGGCACCCAAACTTAGATCTTGCAATAAAACTTCTGATTTGTTATCAATACCATGTTATTCCATGGCTTACGCCTGCATTTTGGGCCCTTGCTGCACTGCCGTTGTATCAACTTATGGAGTCAGACATATGCAGGATTCCCCCCAAGTTCCTTCATTCACTGGTCACCGTTAAGCACAAAATAACAACATACTGTCTTATCCTCGCAGCCATCCCACCACCTGCAGTCAATGGATTTAATTGTCTTACACCAGCAACCTGTAGCCACAGATGGCAAATGGCCTGAAAAAACAGGCCATCAGAAATGTTCCAGCATCTGGATGTCCACTATTCTGGTTGTACTGTTTTTGTAGTGCTCGAAGGTGCTCATATTTCAGGTGTTTGCAGTGGTTGTATTGAACAATCAGTTGCAAATGTAAAAGCTTCTGGGTCCTTACTGGGGGAAGAAGACTTTGTTGAGGACATGGTTACGGAGCTGACTGCATGGCTAGCATAGCAATAGTATGGTTCTTTACTATGAACCCTTCTAATCACTTGCACCATGGACATTGTTAGGTATGTTGTACATCACACTAGATTTCTCTGTTTCCAATCAATTTATTTGTCCGGACTCCATTCCTCCACCATTGAACTGGCCCTCTGGTACATTCGATCACTGATCAGACTTACTGATAAAGGTAGGTAATGTGTACACCACAAGCACCACCTCCAAAAGGATTGCCAGCCCAACCCCACCCTTGTCATATCCCCCTTCAACATCCACATATCCATATTCACAATAGTCTATCTATACATGCCAGTTCCAATCGACTTATCTGACTGTCCCTCCACCCCAGCAGGCCTCTAGCACATTCTATTATCAATTGGAACCAATAAATGTTGAGGCAGTGAATCCATGAACCTATCTGCTCTTTTGCCACCTGCACAAGCCAATTCACCATCATCTATGGTGATATCCCCAAGTAGTATAGCAAACCTTTATAATGCTGTCATTTCTGCTGATAGTACACCAGCTGGCACAGGTTCAAATGATAAAGAACAGACACCTCCCCCCTGTAATGGTCTTAGCCATGATAATATTCGCACCTACAGAAAAGCTGTCCTTTCTGAGAAGATCAAACTACCACCACAGACATTGTTAGGTACATTGTACATTGTACTAAACCTCTCCGATCTATTTAACCTGAATATTCTTTTTAGAAAATGGCATTTTCTCTATGATTAACTTTCCATTCAGGAAAGAAAGCCATGGGTGACCATCTAGACATGCACTTCAGCCAGAACGGGACTTGGAAAGTCGATCACAACCAGGACTATGGCTCTAGATCTGGTGCTTCAAAGGTAGCAACAGAGTCTCGAGCCTGAGGCTGCCCAGCATGTTGCTGAACTTTATTCACAATTTGTTGTGATTCTGCTGGATGATGAGTCAAATCAATCATATTCAGTATCAATGAGAGCATGAAATTCGGGTTCTTGGACAATGACAAAGAGTTGGTGTGCAAGAATGTCGTCAAAAGAGACAATAGGGTATGTCGCATCTGAAATTCTCTGCCCCTTTCTGTTAGTAACTTGAATATAGATTTACCACACATCGCATCATTCTTAAGCTTTGACTTTTGTGCAGAACCTCACAGCACTGCGGTTGTGGATGGTACCTGTAGTCGCTCCAATTTCAGTACTATTCAAGTTTAAAGTATACATGTTGGTAGATTGTACTATGTATGGCAAAAGATAAACTGACAAGATTTCCATCTCAAGTGGGTGATGAAGCTTTGAAGTTCATATGGTGCATGTCATTCGTGTGTGTGGATTATTACCGCCATGTCGTGCATGTGGAATCTGAATGTTCATCGAGCATGCAGATACTGGGTAGTTTTCATGTGTGTGGCTGTGTTGTGTCCGTGTGTGTGGTTAATTTTTGTGCAATCAGGCCACCATATAGCCATAGCCCCTCATCTCACCTCCACACACGATGATGAAGGTCGTGTGAAATTGATCACAGAGTCATGTGGAATTTTTCATCCATTGGCACATGGGAAATCTCTCAATCTGGCAGTCATCAAACAAGTCAAAGAGGATCAACTTAGTGGATTACAAGTTCATACATCCTCTGTCCTTGAGCCAGGTCTCACAACCACCAATGAAAACATGACATTTGCACAAGGCATAGAAAATGACATTGTTCAGCTCTCCACCTCATTGGAAGTCTTGGCTGCAACCATAGGGACATCGCTTACAACTTCCACCCATCCAGCTGAGGCTATGGCAGATCATTCCAATGATGATGACAGGTGTGTGATTAAGCAATCATCCTGTCGCCCAGTTCTGACCTCTTGTTAGCACCTCGATTGCAACAAAGAAATCGCATGTTGAGGCAAGTTAATATGACCTCCACACCAAGGGCATCTCCAGTGTGGTGTCAACCCCTCATAGTAGTCCACATTCTTTGGCGTCTTTGACATCCGTTCCAGCATCTGATAGGCAGACGATTCTCAGTGCCACACAGATTATGGGATGTGTGGTCGAGTCCCCCTCTGCTATTGTGGTTGGTGTTGCAGGTGCACAACTCTCCAAGGAATTCATCCACAGGGACACATCCTTGATGAAAGTGATACAGCAGCAAATGAAATTGGGGTCTAAGGAGCTGACTGCGAGGACGCAGGAGAAGTACAATATTCACAAGCAGGCAACCTCATCGTGGGTGATCCAGCACAGGCCCAGTACCTCAACATTCTTAAACTGATACAGGAAGCACAACCATTATGTTCAACAGTTACTTGGATTACTATATTTCATCCAGAGACAATGACAAGACTGCCATACAGCTTACCCATACCCCACAACAAAATTCGACAGAGTGTGAGCAACAGGTTGTGCAGTTAGTTTAGCCAACATCACAGCAATGTAAAAGTGCACAGATGCAGGGGGTATCCAATGTTGGCCAGAAGTCAAGGTCAAAATCAATATCCAAAAAGTATTTGCACACTGAGAACATGGAGACAGTGAAGCTATCCACCACGTCAGTTTTTTCTCTTGTTTTATATCTCACTTGAAACTAAATTATTCTAACTGTCCATTCATAGTACTACATCAGAACCCAGTCCTAGACAGACTGTGAAAGGGGTTGTGGGGTCGCTTCACTTAGATATAGAAAGCCACTCCATGGAGAGTATCAGGAGTTCACATCGATTAATCGATGGTGATGACTCCCCTTCTGATCTATAACAGTATGGCTGTTTATTCTGTCTCCTATACTCCTTTAAAGCATGTTGATATGTTTCACAGACCTCTTTCTGTTGATGGTAAATTTTCAGTGCAATCACCCCACGACTCCCATTCCTCGCTCTCCGAGTCCTGTCCAATTAGTCATGCTGAGATAATTGGCAATGTGTCTTGATTTTTCCTACATTTCCCAGAAAACCTATCGCTGACCATTCTATATGCCTTCCCTATCAGTTTCTCAGGGTCAGAGGCTGGAACAGTTGCAAGCTTGATCAATGAAATCCATTGGACTGTTGCCAAAGAGGACAATGTAGAATTTGAAGAAGAACAAGTATTGGTGTCCTCAGTGTACACAGACAAGTTCATGTCTGCAATTTCCCCAACTGTTCTGCTAACTATTCATAGTTCTTTAATGGTTCCAATCAAAGGAGGTGAACTTTGAACTCACAGCGATGTTCACCCTGATCAATGGGTTGCATATTCTCCTGCATCCTCCCTATCTTCTTCTCCACTCACATCAGCTGTAGGAGGAGAGACTTCCATTGGTAAGCCTGCAGATCACATTGCAGAGAACAGTGAGTCTGCTTTCAGTTGTGTTCATGTCCCTCCTTCACATACTGTCCTCGGTGTAGATAATTCTGGTGGTAAATTTACTATGCCCACATTCTCTAGTCTAGCACAGGAAGAACAGATGCAAAGTGTGCTGGAGGTGAATAGTGAGCATGACTGGCAAATAAATATCCAGTGGATCCCATAAGTAATGTCATGCTTCACATAACTTATTGGAGTCACGGTCCTCTAGTGACAACAAAGAGCCTCCACCAAGCTACAAGAATGTTATTTCGGATTACGATAATTCACCCATAGGACCAAGCGATGCGTTGTCAAGAGATGACTGCCAGTCCATGAGGCAATACATACAGTGCTACAGAGATAACAAATCGAGCACCCTTGATGTTACAAGTGATGAATTCCAGCAACGATCCAAGGAGGGAGCTTCAGTGCTCAAATAGCACTGGAATCTCCAGGCTACATGTCCTAAAAATGACAGTGATGTCAGCAAGTCTGTTCCCCTACCTGTGGAGGCTGAAGATATGCTTAGAATGCACCAAGAAATGATGTCAGATTCTCTATGTCATATGAGAATGCAGGCTAACATGGCTTATAGGAATGAGAGGGTCAGTTGGGCTTCCGAGACCAACAAAGAATGTATTCTCAACCAGCATATCGGAGTGGTCCCAAGAGAATGTACTAATACAGTACATGAATCATCCTTCCAATTTTTCACAGACATGCACAGTGCAAATGGATTCTCCCAGTTCTCAATTACACTCCTTTGATGCAACATCAACACATGACAATGTAGATGCGTCTTCAAGCTACATTGTCCAGTGAACGCAGCACCTTCCAAGAGTATGTATGCATAGTGCGTAGCAATGAAGATAGGTTCATACTCAATCCTTGACCAGGGTAACCTATCTCAGCCCACTCACTCCATGCTTTTAAGCAAATCTTTGGTCAAGGTTGAAACCCATTCTTTCACCAAGCAACTGACCAAAGTTGTCAATATGTTCCACATGGAAACCCTTGATACCATGACTGCAAGGTCAGTGCTTTCGTCAGATGAGTGTTGGTGGGAACATGCCCATGTTCACTTTTGCAGCAGAAAGGACTCAATGGAAGATGGGACAGGGGTGCACTCACATAGTTTTGCTTCTATTCAAGAAATGGTGGACAATAACCTCCACACCAGGTGCGAATCTAGAAACTTGCCATACTGCGCATATGCAAGCATCAGAGCTAACCCCTTCCCAGTAGCACATTCAATTCTGATTCCATTGCATGCATAACTGACATGGATGGACATGAGATTGAGACTTTGCAATGCCAACTGCATGTTTCTGTTTTACAATTGTATCCAGCACGAAGGACATTTATCAACACCATAGCCAGTTGTCTTCCATGGATCTTTATGATATCACTGAGCATGGCACACTCGATAGGTGCCTAAGCCAGTTCATATTCATCTCTGTTCATATTTCCATCATCTGCTCTGTTGACGACTGCATGCAGACCATTGTCCATTTGTACATGTTTAATGGAGCACTGGATGAGTCTGAGTGGGGACACCAGATAGGGGATGATGGAGGGGTCTGATGGCCAATTGGAAGGTGTGGGGTTGGTCCTCATCCATTATCGATACATGTCCATGTTTGCGCTTGCAAAGGTCCATACAGATCTATTGTGTGACCATCTGGAATGAAGCTGATTTCAAACCATGTATGTAGATGGCATGGAGAGTAGATGTACTAGGCACGTCACAATGGATGTTGACTGTTTGAGGGTGGGGCGACTTTGCATTCATTCGAAATATTTTCCTTGCAAACCGAGCGGCACATGTTATTGATCACCGACTGTTCACCAATGATCATCCTGGGGCCATCGTCCACACCAGGTTGAGTACCATGGAGTACAGACTAATGGTGATCATGATCGCAAGTATAACTGGGTGACTGTTTGGTATGTACTTATCACTTGTGTATCTGTGGCGAGTGGTGTAAATGGGATTCACTCACAGCACGTTCTTTTTTGAAGCAGACTATGAGGTACTCATCACCCATATCCTTTCTTGTATTGACCTCGACCTAGGCACACCACAACACCTTGGCTTGCTTTGTGCCATCCTCAGAAAGGCAAAGGAAATAGTGGTCACATTGAATGACACACTGTATTTGATCATAGATATTCTAGTATGTGTTTGCCCAGTCGTTATGGGTGCTTATTAAATGGTGACATTGCTAGGAATATCATGGGCTCGAGGTGGGGAACGTGTCTGTCAATGAACTCAATGTGGGATATTGGGTCCAGGTGATGGTATTTTTGTGCAAGCAACTCAAAGACCAAGTACTGGATGTCTTTGTAGAGGACGGTGAGCAGTATGAACAAGGTGTTTCAGCACCACTAGATGCAGAACTGCACATGTCAGCAGAGGAGTTGGTTTAGCATAATTCAGAGCTGGTTCTAGGACGATGGGAGCAAGATTCAGATATACAATCTGCAGAAAGTACTATATGGCTTAAGGAGCGAAGGCAACGTTCCATTTGAGCCTATGACATGTCTTTCCATTCTATCCAAGAAACTTCCATAACCATTTTTTGTCCTCCACAAACCCCCAGGCCCCAGTGACCCTATAATTGATGTTGGTTGCCTGTTGTCTCTGAGTTCAATCAATATGAGGTGCAATAATTGCTACTATGATAGTAGTGGAGCAGAGTGGGTTCTTTCAGGGTAGCCACCACCAGCCCAGGCTTCAGAGTGTGACACAGGCTATCTTTTTGTCAGAAGAGGTTCAAGTAGTCAGAAAAACCACAGTATATTGCCATGTTACAGTATCTGGAAGGTGGCCACATGCAGCTATCTAATGTCCATGACACAACAAAGACAAGATGTACATAGATAGTACCAAACCACTCAATGAGCTGGAGCAGCTGCATTGTTTATATGTCACAATGCTTGAAATGTACCACAATTCTGTGCCCTTGACATCCTCCCCTGCAAGAGCTTTCTCAAAGTTAGCTGGGGGATTCTAGCACCACTTCGGGATGTCTTCCCTGAGTGCTGCACAATAGAAAGTCAAAGAGCTAAAGGTAGCTGCTTGAAAGGACACTCACCTGGTTTCAGCCAACAATTCTGAAGAGCTTTAACAAGCACCTCCTTGACCACACCCTGAAAGTCTAGCCAGGATGCTGATGGCCACTTATGTATAGCTGGCAGCCAAATAACCCACTAGCAAAAACTGCAAGTTGATCAGGCATTGGAAGAAAGATAGAAGGAGAGAGGTACCTTTTCTGCCCTATGATTAGAGACAAACACCTGCTCTCCCCCTTTTGTCTCTTCCACCCATACCAAAAATACCTGTGCCAGGCAGATAAAGTGTAACACCCCACATCTCATTGTAACTTTGTTGGTAAAGTTCTTCACGAAAGCAAGTTGATAGTCCTTGCTACCAAATCATATATCCAAGAGGTGTAGCATAGCGGTGATGTCCTCAATAAGTGAGATATCAAGGGGGTGGGGGAGCTGCTCATTGGAGGATGCAGAGGGAAGGGAATTTGTTGTCAGAGCAATGCCTGCACTTCTGAGCTTTGGGGAGTTCGGAGCAATTAAAGCAGGGTTGACAAAAACCTATGGGAAATTAGCAGGGTAAAGGCGACTTTGAACATAGCTTATGCACAATGGAGCCACCACTAACAACCAGCCAAGCTGGATCATCTCTGATTTTCTCACTTTCAGCCATGGAAAAGGTTCCAAGTAACTCAAATTGAGTAAGATCCTTATTCTTCTGGATCCACACACTGAGCTCATCCATTTGACCTGCAGTTTTTGGAAGGTTTTGGATGAGGAAATCAGCTAGCTTGTTGGGGGTCACTAAGTAAGTGTTTTGTTTCCAATAACATTGAAGTAGAACTTTATCAATCATATAGCTAGTACAGTGCTCAAGGGGGACAAAGAAGAGGGAAAATAGATTGTGAGAATTTCCTTCTCTTAAATAGTGCCTGGTGATTTCAAGGTCAGTCACAAACTCCAGCCCAATTAGCCTATCAACATATATCTTTGCCGTTGTGAAAGCTTCTCTCTGAAGTCTTACAGCTATTTTCAGTATTGGGCTGCTGATTGGTCAGATTGGCTCTTTGCAGCCTCTGACATTGTAAATAAGCAAGCTTGAACATCAGATTCAGAGGAGAGCACATAGCAGAAATGACAGAAACTTAGTTTGAAATTGCCTTGCTGAGCGTGGAGTGTACTATGTTGTCACTGTGGTCTCTGTACTGCAGCTTATACTTGGATATGATGGAGACCTGATGGACATGTTCAGGCCATTGCTCCATTCCAGTGTGCCAAAGTTATTGGGCCCTGCACCTGTGTTCATGCAGCAAGAGACAAAGACTGTGGATAATGTCTTTTCAAGCAACCCCTGAGAGACTTGCCTCAACTATGTCCACCAACATACCCAGATCATGGTATTCCTAGCGAGTAATGGCAAGGCATTGACGTCCATATGGCATAAAGCGATACAGAGTACTTATAATGAACACATTGAGTAATACAAGTCAACTGAAACTAGTCCAAAAGAACAAAGCCGTGGTTCCACACACTAATGTAACGTAACTCAATAGCCATGCCTGGTACTCGGAGCAAGACAAGGACTGTTGCGCCCTAACCTGGCGGGGAGCCTACACAGGGATCTGTCAAACAAATGTAGTGAATTTGCACTCACAGGAGACAGCAATGCAGACTGTCCATTGTTGGGGCTAGCGTGGTCCAGCTCCTGTCGGAGATCCCCAAGAAGAATCTTCAGCATGTACTCGGTGTCAAATGCGCCTTGCCTGGGATCATATGGAGTGCTGTCAATGATATCCTGTCAAAAGGTTGAGCAATTCATCGCATATGTATATTCGATGAAGCAATATACCCTGATCTTGTAATGAGTCATGAGGTGATCATCGAGTGTGTGCAGCAGTTCGGAAGCAGCTGGGTCTGTGCCGATTTGCACGAACTGAATCCTGAACATATCATGTTTGATGTGATGGCATTTTAGACGATGCGCTGCATCAATGATGACACTCTCGAGATCCACTTGGTCGGCTGAATGAGTAGTTGTGAATGATGAGCAAGAGCTAATAGACGCATGAACCCCGACTTACTTGGGAGACCATTAGTGATCACTATGGCAGTAATCAGCTCATGAGTAGAGTGCTCACACTCGCTAAGGGGAAGGTAATGGTTAATGATCTGACCGAGCTTCATGCCAGTCGGGGTGTCTTCATCTGGAGAGTGGGTCAGGACCACCTTGCCATGTATAAATATGAATGGCACATGCCTTCAGGCAGGAGTCGGTTGAACAAGGCATTTACCTCTGCACTGGACTACATGACAACTGAATCAATTGATGTCCTTATGATGCGAGAAAATACAACTACCTGCATGTTGGAAGCATACTCATCTATGTGCATGAAATGAATATCAGCACCTTTTGATCTGTATTGGTTGGCAATGTCTACAATGCCGGCGAGAGCTTCCCAGGCTTGCGCCCAGAGGTTACCATCCTGCATCTAGTCACATTGTCAACAGGTCGCCTCAAACTGCTAAGAGATCCACTTACGGACAACAAATCATTGACAATGATAACAGTCTTGATCTCACTGTGACAGGTCAACAGGGCAAAAGGGACTCTTGGGGAGTTATGCATGCCAATCTTTTAAGACTAGCCTCTCGATCAATATCAGAAAGGTCGGGGATGAATTGCGGGATATCACTCTCGACGAGGGTCGTGTTGAAAAGGTCTACTTCGCCATGGTGGAGTTTTGATCCATGGGATGATCTTGTTGCACGCTGCTGAGCAAGTACAACTGTATCCTGAGTAAGAACTCCTTTAGCTTCCACAGCAGAAGAGAAGCCCCAGCAGAGCTGTGAAGTGCAAACAAGAACTTCATAGTTGGAGATCTGTGATCAAATCAGCTCAAGGCCTTCACTGGGACAGGAAGTGGATACTATATGCTCTTTACCAGCATATCCAATTACTGCCCTGGCAAGCTGGGGACTCGCCTTACCAATGTCTGTCAATCAAGGTCTTGAGTCCGCTAGTCACATAGACTAACTGCGGGCCACTCACGAAAAATGCCCTTCCAAAGAGCACAGGCAATGTACAGGGTGGATCTATCACGATCTTCACCGAAGGGGACAGCACTGTCTGGAATCCAGCCATCCTCGGTCAGGACCTGAATATTTGTATTCAATATGCATTCACAATCACCAGATATAGAGCTAAACCATACCCAAACCAAAGGAACTGGAGAACTGTGTTGTTTAAAGTGCTCAGTGCTTCGACACGCAGCCGCAAGTCATTCACCCTTTCAAATCGTAGAGTGGGATTCCACTACCGTCGAGATGGCAGGTTGACTACCATAGTCAGATATAGCGGATGTGGACAAGGGCAAGCCATTGGCCCCAAGGGAAGCATGTTTCTGCTGTGCAGCTTTGCGTGAGAAGAACATGATGATGAACGTAGAATGGAACAGGAGTGGGCTTCAAGCATCCACACATCACCATCATTTTATACCTTATTGTGCATCATATGTCTAAACCGAGAACATGAAAGCCACTATCGAACCCCAGGATCCACATCAAACACGATGCAGGGTACCTCAGGTGCAAGTGCATTGATGAGTTGGCAAAAGTGGAAAGAAAGAACACACTGTTTCAGCCACTGGAAACGAATCAATCACATACCCGCTCAGGTTCGCGTTCGATTGGAATGATATGGAGTGATGACATTATGATATTGCCTGTGGCACAGAGTGTGTGACATGGGGCAAGAAAGAAAAAGCAAGTCACTGAGTCATTGATAATATATACGCCAGTTCTGAAACATTTGGTCTTGGATCATCCCTCTGATGTGAAGCTGGCCAGTTCTAGTGTGCCTGAAACCCATGGAAACTAAGCTCTGATTGGAGGAAAGAGCACCAAGCAGGTAATACCTGATAATATAAACAAGTACAAATTGTGACCAACATGGCCAACATCCTGCATACAGTGAAGTAATGGTGATCAACAATCCCCCATTCCCCACAACCTGTGCTCATCACGGCTGTCTCTGCGACTTGGATCCGAGATTCAAATTGTTGTAATAGAAATGCTATTACATGGGACCGATGTGAACAAAGTGGACATACCTCAGGCCACCACAAGTGCCTCGCACTCTTGGAGGAATTCCCTATGAAGGGAGCTCATCCGCAGCTGAGACCATACCTTGTCCAGGCCAGCGGGGCACCACCAGCCTGGTGCCTCCTCTCTCACCTCAAGTTCCTTCAACCTAATTTATTGATGAGCAACCACCCACCACCAGCCAGCCTGTCACCTTGACGCAAACAAGGAAAGAAAAAAGACTCACCTCAGCACCTCTCGATTGTTGTTCAACTTGTGGTGTGCAAGTAGCACAAGCATGTCCATAAATGAGATCCCCTTGCCTCGATAAAACATCATGTTCGCCTTGTGGTGAATACGCATATACACCACCCATCATTTTCGGATCACCACAAAATTGATCTTGTTGAGGCTTCAGCTTGTTCAGCTTGTGCATGTGAACCCCGCCCGTCTTGTTGTCCTTTTTCGACTTGTCTTGGCAGGCCACTAAGATGGATACTGTCGAATACTGGGATGGATAAACACACACTTCAAAGATGCCACTGAGTTTCTGCACGCAACAATGAACAGTTGGTCGCAAGACAATTCGGGAATGACGTACAGCAAGCAATGGAACAAGGTTTGGAGGTTCCAACAGACCGATGTTCGGATCTGAGAACTGGGCCCAGGCTTTTTTAAATGCACATATCTCTCAGCGCATGATCAACTTCAAGATACCAGTCGATTGAGAATGGACCACACACCAGTTCAAATGACACCCTGAGGAAAGGTCTTGAGGCTGTGCTAGAAATGGCAGTGACAACCATTAGTTCGCTCATCAAATCTTTCGAGTCAGGCACATCCATGTTGCAGGATGACACTGTACTAGTTGGAAAGGAAGCTCAACACCTGAACAAGACATAAAAAGACTCAGGTCACTCCACTTTTCAGGAGTTAAAATTGCTTCATACAAAGACATCAAAGTTGGCTGTGATGGTTGAGGGCTAATGGTGATAGTGTGATACCAGGCTTTGGTGATAATCCCTGCGGATGCTCCTTGGTTAGTCACGGTAAGCAAAATTGTAGAATCTTTTCGTGAATAAGATGAGACGACACATAGATACACCAAGTATTCTTTGAAGTTGCTTCTCACTGCACCCACAATGAGGCTTCAGACACCACGACTCAACAATGAAGTTCAACATGCTCAATAAACTCTACAAGTGTGTAGTGCATGCAAAACCCAGAGTCCAGACGGAAATGACAAACAACATCACAAACACTGCACCAAAATACAACAAACAACTTCATGGTTGGCCTCAATGCATGAGTGCACCTCAAGGCTTTCGCAACAACTCCACAATGCATAGTGCAAATTGAATCTAAGCTTGCAAGAATTGAATCAGGTCCTTCTGGCTTTCTATAGTCGACACACTCGATCACAACAGGTTGGCTGAGATTTCTAGCCCCATCTATCTATCCACTACCTCTACATGCAGTCATTTTCTGGGGTGGATTGTGGGCTGTGGAAATAAAAAGAGATGTGGAGTACAATAGGAATACATAGCTCTGCAGAAATCACCCCACATGAATCAGAGAAAACTGCAGGAGAAAAAATAACAGTAGCCTGTTTCACATGGCTGACATGCAGCACCAGAGGTACACATAATCAGGGGTACTGGAAAACTTCAGGGAAAGGCAGTGCCTTACATATAAAGCACTTTGCAGGACGAGAAATATTCCTGCAAAGCTCATCTAAGGGGATCTCAGCTTTAATTCTTGCCAAATTTTCCACATCCTGCAGGTCTTCCTCAACCCATGGTAGGGACTCAAGGATGAAATAAACCAGGCAATAAGCCAACAAATGAAGATCATCTCGGAATGAAAGGGCTATGGAAAGATGTTGTAATTGAGCCATTAGCAGGGGCAAGCAGGGAATCACATCTGAGTCGCACCTTCGCTGCGTAAGAAATACTGACTTGTCCAAATGGGACTCCTACCAAGTGAGGCACCAGGGGGGGATGGGCAATGTTGCAGAGCCTCAAAGTCT
Source organism: Boletus coccyginus (assembly GCA_025782845.1). Classification (NCBI taxonomy): domain Eukaryota; kingdom Fungi; phylum Basidiomycota; class Agaricomycetes; order Boletales; family Boletaceae; genus Boletus; species Boletus coccyginus. Next base: position 210,895 of record JAHZSR010000038.1, on the reverse strand, counting down.
ATCAATGAAATCTGCGCATCCCTCCTGTGAAGAAAGAAATTTCCAGGCTTGACATTGGTGTGGATGAATCCTGCTTTGTGAATTTGTGACAATCGATGCAACTACAAGGTCACTAAGTTGGTGAAGTGGCGCGCAGCAGACAGGAATCTCACCATTCCTGACACAAACTCAACCATAAAGTGGAAGTTGAGAGTGCCATGTGTTTTGTACATCGTGCCAAGATCCATACCCAGGTGCTCTGTCACAAAAAAGATCCATGGGCTGTCTTTCCCATAGTCAATGATCTCTGGTAGATTGTACACACGGCCTTGGAGTAACTTGTAGTTGTCGTACTCCCTTGAAAGCAACAAGCTATGGAGCTGGGCATTGCATTGCACTTTCATGAAGCGGCGCACCATCTGTTGTTCACAGCCATAGCCATAGCCAGATGCTTCTATGTCCCAATAAGGTCATGCCTGCTGCATCCACTGCATACCACTCACTGCCAGTGTACCAGAATTTTTCTGGGTTGTCTGAGGGGTGGAACCTCCAACCTCTGATGATCAATGGAATTTCCTGATCGCTGCTACTTCTGCAAATTGGCATCAGTTCCAGCCATACAGTCATATCCCTGTGGTAGTTACTGACTGAACTGAAGAAGGGCTTGTGGACGTTACGTCCATTGCATTGATGAAGTAACTGCAAGAGTCAGTGTGAGGCACCTTAAGATGAGACAACACCTCAGTGACGTCGGAGCTACAACCCAGGCTAACAGTGACAAACAAGTTCCCAAGTGGCCAGCACAGTGAGTAGCACTGGCAGGAACATCTTCCTTTCTGTGTGAAAATGAGTGGGGGTGAGCAGTGGCTGAGGGGCATCACAGGGCTGCCACTGCCAGCGAAGTGGTACTGAGTGGTGACACATGAGAATTTGAGAAGGCTGAGGATGGCCACTTGAGTTGCACCTTTGAATGTGACCTGGTTTATAACAACTGCAAAGTGGCTAGTACCCTGACTTCTAATTGAGGAGCCTCTCCTGAATTCAAATTTAAGGTCCTGGTCCATGCATTGACATCAGCAATATGTCACTGCTACTGTGACGTCTGCAGCATCTGTACACAGACCATACAGATGTACAGTTTTCACAGTAGCGTGACTGTGGACAGTCATGTCACTTATGGGTACAGACCCTGCTGTCTGTACACAGTTTGCTCACAGACTGTACAGTATGCTCACAGACCACACAGTAGAAAGGCACAAAAGGCATTTTCGATGTCACAGTAGAAAAAAAAGTAGTTATAGGGTGAAAAGTAAATCTAAGGTTGCACACCTTTCTTGCACTCATTCTCCAACAAATTGTGCACTTTCATATCCCTATGCTATTAAAAACAGAAGTTAGAAAACAGTGAAAATAAGTGAAAGATAGCTGACCTTCACCATCTGACTCCACCTCTATGCTGGAGGACACTGCAATCAATGCACAGTCATCCAACATGTCTGTGTCATCCACAGCATCCATGGTCAATACATGCTGTGAAACTTGCACCTGCCTGGATTGCACTGCAGCATTGTAGCATTTCTGTGCCCCATCAAGAATCTGGCCAAACTTCCCCTTGCCGATTTTTGAAATTGATTGTGTATACCAAAGCGCCTTTGTTCCCCAAACCACATCTGAGAAACTTGCACTTGGGTCTTGACTCACTATCTCAAGAAAAGATAAGGCTTATAGAAGTGTACAAGATGTTGGTTTTTCCAAAAATTGAGAATGATAAGCATAAAAGAATAAAACAAAACAATTGTTAGTACTCTAGATGGGGATCAAGGTATACTTGATCAGTCCCTGGGGGACAGACAGCAGCGCGACAATCTCCGAAGTGCTGTGTTGCCAATAGTAGTCTTCTTGTTTTGCATGGAGACAGCGCGTGTCACAATAGAGCAACTACACTTCTGTAGTGCGGTGACCAGCAAGGGAGTTTGGATCATCGAGGTGGAAATCATGGAGTAGCTGGGTGATGAGATCTTCATCTAGGAGGGGAATCTGTAGAATCTGATCAATAAGATCAGCTAATTCTACCTCATCCATGAAGCGGAGTGTTTCACTTGCAGATCATAAGAAGCCGATCTCCTCAAGAGTGAAAAGGGGATTAGCAGATGGTGTGTGCTGCTGGAAGAACTCACCCTGGTGTATCGAGGTGGAGGGAATAGTAGTACCATTGATAAAGATAACCACAGCAGTCTCTTGCAGACAGTCATATGCCTGCAGAAGAGTTAGTATGGTGAGAATAGACTGTAATATACTATAGGCATGTGCATGGAACTTGTGCATGTCCTCAAGATGATGGCAGCGGTCAATTTGGAGGTGGAGGACATGGAGCTCATATGATGGAGTGCAGCCGAAATATACTGTGGGGGGATGGTGCATCAACTGCTTGCTCCTTGGCATTCCATCCCAGTCATAGGCTTGTTCCAAATACCTCCTTAGTGATAGGTAAAAGGTTGTCATATGAAATATAGCTGCATTGATGTACGACGATGCAATCTTCCCCTCCAGTGGGGAAGGGTGATAGTCTAGGTTATACTTGAATGGCGGCTGGAAATAGGTAGTCCCGTAGTTGCCGTTTGTCTTGAATGAATTAGTTTCATTGAAATGTCCTTCTCCGAAGGGAAGGACTCCAAACCTTTGATTTGTCCGAGTATGGAACTGGTTTGGGTCAAATATTCCCTCCATGAGAGGGTTAGATCGACTAAAGAAAAGTTTCCTGGGACAGTCCAGGTCTCTGCTAAAAGGCAATGGATACTGGGATATGAAACAACCTAGAGCTCTTGGCTAAGGCTGATGCTCTTGAATAGACTTGGAAGCTAACTTCTTAGTGGCATAGGTTTGGGGAATCAATCCACATAAAGAGAGAGGGGAAGTGAGTCAGCCTAAGGAGCAGAAGGGAAAACTCCAAGGAGGGCAAGACTAGGGGATCTTGGCCACTGCTTGGGGGCTTTATATACTACATAAAGTATGTACATGTTGTGCATAGATCTATAGATTAATGAGTCCCTGAACATGTGTGCAACACATGTATCAGTACAGCCATGGAATGGAAGCATGACATAAGGGGAAAGCATGGAAAAAAGCAGGAACATGAGAAGAAGGATGTAAATAATGAAATGGAAGCATAATCCTGACCATGAGGGTGTGGCAGAGATCATAGATTCATGAATGATCATAAATGAAGAAGCATAGATGTGGCAGGACATGAAAGACATGAGGATGATGCATGCATCAGGAATGGAAGAATAATATATGATCAGAAGCAGAAGCATAGCCATACCACAGGGTGAAGAGGTAAGGAGGTAAGAAGGTGAAGGTATGAAGATGTGAAGGGCTGGAGGGGTATCCTGTGATATGGTGAAGGTGTGAAGGTGTGACATGGTGACATGGTGAAGAGGTGAAACATAGGAGAGTGGTCCAGACCATCCTAGAAATTAGATAAAGATTGCAAGCAATCTTGAGATAAAGAGTTATCACATATCTAATATGAGTTGATTGCACTTTGGTGCATAGATAGCTTGATTGTGCATGCCCAGTGCAGTTGATAAGAAGATTGCACCTGTCCAAGGTGTCTGATAAGAAGTAACATCTGACCTGTGTACTTGATGAAGGGATGACACATGTCCAGAGTGCCTGATAAGGGAATCTACCCTTGAGGGAAGTGAAAAATAAAAAGATAGAATGCATCAAGCATAGGAACAAGTTGGCAGCTGTTACAGGATATGTCCAAGCTCCATGTAGACGAGGTGGAAGTGGTACTACTGGTCTCCGATTGATCATCTTTCTCGGCAATTGGATAGTCTGTAATAAAAGTCGGAGAGGGAGTCGGGGTGACGACATACCCCAAGCACAGTGTAAGGTGCCTGTCCTCCCTGGATGGGGCGAGAAGAAGAAACCTCCCCATCAATGGGGAGGTAGTCAGCGGCATACTCATTAGCTCTAAGTCTAAAATCCTCTCACCCGGTACCTTCCATGGGTGATTGTCAGCATCTTTGTTGGTGATCTTCTTTTCCTCCTGAGCTCAACTGAGCTTGCGTTGACCTGCACCAAACTGTTTGGATGCAGATACATAGTTATTGTATATGTGATGCTAGACATTTGACCCGAGATTTGAGTTTTTACTATATTCCCACGGTCCAAATGCTTAGCTAATTGAGGGACATATAGACCATAGTGTCTAGAATATACCTCTATGTTTCCTTATTTGTTCGTTCACAGGTTGTGGAGAAACAAAATGATTTCTCCCAACATACATTTATTACTATCTACAAGTACATAGCAAACCATTTTCTTAATATCTCTTTTACCCTTAAGTACTTAGCCAAGTGTCAGAGAAGCAATTGGAGCATGTGACCTCAGTTGTAAATCACCTGACTCAGATCATGTGACCTTGCACAGCATGAGTCATAATGAGTCAAAGTGAGTCAAATAAGGACTAATCAAAGCACTGCCCCTAGACCAGCAAAATGATCATGTGACCTGCACAGCATGAGTCATAATGAGTCGGCAAGAGTCATGATGAGTCATTGCCAAGCCAAAGGCTATTTTTAGCTTATTGCAAGTCATTTTCTGACAGGTTGAGTCAAAGTGAGTCAGTATGAGTCAATATGAGTCATATTTTGGCACAGCCACCTGGGAACCGAAGGTAGCACAGCCACATGTAAATTACTATATAAGGAGCGCGATTCAGCCCCATTTAAGAGAGTTCCCTCTTTTAGAAAAAAGATTCCTACTTGAATTGAACTCAACCAATGGATGTTCACAAGTGCACCCCTCTACAAACAGACAGTGAGGCTGTGTAGAGAAGTTCCCACGCTATAAATAGAGCTACTTAGACCCATAGTTAGAAGTATACTGAATCCCTTAGGATAGGGTTAGTTAGGACACCTTTAGGGAGAAAACCCCAGAGCGGGCAACTAAAGGGAATAGATCTCCAGCTAGTAGGGAGACCTAATGGTTCATTAGTACCTTGGGAAAGGGTCGAGTCGAGCATTTAAGCTGATTGCCAACTCCTTAGTGCATAATAGAATTAGTTTAGGAAAGACTATTCTGTGTGTCTAAGTGACGTGTGAGAATCAGTAGCAAGAGTGAAGTGTATTGACACTACCTACCCAATTGAGCATTCCTAATTGACTGGAGTTAATTGGAAGTCATTGAGAGTGCATCTTAGGGAAGTAACCCTAGTTGCTACAAAGTATCCTTCTAGCAACCTGAAAGTTGTCTAGACCATTTCCCCAACTAACTATAATACATTTTGTACACCATCCCAACAGAAACCAGACCCTCAACATGTTGCTGAACCCCAATCCCCTCAACCTCATTGAAGATTGACGAACAAACCACATGCCTGATAGTCAACTCTTTTCTACAAGATTGATACTTGTTTCTAGTACCAACTCGACCAGGGAAGAGTACTCTCTTCACCTCACTTCAGATTTACTATCCATGGAAGATAAGATTGGTTGCCTGGTAAGCGTTTCTTAGCATTTCTACTGATCTTATCTAGAAAGAAGACAGTGTCTCAGGCCACTGGTTTGGAGAAGAGAGAGGAGGGAAGGAAGATCATCATGTTGGGGAGGAGGGGTGAGGATGGGAGGAGACAATGTGCAGCTCTCCTGCTTGAGGAGGTAGTCAAGCTGCACTTGATAGCCAGGGAGGAAGGGAGTGGTACAATGATCCAATTGGATAAACATCACGTAGGGGACAGGGGATGTGATCTTTCAGGTGTCATCAGGTAGTGCCACAGTGGGCAGGCTTACCCATCGCTTATTGGGTTCCATGTCCACTTTGGGTAATTCCGTGGAAAGTATGTAGACTAATTGGTAATTGCTGTCTATATTATATATTATACAGCATAGGCTGCAGAGTGGCATACTGTGCTGAGTTCAAAATGATGATGTCAGCTAAGCAATTACTAATCAAGGCATGCACAGGTGAGGCAAATGTCCCAAGTCGAGCATTATCAAGCTTGGGCGGAGGCTGCCCATAGCTCATGAGGGATGGTTCAGGTTGAAATAGAGTCTGATAAGCATCAGATAGATGATAGGGTTGATTCGGCATCATGCCCCAGAGATTCCCTCCCTCTGGGGACTCACGATTAAATATTCTTTGTATTGTCGGGCTGTAATCTTCTTGCACCTCAAGCTCTGGGCGCACTTCCATATTTGGTTCATTTTGGATCTCCGGCTCCACTATCTTCCCCAAGTAAGATCGAGTGGAGCTGTACCCTCCTATTATGAGTGGCGCACTTCCATTCTTGGCAACTGACGGTGGTAGAAGAATTTCCAAGGTCCAATTATCTTTGCCATTAACGTAGCTAAATCTTAGGTACGTTCCATCTAATCTCTTGTCAATGAAGACAAAGTTCTGCCGCTGCCAAGGGTGGCTGAGTAGTATGTCGAGGGGACAATCTGTAGATACTCAAAAGTTACTATGAGTAGTTAGTCCTCCTATTTGTATGGCTAGATTAGGAATCAGTCCTTTTAATTCACCATTATCCCTATTCATATCACATAGTGTTAGACTAATATTGATATCCATCAGCACCTGTAGTTTCTCCCATAGTTCATGAGTAATAATATTTACTTTACTACCTGAGTCTACTACAGTGTTATATACTTTGTTAGCTATGCGGATAGGAACTGTCAATAACGGCCCATGGTCCTGGCTTGTTCTGACATGATGCACATGAAAAGTGGCATTAGCTGATGTCACCTGTTGAAATCTAATCTGATCGGCTAACGCTTGTGTCAATTCCCGTGAGTAATCTAATATTTCTCCCATGGTCAGCTCTATCTTAGTGCCAAGTATCTTAGTTAGCACGTCACGAGGATTTGTGGCAGTGGATAACTCCGTGCACCACACTGCCATGTTTCTAGAATATTCCTTAGAAGGCTGTCCACTCACATGGGATTTATTCCCATCAACTTTTTCAAGAAACTCCACGCTCCTTCCTTTTTCATTATTCCCTCCCTGCTTCCTCTCAGAGATGTCAATCATCTCTACATCTTCATTGTCGTGCATGTCAGTGCACACTCATCAAGCATCCTTTGACGCTCCTATCAGGAATGTCATTTCTCAATGAGGTAAGTCGATCACCTTCGATCGCTCATCGCTAACAGCTTTCTTCACTTTTTGGCCTTTGGATGGCATGGGAGCATTCTGGATGTCATCTCATTGCTTGATTAACTTTGCCCTCTCGTCCTGACCTCTTGAGGATCCTTTTGGATCATCCTGAGTATCTGGTAAGTTGTTCTCTTTATTCCTTTGCCATTCGCACTAATATTGATCTTTCTTCTCAGATTGATTATTTCTTTCGATTCAGTGGCTTGACCATGGACACAGTGCTTCATTAGTGTCACCGTCATTTATATTAGGTGAGTTTTTAATCACCACTTCATTTTGGTGCTGACTACCTTCCAATTTCTTGGGAGGTACATACACTCTGTCCATGATTTCCTTTTGGGCGGTCTTGGCTTTGCACTGAGATTGTACCACACCATAACTTTGCAGGATGTCATCAACATTGTCTTCATTGTCTTCATCCATCAACAAGTAAGGTATGAATAATTTCTCTTTGTCTTCTGATTCCTCTTCATCACTGACTGATATATCAGGTATGATATAATTTGACGATCTGCACTTCAGGCTATTGTGGTCTACCATAATTAGGTTCGTTTGCGCTTGTTTATCGTTTCGTGCGCACTGCTCAACCATTCAGTGATAGCTCTCAATTATTGATTCGTCTACTCTCCTATTGAGTGCTTCTTGATCCCTTGATAAGTTTACCATGCTCTGTCGGTCATATACTAATTCTCTATGGTCTATTAACTCCAGCATGCAGGAACAATTGCTTAGGCAATGGTCATGACTGTTACACCTGAAACACTTAAAGGGTGGGTGGGTGGGTATTAGGTAGTAGTCTATTCCTACCATTAGTAGACCTTTGTAGTACTTCCCTTGTAGTAGTACTATTCTGTATACTACTAGGAGTATCTTTGAATGTAGCAGATTTCAACCTAGGTTTTTCTAAGATGTCTACTACCAAAGGCTCTACTTTAAGGGCCTTGATGTATGTAAGCTCTTGCATAGGCAGGATCATCAAGCTTGAGTTTACTCATATGATCTATAAGTGAATCAACATCATCAGAGGACTTCTTAGATTCCTTTTTTGGCTCAGGCTTCTTCTTTGTTCCCTTGTCCTTGTGTTTCTTGGAGGACTTCTTCTTCCTCCTTTGACATTCATCATCACTAGACTCATTATCTGAACTGTCATCAGATGAATCTGTAGTAGAGTCAGAGTCAGTGCTACTCTCTTCAGAGGAGCTCTCTGTGTCTGAGTCTGTTCCATCCTCACCGAACTTGTATCGATATAATAGCTGGTTTATGACTCGACTGACTTTACTAATGTGGAAGAGCTTACTCATATCTATGCCAGTGTTACTGGCAAGCAGATGTATCTGCACCTTCTCTCGCATGTACTTAGGGATTCCTTTTCAAAAGTAGGTGCGGTATTCTTTGTCTTAAATCACCTTTGCGGCCTTTAACCATTGTCCAACTACTGTAAATTTGTGCTTGTAGGCCTTCCATTGTGACATCTTGTCCAAACTCTTCTTGGCATATTTCTGAGTGAGCTTCCTAAGGTCACTCTTCCTGTACTGAGCATCTACTCGCTCAGCATCATAGAGATGAAGGATCTTGGTTCTCAATCTATCCCAATCATCATTCTCATATTCATCAAGGAATTCGATTAGTCATCCAACTTGACTACTACAGTAGTTGGAGATCCCTTCATATTTCTCCTTGTTGGTGGTGATGTTGTATTAAGTGAGCAATTGCTCATATTGCTGTAAGAAGCATTTGACTTTGGAATAGTGCCCTTTAAACTTGTCAGGGGCATCTCGGCTTCTATGGCTGGGTAGAGTGGTAGGTGTTGTTCTTATGTCTACCATGATTCATAGTGTCTTGTTATGTACTTAGGGGTAAGTTTGTGTATTCCCTATGGGACTTGTTGTGATGTAATACTATTGCTGAAACTCCTCACGGTGGGCTCCAGTTGTCTTCTTTCTAGATAAGATCAGTAGAAATGCTAAGAAATGCTTACCAGACAACCAATCTTATCTCCACAGATAGTAAACCTGAAGCAAGGTGAAGAGAGTACTCTTCCCTGGTCGAGTTGGTACTAGAAACAAGTATCAATTTTGTAGAAAGGGGTTGACTATCAGATACATGGTTTGTTCATCAATCTTCAACAAGGTTGAGGGGATTGGGGTGCAGCAACATGTTGAGGGTCTGGTTTTCTGTTGGGATGGTATACAAAATGTACTATAGTTAGTTGGGAAATGGTCTAGACAACTCTTGGATTGCTAGAAGGATACTTTGTAGTGACTAGGGTTATTTCCCTAAGATGCGCTTTCAATGACTTTCAATTAGCTCCAGTTGATTAGGAATGCTCAACTGGGTAGGTAGCATTAATATGCTTCACTCTCACTACTGATTCTCACACGTCACTTAGACACACAGAATAGTCTTTTTTAAACTGATTCTATTATACACTAAGGAGTTGGCAATCAGCTTAAATGCTTGAATTGACCCTTTTTCAAGGTACTAATGAACTATTAGGTCTCCCTACTAGCTGGAGATCTATTCCCTTTAGTTGCCTGCTCTGGGGTTTTCTCCCTAAAGGTGTCCTAACTGACCCTATCTTAAGGGATTCAGTATATTCCTAACTATGGGTCTAAGTAGTTATAGCGTGGGAACTACTCTACACAGCCTCACTATCTATTTGTAGAGGGGTGCACTTGTGAGCACTTGTTGATTGAGTTCAATTCAAGTAGGAATCTTTTTCCTAAAAGAGGAAACTGTCCAAATGGGGCTGAATCGCACTCCTTATATAGTAATTTACATGTGGCTGTGCTACCTTCGGTTCCGAGGTGGCTGTGCCAAAATATGACTCATACTGACTCACTTTGACTCACCCTGTCAGAAAATGACTTACAATAAGCTAAAAATAGCCTTTGGCTTGGCAATAACTCATCATGACTCATACCAACTCATCATGACTCATGCTGTGCAGGTCACATGATCATTTTGCTAGTCTAGAGGCAGTGCTTTGATTAGTCCTTATTTGACTCACTTTGACTCATTATGACTCATGCTGTGCAAGGTCACATGCTCCAATTGCTTCTCTGACACTTGGCTAAGTACTTAAGGGTAAAAGAGATATTAAAAAAATGGTTTGCTATGTACTTGTAGATAGTAATAAAAGTATGTTGGGAGAAATCATTTTGTTTCTCCACAACCTGTAAACAAACAAATGAGGAAAAATAGAGGTATATTCTAGACACTATGGCCTATATGTCCCTCAATTAGCTAAGCATTTGGGCTGTGGGAATATAGTAAAAACTCAAATCTCGGGTCAAATGTCTAGCATCACATATACAATAACCATGTATCCACATCCAAACATTTTGGTGCAGGTCACCACCACTTACTTTTCTCATACCTTTGCTCTTGCAGAACTTAATTATGATATTTATGACTGTGAACTCCTTGCCGTCATCCTTGCTCTCATCGAATGGCACCAATACATCCAGGGCATCTCCCATCCTGTCACTGTCATCACTGATCATAAAAATCTTTCTTATCTCAAAGATCCTCACAAACTTTCTTGCCAGCAAGCTCGCTGGTCACTCTTTCTTTAAGACTTTGATATTGTCTGGAAGGTTTTTCCAGACACTCAGATAGCTCCTGCCGATGCACTCTCTTGCTGCGATCACCTTGACATGATCCTGGATAATGTGAACACTCCCATTCTACCTGACCCTGCTATTATTAATGCATTAGATGTTTTCCTTGCTATCCATATTAAAAATTCTTCCATTTCTGACCCACTAGTTCTTTGCGCTCTCGCCAACCTTGCTGATAGTGACCTTTTATTTCCTCATTCTTCCCTTCATGATTGGGTCTTTGACAATGGTCATCTTTATTTCAAAGGTCGTATGTATGTTCCTTTTTTCTCTTGTTCCTCTTTACTTCCACTCTATTTATTCTTCCCCCCTCACTGGTCATTTGGGTTACTTTCATACTAAAGCTATCCTCAAATGTGACTTTTGGTGGCCCAATCTTGCTTCCTTTGTTTTCCATTTTGTTTTAGGTTGCTCCATCTGTCAGCAAAACAAGGTCCTCACTCATCCCACCACACCTCCTCTTTTCTCCATCTCTTCCTCGTTCTCCCTTCCATTCTGCCAACTCTCCATTGACCTTATCACCAACCTCCCGCTTTTCCACAAATATGATTCCTTAATGGTCGTGGTCAACCACAGCCTTACAAAGGGGGTAATCCTCACTTTCTGTTCCAAAACAGTTGATGTCAAGGGAATTGCCCAACTCTTTTTTGATTTTATATTCAAACATTTTGGCCTTCATGACTCCATCATCTCTGATTGTGGACCCCAATTTGCCTCTGCCTTCACCAGAGAACTTGCTCAACTCCTGAAATATTTGCCTCTCTACTGCATATCATCCCCAGACTGATGGCCAAACTGAACAGACCAATCAAGAAGTCAAGACCTATCTCTGTTTCTTTTGCTCCAACAATCCTCATGAATTGTCTACCTTCCTCACTTCTGCTGAATTCATCCACAACTCTGTTCCACATAACTCTACCAAAATCTCCCCTTTCTCCCTCCTCTATGGCTTCAAACCTTGTATGTACCCTCCTTTAGGCAAGACCTTTCTTTCCGCTTTAGAAAATCACTTGTCTCTTCTGGATAAAGCTCAGAAAGAAGCTCTCACTGCACATGAATCTGCTTAATGGATCATAATCCTGCGGTCATCTAAAAGGTTTTCCCCATGGAAAGTTGGCAATAAGATATGGCTAGAAGCTACCAATCTCCGTATTGGATATCTTTCCCGCAAACTCACCCCTAAAGGCCATGGACCATTTGAAATTTCTCAGGTCCTATCCCCACTCACATACCGACTCCAATTCTCTCCCACATGGAAGATCCATGATGTCTTCCATGCCTCCCTCTTATCTTCTTATCGCCAAACTGAAACACATGGCCCCTCCTTTTCCTGATCTCCACCTGACCTTATCAATTCCGAAGAAGAATATGAAGTTAGTCATATCATATTTCACAAAGGAACATGAGGTCATTATCAGTACCTAACCGCATGGAAGGGATACTCTTTGGCCAAAAATATGTGGAAACTCAAAAGCAATCTCCATCATGCCCCTGAAATCCTTTCATCTTATAAATGGACTCATCTCCTCTTCTGATTCCTCACCTCTCATTCTAATTGGGAAGTGGTGTCTCTTTGTGAAATACCCCCCCAATATATGCTCTACTTTGATTTTCTCTTTTTTAACAATCAATATGTCATTTCTTTCTTCTTCTGTTGCTCCCTCTATGTTACCTTTTTCTTTCTTATATACTTCCCCATTGCATTCCAGGCCAGTCTTACCTACCTTGCTACCCATCTCCACTGTCCATTCACTTTATGCCACCATCCTCACAAACTCCACCCTCCTCCACACCGTTGAGGCCCTTCCTTTATATGAAGAGGATACTATTACTCAATAATTGGTTCGTCTATTTCATGAGGTCTCCATGACCTAATGTTACCACTTCCAGTCAGCTTCAAGTGACCTCCCTCCTAAGTTTGGCTTGCCACTATGACTTCACCTGGACGCCCTCCCTTAATGCATTTTATCTATTTCACATTTACATGGTTTTCATTCCTTTATCAAATGACTTCCACCCGCTGTCATTTACCCCACCTTTCATTGCATTTACCTCTCCCTACTCATGCAGGACCGTGACCATTACCTTGAACATGCTCAATTATCCACAGTCCCTGACTCTCCTCCCCCTCTTCTGGTATCAACCTTAGCTGATTGACTATCATCTCCTCCTTCATCTTCCTCTTGCTCTTCCCCCACTACTGTGGACATTGAGGATATTATCAAAAATGAGGAAGATCATCGCTGTGTTGAAACAGAAGCTTTACATAGGTACCTACCTGATGAAAGTCATATTCTTTCCATCCCTTTTCATGCCAATCCCCCTCCCCAACGACCTGCCTCTTCTCTCATCAAGTGCTTTTGGTGTCATCATCTGAATCATTATAGTAAAGACTGTCCTGACTACACCTGTCCCTCTTGCCTCCAATCTGCTCCGAGTCATCCTCAGACTGCTTGTCTTTGTACCCAATGTGACTTTTGTCATTGCTGGAGACATGGTCACTGTTTCTGCCCTGAATGCATCTGTGAATGTTGTAATCAACACAGACATATTGCAGATGACTGTCCATTCAAGACACTTTCCCCTAACCAAGCCACATTCATCTTTGGCTCCACTAACATTCCTCCTGCTGACTCTTCCTAGGAGAATTTTAATTGAACCAGGAGTTTGATTGTACGATGGGGGTAATGTTACAGTTTTCTTATTTGTTAATCGTGTCTATCTTTTCTGCTTTTCTAAGCATGTTCATGTCTTCTTAGGCATGCACTGAACTATATGGATTTTTGGCTTATTTCTTATTAGTCCAATAAATCCTACATTTGTTATCCTTTGACTTGTTCTTTAGTTTTCCTTTTGCTTCTTCAGACAGCTAACTCCTTGGCCAATTCTCTTGTATCTGCCTTGTAGTCCTTATCCTCATTTAGTAGCTGATGACATGTCCTTTTTACTGAGGTGTTCTTTGACTTTCTATCGCATTCTATGATGACGCTGTTTTCTTTCTAGATAAGATCAGTAGAAACACTAAGAAACACTTACCAGACAACCAATCTTATCTCCACGGATAGTAAACCTGAAGCAAGGTGAAGAGAGTACTCTTTCTTGGTCAAGTTGGTACTAGAAACAAGTATCAATCTCATAGAAAAGGGTTGACTATCAAGCACATGGTTTGTTTGTCAATCTTCAATGAGGTTGAGGGGATTGGGGTTCAGCAACACATTGAGGGTTTGGTTTTCTGTTGGGATGGTATACGAAATGTACTATAGTTAGTTGAAGAATGGTCTAGACAACTCTTGGATTGCTAAAAGGATACTTTGTAGTGACTAGGGTTACTTCCCTAAGATGCACTCTCAATGACTTCCAATTAGCTCCAGTTGATTAGGAATGCTCAACTGGGTAGGTAGCGTTAATACGCTTCACTCTCACTACTGATTCTCACATGTCATTTAGATACACAGAATAGTCTTTCCTAAACTGATTCTATTATGCACTAAGGAGTTGGCAATCAGCTTAAATGCTCGACTCAACCCTTTCCCAAGGTACTAATGAACTATTAGGTCTCCCTACTAGCTGGAGATCTATTCCCTTTAGTTGCCCACTCTGGGGTTTTCTCCCTAAAGATGTCCTAACTGACCCTATCCTAAGGGATTCAGTATATTCCTAACTATGGGTCTAAGTAGTTCTATTTATAGCGTGGGAACTACTTGTTTATAGAGGGGTGCACTTGTGAGCACTTGTTGGTTGAGTTCAATTCAAGTAGGAATCTTTTTTCTAAAAGAGGAAACTGTCCAAATGGGGCTGAATCACGCTCCTTATATAGTAATTTACATATGGCTGTACTACCTTCGGTTTCGAGGTGGCTGTGCCAAAATATGACTCATACTAACTCACTTTGACTCACCCTATCAGAAAATAACTTGCAATAAGCTAAAAATAGCCTTTGGCTTGGCAATGACTCATCATGACTTATGCTGTGCAGGTCACATGATCATTTTGCTAGTCTAGGGGCAGTGTTTTGATTAGTCCTCATTTGACTCATTATGACTCATGCTGTGCAAGGTCACATGATCTGAGTCAGGTGATTTACAACTGAGGTCACATGCTCCAATTGCTTCTCTGACACTTGGCTAAGTACTTAAGGGTAAAAGAGATATTAAAAAAATGGTTTGCTATGTACTTGTAGATAGTAATAAAAGTATATTGGGAGAAATCATTTTGTTTCTCCACAACCTGTGAACAAACAAATAAGGAAAAATAGAGGTATGTTCTAGACACTATGGTCTATATGTCCCTCAATTAGCTAAGCATTTGAACCGTGTGAATAAGATAAAAACTCAAATCTCGGGTCAAATGTCTAGCATCGCATATACAATAACTATGTATCCGCATCCAAACATTTTGGTGCAGGTCAATGCATCGTGTAGTACTTAAACCCTCACTGCCTGTACTTTAATCCTTACACTCATTCTGTGCAATCTAGTGTATTCTTATGTCCTTAGTCCAAGTGACTTCATCCCTCGTCTTTTAACCCCAGACCCTTCAGAAGTCCAATTGACTTCAGCCTTAGCCTTTGTCCCTTGTAACCATTGTACTCTTGTTCTGAATATCTTCTTGGGCATAGTGTCTCTTTGTGAGTACCTCCTAAGAATTATTCTGTCCCTCCAGTTTTCTCTTGTGTACGCTACATATGTGTAACACTGATGTTCTCCAGTCACTGTGCAAGAGTCTCCACACATTCAAATAATACCTCTGGAAGTTAGTGTCAAGGCCTGCTGCAACTCAGCCCCTATGAAGTGTTGTTGGGTAAACAGGAGTGGTCTTCTAGCACTCATTATTCCATTTCCTCCTCACCCAGGATCATAGCTGTACTTCCTGCCATTGCTTCAAGTTATGCTGATGATTCTCCGGTTGCTGCACAAGAATACCCATGCATTCAAATAACACCTCTTGAAGTCAGTGTCGAGGCCTGCCACAGCCGACTCAGCCCCTACGATGCATTGTCGGGTAAATAAGAGTGGTCCTCTAGCACTACTTATGGTATTTCCTCCTTGCTTGGGACTGTGGCTGTACTCTCTGCCATCCCCTCAAGTTATACTGATGATTCTCTGGTTACTGTGCAAGAATTTCCATGCATTCAAATAATGCCTTTTGAAGTCAGTGTCAGGGCCTGACTCAGCTGACTCAGCTCCAATGCAGCATTGTTGGATAAATAGAAGTTGTCTTCTAGCACTATTCACACCACTTCCTCACCCCAGGCCATAGCTGTAGTAGCTACCATCGCTCCAAGTTGGCTGATAATTCTCCAGTTGCTTCTCCTTCTCCTGCTCATTTTGTTATGGACTTTGATGAAGGTGATTGTCCCACGACTCGCAGCTTGGTGTATGCATGCACCATGGGAGACATGAGAGTCCAGGAAAGGTTCATGGTCCATCTTGTCACATAAGAATCGTTTCTAACATTGCATTTCAGACAGCCAGTTGGGCCAACTGTCATCACTGGCATGAGACCAGGTGTATATGATTGACTAGAGTATGTCAAGCTGGACAAGCAAGTGTCAGAAAAAACACGACCAAACATCACCATATAGGGTTCTTGGGCTTTGAAAACCAAGGGTCGCAACCAGGCTGTATCACCTGTAGGTTCACAATTCTCTGATCCCAAGCCATCCACAGTGGTGTACAGGATCGGGCATGATAATACAAGAGGAAAGGGTTGTGATTACACATCAACACAAGGTACAGATGTCCATGAAATTGGGAAAAGCATCATCCAGTCTTCGCACAGTGATATGATTCAGATCTAGCCTTTTCAAGCAGATGATGTCTTGAATGATGCTAGCATTTCCTGATCCGCTTATTGGGAATCAAGGTGAGCTCTCTACTACTTTGCGTGGCACAAATCCTAATGGAAGCCAAAGTTATCCTGGAAAAAGCACTTTGGGTTACTTTTTTAGCCTGTATGAAGATATTAAAGCCACAGACGCTATGATGGAACACATCAGCATCCACTTGCAGGCTTATGACAAGACAAAGCCATCTGACTCCTTTGACTGCACACATGAGACCTGAGAGAAACACCACCTGGAGTAAAAATCTGTTCTGCCTGGCTTTGATAAGCTGTCACAGAATACCAAGGACACAGAATCAAGCATGGAAGCATCACACAAGGCAGTTGCTAGCATAGTTTACGAGACTATTCCAGTCCATGTGTAGGTTGCTTATATTGAATGTGTTCATCATTATTTGATGTCCTCCTAGTCTTTCTGATGCCAGGTATCACCTTGGAAAATATGAAAATGAAAATTTCTGACCTGATAGTGCCGCAGATGTCAATCTCAGGTGGCATGATACAACATACAAGATGACATTGAGCATCTGACAGAGGTATCAAGTGTCTCTCAACAAGTACTTGGAACCCGAGAGCAATGCTACTGGTCCTCTGGTGATGTTGAGAGAATGCAAAGAAAATGGCTTGAGACAGAAGGGGGGGCATGAAACTGGGTAAGATGTTATGTCATTTGTGTCAAATATGCTTACAAGTGATTCCAGGACCAATCACCAGAATGTGATCAAAGACTCTGAGAGTGTTCATATCATGCGCAAATTCAAGGAACAGAAAATGGTAATTAACACTGCTTCTGACAATGATATTTCCAAGTTGACTTCTCCCAAGCAAGGGAGTTCGGTGGTATTTGCACTACTCACAACAGCATGTGTTGCTACTGTCACATTTGAAGCACTGCTGAGTCCCGACAGAAGGAGAGTTTACAGCATACCGAGGTCAAATGTAATGAAAGCTGTATCAAGGCCACTCATGATCACGATTCTCCTGTCAGGACAGAGCCTGCTAGAATAATTGAGGATAACAAAATAGTAATGAATGAGAAGAATGTTGCTGTAAATTGCATAGCGTAACAGACTGTGGTCATTGATTCACTACTGAAGACAGTGACAACACCAACTCCTGCTGCGGTGATGCTCAACAAAGCCCAAAATGAGATTCGTCAAAGTAGGTACATGAGATCAGATGTACAGCATATGCTAACTTTCTCAAAGTTCCATTGATGTACACTTGTCTTGCTACAAGATGAGCAAAAACCAAAAATGTGTTACATAACTATGCAGATAGCCATCCCAGTAAATTCTACATTTGAGTCTTGGTTTTATTTGTGCTCATAAATAGTCCCAAGCCATCTCAGCTGAGGATGTTGGAAGAAGTGTGCATACCACTGAATTGACAGATTGCTCCATTGTGGTCAAGACTCATGGTACAGTCTCTGAGCAGCCAACGCCATTGATCAAGGGATGCAATATCAAGAACATATATTTCAATCAGAGAACATAAATGTAAGTGGATTCAGGATGCAGGGTGTAGGCTAGTGAGAGGGCCTGAGAGAAAACCAACATTCACGACCAGGTTATGCACATCACCCAGTGGTGAGTCCTCTAGATGCTCGTGTTTGTTTCCATCCAACCATTCTCTGATGTCACTATTACAAGGGCCACACTATAAGGCCAGAAGACAGACACATTCAAGGTGGAAGGTGGCTTGACTCAATATACCTTTTTCAACACTATTGGCATCGCAGCATGGACAAGCAACAAGTCAGCTCAATATTCGACATAAAGCAAAAAACAAGCCATACAGGAATACAAGACAGCAGCACTGAAATGCAAGGTTGACCAGTCCTTGGCACAGCCAAGCTGGACCCCAGTGTTACAAGAGCATACAGCCATTGTAATATCTCCTCAAGTGTCCATGAACATACAGCAAATAGTGATAGTGAAAAAGTGAGCATGTTTTGTGTCATGGAACACATAGATCAATCTTTCTTTTCAGCATGGATATATCGCAGTCTACGAGGCTAGCTGCAGAGAATCAGCAAGGAAAGCAAGTGGAAAGAATTGCCAGGTGATTTGGGGGGGATAGTTTATCCAGGGACACTGAGAGGGGTAGTCCATCCCATTTTAGATCTGGCTTACTGTAAGATGATGAGCCTACCTACTTGGTCAAATTGTCACATGTTAAATCAGGTCAATCATCTCCAAAAGCTGTTGTGAGTGGTCCCTTGAACTTGAGCTTGAGGCTGGCAGCCACCGACACCAGGCCATTTATTGAAAAAATGATCCTGATTCCCAGGCAGCCTGCACCTACTCCAATCATCTCCTGAAAGCAATCCAGGGTTTTCTCCAGCAACACTCAGTCATCCATACATAGTGAATGGGAAGCTGGTAGCCATGATGGGTGTGGCTCAACATCAAGACTGGACAATGTGAATCATAAAGGCAACCATGCAGAATGCGTTGAAAATGTGGAACAAACCATTCACCTTCAATATTGTATTCAAATACTTGACGATGCTAATTCAGACACAACCTGCTGTACTTTACCATCCATGGAGGAGAACTCTGTGGTTTCATCCTCAAGGTGCTCTAAAACCTCCATCAAGACTTGGTCACTGGGACGATCTGGTCATATTCCAGCCAATGAAAGGCAGTCCGACCAAGTTTCTGATATGCACAACTCCAGTACTGTGAGTGTTGATGAATCGGCACCTTCAGTTCAATCTGGACATGTCGACCAGTACACTATGCCATGGATGACTACAACCAGCAACTTGTCAAGATCTTATGTACTTCCAGAGAAGAGTCACTTCATGATGCAATACTGTGTTGGTATCGAAGTTGATCACACTAATGTTGTTTGCAGGTGTATAATGCAGCTTGCCACCTAGGTTGTATGCTAATGTGGCTGGAAGGTCCATTGTGATAGAGATGCCACTTCAAGAGGTTGATGAAGTACAAGAGGATGTGAACAATTTGCATGGATACACAGGCACATAATTGTCTTGTCTTCTGGATGGGTTTGGCCAATCTTCTTGGCAAGTGCTTCAATATTGAAAGCTCAGACAAACTCAGATGCTACCTGCTCAACTGAGGTCTCCATTGATCATACAAGTACTTATTCAAGATCTTCTAAGACATGCATAGCTGGAAATTTATCAACTCAGAAGAGTGAGAAGCAAGCCAGGACTGAGTGCATGGATTCCAAAGTGGACATGCAGGATATGTGTGAAGTTCAGAAGGGGGAGCTGATGACATATCTGAGATCTCTGTGAGTGATTCAATTTGATGTGTTTGTGGTCAGACAAGATTTGATGTCAGCAAGTGCAGGAGGGAGGCATTGCACAGAGATTCTGCTCAATTGATCAATAAAACATCTCACAGTTTGACATGGGGCAAACAACAGATTGGCCAAACCAATGAGAAAACATCATGACAAGATGAAGCTATGTTGACAGTTGGTATCATGATTGAATTGATTGTAGTGAAAGAACAGCATGAGGTTTCTGTCAAACTCCCCAGGCTCCCCTTCCTGACAGGAAATACATCTATGTCCTCGCCCATGACTATGTAGGTCTTCCTCTCCTGGTCAATGCCCTAAGTGAATTTTGATTATAGGAACAGCACTGCTGGCCCATCTTTGAAGATAAAACATGATCAGCCACCAGAAGATGTTGTTTGGGTTCCGATTGATGGCAATATCACATGTACTCACAATTCTAGCCCCTCAGGCTCCAACTCTGCATTCAGTCAGTCAGATACACACTTGATTTTGCAGCAAAATAACACTGGATTGGTGGATAGGCATACTAATTCCATCATATCATCCCTAACTGTTGAGTTCCATCTGCAAACAAAAAAATGCATGGTGCTTGCAGAAACACCACTGTTATTCCTACTGCATCTTCGAAACAGTGCAGTGAAGTGGCTGAGCATATTTAAATCACCTTGGATGGTGAGGAAATGCATGCACCTCTCTCAAATACTTTGTGAGTGTGCTCTATATTCCTTATCATCAAAGCTTAGGAATGTCTAGGTACAAGTCGGTCAAGTTGTCCTACAAGTCAGATGTAGAGGAGGATCATGAACACCTTAACAGAAATATCAATGGGGATGAACAGTCAGAGCATATGCAAGTTGAAGCAGAAATCCAGCTAAGCTGCAAGCACAGCCCAGCTTAAATGACATCTGAGAAGGTATTCATGCAGTTGGATGCACACATGATGTTGCAGCTCAATGACACTAGATTTAGTGGATAAGCATGCTGATTTTGTTGTACTGTCTGCAATTGCTGAGTCCCATGCACAAATGAAAGAAATGCATGGTGTTCAACACCACCGTCAATCTTGCTGAGTCCTTGGAACAATGCAGCCAAGCAGCCAAGCACATTCAAATCACATTGGATGACAAGGAAATGTGCATACCTCTCATAAGAACCTTGCAAGTGTACCTCATGGTACTTGTCCTGGAAGCTCAGAGATGTCTAGGGATGAGACAATCAAGTTATCTTGCAAATCAGATGTAGAAACACATCATGAACATGTTAATGAAGATATCAATAGTGAACCCATGGCTAATACAAGTCTATCTGCCTCTCATCTCACCTCCACATGCAATGATGAGGGTTGTGTGAAATCGATCAGAGTCGCATGGAATTCTTCATCCATTGGTACATGGGCAATCTCTCGATCTGGCAGTCATCAAACAAGTCAAAGAGGATCAACTTAGTGGATCACAAGTTCATACATCCTCTGTCCTTGAGCCAGGTCTCGCAACCACTGATGAAAACATGACATTTGCACAAGACATAGAAGATGACGTTGTTTGGCTCTCCACCTCATTGGAGGTCTCAGCTGTGACTGTAGGGACATCGCTCACAACTTCTGTCCATCTAGCTGAGGCTATGGCAGATCATTCCAATGATGATGACAGGTGTGTGATTAAGCAATCATCCTATCACCCAGTTCTGACCTCTTGTTAGCACCTCAATCACAACAAAGAAATCGCATGTTGAGGCAAGTGAATATGACCTCCACACTGAGGGCATCTCCAGTGTGATGTCAACTCCTTATAGTAGTCCACATTCTTCAGCATCTTTGACATCCATTCCAGCATCTGATAGGCAGATGATTCTCAGTGCCGCACAAATTATGGGATGTGTGATCGAGTCACCCTCTGCCGTTGTGGTTGGTGTCACAGGTGCACAACTCTCCAAGGAATTCATCCACAGGGACACATCCTTGATGAAAGTGATACAACAGCAAATGAAATTGGAGTCTAAGGAGCTGACTGCGAGGATGCAGGAGAAGTATGACATCCACAAGTAGGTGACCTCAGCATGGGTGATCCAGCATGGGCCTAGTAACTCAACATTCTTCACTAATATAGGGAGTACAAGATCATTTTGTTCAATGGTTACTCAGATTGCTATAGTTCATCCAGAGACAACGACAAGACTGTCATATAGCTGACCCATACCCCATGACAAAATTTGACAGAGTGCGAGCAACAGATTGCACAGTTAGTTCAGCTGATATCACAGCAATGTAAAAGTGCACAGATGCAGGGGGTATCCAATGTTGACCTGGAGTCAAGGTCGAAATCAATGTCCAAAGAGCATTTGCACACCAAGAACATGGAGACAGCAAAGCTATCCACCATGTCAGTTTTTTCTCTTGTTTTATATCTCACTTGAAACTAAATTATTCTAACTGTCCATTCACAGCACTACATCAGAACCCAGTCCTAGACAGACTGTGAAAGGGATCGTGGGGTCACTTCACTTAAACATATGTAGAAAGCCACTCCACAGAGAGTATTAGAAGTTCACATCAATCAATCAATGGTGATGACTCCCCTTCTGATCTATAACAGTATGACTATTCATTCTCTGTCTCCCACACTTCTTTAAAGCATGTCGATATGTTCCACAGACCTCTTTCTGTTGATGGTAAATTTTCAGTGCAATTATCCCACGACTCCCATTCCTCACTCTCCGAGTCCTGTTCAATTAGTCATGCTGAGATAATTGGCAACATGCCTCGATCTTTCCTACATTCCCCAGAAAACCTATCGCCGGCCATTCTATATGCCTTCCCTATCAGTTTCTCAGGGTCAGAAGCTGGAACAGCTGCAAGCCTGATCAATGAAATCCACGGGACTGTTGCCAAAGAGGACAATGTAGAATTTGAAGAAGAACAAACATCAGTATCCCCAGTGCACACAGACAAGTTCATGTCTGCAATTTCCCCAACTGTTCTACTAACTATTTATAGTTCTTCAATGGTTCCAATCAAAGGAGGCGAACCTTGAACTTGCAGTGATGTTCACCCTGATCAACAGGTTGCATATTCCCCTGCATCCTCCCTATCTCCTTCTCCACTCACATCAGCTGTAAGAGGAGAGGCTTTCATTGGTAAGCCTGTGGATCACATTGCAGAGAACAGTGAGTCCGCTCTCAGTTGTGTTCATGTCCCTCCTTTATGTACCATCCTCGGTATAGATGATTCTGGTGGTAAATTTACTGTGCCCACATCCTCTAGTCTAGCACAGGAAGAATGGAGACAAAATGCACTGGAGGTGAACAGTAAGCACGACTGGCAGATAAACATCCAGTGGATCCTGTAAGTAATGTCATGCTTCATGTGACTTATTGGAGTCACAGTCCTCTAGTGACAACAAAGAGCCTCCACCAAGCTATGAGGATATTGTTTTGGATTACGATAATTCACCCATAGGACCAAGCAATGCATTGTTAGTAGACCACCACCAGTGCATGAGGCAATACATGCAGTGCTATGGAGATGACAAATCAAGCACCCTTGATATTACAAGTGATGAATTCCAGCAACGATCCGAGGAGGGAGCTTCAGCACTCGAATGACACTGGAATCTCCAGGCTACATGTCCTAAAAACGACAGCAATGTCGGCGAGTCTGTTCCTCTACCTGTGGAGGCTGAAGATGCGCTTAAAACACACCAAGAAATAACTTCAGGTTCTCTACATTGCATGAGAATGCAGGATAACATGGCTTGTAGAAATGAGGGGTCAGTTGGGCATCCGATACCAATGAAGAACATGTCCTCAACCAGCATATTGGAGTGGTCCCAAGGGAATATGCTAATACAGAATCCAAATCATCCTCCCAATTTTTCAGACACACGCTGTCTTCTTTCTAGATGAGATCAGTAGAAACGCTAAGAAATACTTACTAGACAACCAATCTTATCTTCCATGGATAGTAAACCTGAAGCAAGGTGAAGAGAGTATTCTTCCCTGGTCAGGTTGGTACTAGAAACAAGTATTGAAACACCAACGCCCACCGGGGGCTTGCTGTATCCTAGCAAGGACCGACCAGCGGCGCACTTGACTAGAGCTAGTTGGTAGCCGCACTAGTTTGAGTGTTGGTCAAGTACAGATGAGCTTTGGGAGAACTCCAGGAGGACAAGACTGGGGAGCCAGTCGCAGTCTATCTGGGGAGTTTATATACTATCTAGGGTTTGTACATGTTTAGTACTATATAGTATCTATGTATGGTAATAAGCTATGTCTAGAGAGTCCGGGCACAGCCCTGTGAGTCAGTGTGAGTCAGGAGGAGTCATACTGAGTCAAGGCAGAACCGAGCATAGCCATGAGGCAATGCGAGGCTGTGTGCACGTTGCATACATGAGTTAGAGATAAGCATAGCCATATGTATAGCCATAGATATATGGTCCAATGAGAATAAGGAAAGGCATGTGTATCTGCATAGCCATATGTGCATGAGGCTGCAATAAGGCATGACCGTGGATGCCGAGGGGAACGAGGCATGAGGGCAATGCATAGCAGTGCACATGTGGTAAAGGTGAGGCATGATAAGGGAGTGACTCATAGATAAGCATGATAAGAGATAAGGCATGAGTCATGAGGAGTCATGGCGAGTCATAGGCATAGCCGAGCATAGCTATATGGCAGTGCAAGGCTGTGACGTGAATCATAATGAGTCATAAAGGAGTCGTGATGAGTCATGAAGGAACATAGCCGAGGACATGAGGTATGAGGCTGTGTTGGGAGTCATCATGAGTCATAGATAAGGTCATGAGGCATGACATGAGGCCGAGGATACTGGTGTGGCAGTGCAGAGCAGTGCAAGGCAATGCGAGGCGATGTAAGGCGGTGATGAGGCTGTGTGATGAGCCAGGACGAGTCACAGTATAGTCTTGTGGCAATGCGATGCTATGGCGTGGCAGTGCATGGCTGTATTGTGGTGAGTCATGGTGAATCATGAGAAACACGATGAGTCAGAGTGTGTCACAATAATAGAGAGCATAGCCATGATGCTGTGCGTGTCCACATGGTATGACATGAGGCAAAGGCTGTGCATGGCAGTATACATGCAAGGCAAGCCGATGTGTCATGTGAGAGCATGGGAGCATGATGTCATGTGATGTCATTAAGGATCATGTGATGTCATGTGACCAAATAGTCACGTGGTCGTTATTGAACAAGTGTGATGAGGTCAATGAATGATAGAGGCTATTTAGTGAGATGCTTTATAGAAAGCCCAGAGAAATAGAGATAAATAAGGGAAAAATAGGGGCAAATACCAGCGATCGTAACAAGTATCAATCTCGTAGAAAAGGATTAACTATCAGGTACAGTGAGGTGCAAAACTGTTGCAATGCCTAACCCCAAACTGGGGCATGAAGCGCCCTGCAATCACTTGTGGGAATCTCACTTTGCTTTGGTGGGAACAAATAAAGTACAAACCCTTAGCTACAACTTTGTCCCCAGGGTCATGTGATTTCGCTTACATACTGCAAAGATACATCCATTTCAAAACACCAATACCATTGCAACAGTTTTGCACCTTTTGCTTTCCAGGATATATTAGTACTTGGTATAGCCTCCCTTTGCCTTGATAACTGCTTCAATCCTTCTAGGCATGCTCTCTATCAACTTCTGACACTCTTCAACTGCTATCTCCTCCCAATCAACCTGAACTCTCTCCCACAATTCATGAATCCCCTTAGGAGAGGAATCATGATCTGCTAGTCTTCTTTTGAGATAACCTCAGAGGTGCTCAATGGGGTTGAGGTCAGGAGACTGTGCAGGCCATACCATAGTATGAAAATCCTACTCCTGAAGCCAATCCTTCACCTTCTTGCAAGTATGTTTGGAATCATTGTCCTGCTGAAAGATGATGTCAGGAGGATCAAGACCATAAAACTGCAAAGAATTGAGCAGTTCATCCTTCAAAATCTGAAGGTAAAGGTCCCCATCCATCCTACCATCAATCTTGGTAGCATAGCCAACTCCCTGCCAAGTCATACAGCCCCACATCATCAAAGAACCTCCTCCAAACTTCACTGTATCTTCCACCAGCCTATCACTTAGCCCTTCCCCTGCCTTTTTCCACACCCACTTGTGCCCATCTGACCCTAGGCGATTGATTTTGGTCTCATCAGACCATATTACCTTCTTCCAGTCCTCCAGAGTTCAATCTTTATGAGCATAAGCAAAGTCTCGACGAGTCTTACGATGCTTGGCTAAAAGAAGAGGCCATTTGGACTTGACCACAGCTTTCATACCTGTCTTCCTCAACTGTCTGTGCACTGTGGAGGTAGAGAGAGGCTGGTTGACTATATTGGTGAGTGCCTTGATCACCTGAACAGCATTCTCTGCCTTTCCAAAGGAAATGAGACGAATGGCATGCCGGATATTGGCAGAGGAAAGCTTGGATGGACGACCTCCAGTAGCTTTTTGGAGCTCAGAACGCTCTTTGGAGCATAATCTGGATATGGTAGACACATTAAGACCAGTAGTGAATGCAATAAAGTGAGCAGATTGGCCAGCATCAAGCATAGAGAGGATGGTTTGTTTTTGAGTAGGAGAGATGGTTCTCATGATGGTTGTGGTTGGAAACAAAGATGTGTGTGAACTATTTTAAACTCAGACATGGTTCTAATATGTGTATGTTTGTTTGTATGACCAAACATAACCAAATAACACTTGATTTCAATGTAATGAGCAAAGGGTACAAAACTATTGCAATGGTATTGATGTTTTGAAATGGATGTATCTTTGCAGTATGTAAGCGAAATCACATGACCCTGGGGACAAAGTTGTAGCTAAGGGTTTGTACTTTATTTGTTCCCACCAAAGCAAAGTGAAATCCCCACAAGTGATTGCGGGGCGCTTTACACCCCAGTTTGGAGTTAGGCATTGCAACAGTTTTGCACCTCACTGTACATGGTTTGTTCATCAATCTTCAACGAGGTTGAGGGGATTGGGGTTCAGCAACACATTGAGGGTCTGGTTTCTGTTGGAATGGTGTATGAAATGTACTATAGTTGGTTGGGGAATAGTCTAGACAACTTTCAGGTTGCTAGAAGGATACTTTGTAGTGACTAGGGTTACTTCCCTAAGATGCGCTCTCAATGACTTCCAATTAGCTCCAGTTGATTAGGAATGCTCAATTTGGTAGGTAGCGTCAATACGCTTCACTCTTGCTACTGATTCTCACACGTCACTTAGACACACAGAATAGTCTTTCTTAAACTGATTCTATTATGCACTAAGGAGTTGGCAATCAGCTTAAATGCTCGACTTGACCCTTTCCCAAGGTACTAATGAACTATTAGATCTCCCTACTAGCTGGAGATCTATTCCCTTTAGTTGCCTGCTCTGGAGTTTTCTCCCTAAAGGTATCCTAACTGACCCTATCCTAAGGGATTCAGTATACTCCTAACTATGGGTCTAAGTGGCTCTATTTATAGCGTGGGAACTACTCTACACAGCCTCACTATCTGTTTATAGAGGGGTGTACTTGTGAGCACTCGTTGATTGAGTTCAATTCAAGTAGGAACCTTTTTTCTAAAAGAGGGAACTTTCCAAATGGGGCTGAATCGCGCTCCTTATATAGTAATTTACATGTGGCTGTGCTACCTTCGGTTCCGAGGTGGCTGTGCCAAAATATGACTCATATTGACTCATACTGACTCACTTTGACTTACCCTATCAGAAAATGACTTGCAATGAGCTAAAAATAGCCTTTGGCTTGGCAATGACTCATTATGACTCATGCTGTGCAGGTCACATGATCATTTTGCTGGTCTAGGGGCAGTACTTTGATTAGTCCTCATTTGACTCACTGTGACTCATTATGACTCATGCTGTGCAAGGTCACATGATCTGAGTCAGGTGATTTACAACTGAGGTCACATGCTCCAATTGCTTCTCTGACACTTGGCTAAGTACTTAAGGGTAAAAGAGATATTAAGAAAATGGTTTGCTATGTACTTGTAGATAGTAATAAATGTATGTTGGGAGAAATCATTTTGTTTCTCCACAACCTGTGAACGAACAAATAAGGAAACATAGAGGTATATTCTAGACACTATGGTCTATATGTCCCTCAATTAGCTAAGCATTTGGGCCCTGGAAATATAGTAAAACTCAAATCTCGGGTCAAGTGTCTAGCATCACATATACAATACATAACTATGTATCTGCATCCAAACAGTCTGGTACAGGTCAGCGCAGTGCAAACGGGTTCCACCCTGCTGTGAATGGCCCCCCCAGTTCCCAGTTACACTCTGACACAACATCAATACATGACAACATAGATGCACCTTCAAGCTATGAGGTGCACTGAGAAGTATCATATAGTGAACGCAGCACTTCCCAAGAGTATGTATGCGTAGTGCATAGTGATGAAGATAGCTTCATACTCAATCCTTGACCAGGATGACCTATCTCAGCCCACTTGCTCCATGCTTTTTAGCCAATCTTTGGTCAAGGTTGAAACCCCGCATTCTTCCATCAAGTGACCAACTAAAGTTGTCGATATGTTCCACATGGAAACTCTTGATACCATGGCTGCAAGGTCAGTGCTTTTGTCAGATGAGTGTTGGTGGGAATATGCCCATGTTCACTTTTGCAGCAGAAAGGACTTGACGGAGGATGGGACAGGGGTGCACTCGCATAGTTTTGCTTCTATTCAAGAAATGGTGGACAATAACCTCCACACCAGGTATGAATCTAGAAACTTGCCACACTGAGCATGTGTGAGCATCAGAACTAACCCCCCTTTGGTAGCACATTCAATTCTGATCCCATTGCATGCATAACTGACATGGATGGACATGAGATTGAGACCTTGCAATGCCAACTATGCATGTTTCTGTTTTATAATTGTATCCAACATGAAGGACATTTATCAACACTATAGCCAGTTGTCTTCTGTGGATCTTTATGATATCCCTGAATGTGGCACGCTCAATAGGTGCCTAAGACAGTTCATATCCATCTTTGTTCATATTTCTGTCATCTGCTGTGTTGACGACTGCATGCAGACCATTGTTCATTTGCACATGTTCAATGGAGTGCTGGACAAGTCTGAGTGGGAACACTGAACAGGGGATGATGAAGGGGTCCAATGGCCAATTGGAAGGTGTGGAGTCAGTCCTTGTCCATTATCAATACATGTCCATGTTTATACTTGCAAAGGTCCATACAGATCTATCACGTGTCCATCTGGAAGGAAGCTGATTTCGAACCAACTCACTATAACACCATTCCTTTTGAACCTCCTCTACCTTGTCTATGAATAACATATGCCTATGAGCGTCAGTCTCAGAACACGATCAACCAATAAGAACAAGCCGAATATGCACAAGTATGAGGTCTGTAAACAAACATTAGAGACACTCTCAAATTTTTAGTTCTGCCTTGTAAACAAGGTAATATCATGCTGTGCCCCCTAGAATTGTGGAAAATCAGCAAAACATCTTTTGCTGACAAGTGCCAGGTTTTCACTGGTTTCCAAAACAGGCTCTATGGCTTGTGACATGGCTTGATGGGCCTCTTGCTTGTGGAAAGCACACTCCTTCTCCCCCTCTCCCCTTCCTTGTCTGCTTACCTGCAAGCCCAAGATGCTTGACCACAAGGGCAACTACAGTCTCTCCCCAGCTGCACTAGCCCCTACACATCTCTTCCCACTTCCATACAGGTACAACATCCTCTCCTCCCCCTTCCCCACCTTCATACTGCCACAACACTCTTTTATTGTGATCATCATGTTCAAGTAGAGTAAGACCATGTGTGTCCCAATATCCCACTGGGATTGTCCATTGTATAACACTGACACTCTGTGTTGACAGTGCAACATGGCCTCTCATTGATTCTGACTTGGATGCCCATGTGCGTATGTAACTGACCCTTTGAGTATGTCATTACAATGTCAGAGTAGACCAGGGGATCTTGGATGACTCTGCAGCATCTTCTGTTTGTCACAATTGCATCACGTTTATGAGGTTCATTCACTTTGACATTATTGGACATGACCAATATCGAAATGAGTCCCGCACAGATACTTAACAAAGATGTGTGGTCAAATTGTCTCTTTGATCTCACTCGAACATGTACAAATCATTCCTTGGAGTGAAAAGGATAGTGATGGCAAGGATGATATACTCAAAGTCAAAGTCCGTGACTGTTCACAAGGGTTTCAAGGTCAGTTTGTTCTGGTTTTGTAACTGGTGCCTTAGCTGACAAGGGCAGCATGTGGGATTACAACTTCAGGTGTTTGCAGCTCCTACTGCCCATTTTCATGTTCAACAATGCATAGGAATTTCAAGCATTGGAGAGTGCAATCAATTTGCATGCATGGTATAACGATGTGGTATCAATTCACCTTGCATGCGAAGGAGATTCACAGGCACAAGCAGGAGTGTTTTTTTTGGCAATACTATAGTTTCAGTGCATTGTCTTGGTTCCTTAATTATTTGTGAGTCTTACTAATGAGGGATGGGACTGATCAGGCCCACTACATTCCAGCTCAAGCAGGCAGCATACAGTGTAAGTTTGACACCCGATGGTGCTTGTCTGGTGGTTACACAAACCAAGGGGAACAACTTGGCAATAGTAATGACATATCACTGGTGTACCTTCAGCTCCATGGAAGGCATCCCTCTGGACCTGTCCCCACTTATGATTAAGAATGGCCCTGTTGTCACATTGTTGGTCAACCAAGTGATAGTGCATGTTATGGGGCTTGATTGTGAGGCACATGTACTTCTACTAGTAAGTTGTGTTGAATATTCAAAACACAGAAGAGTTACAAGCTAGTCAAGAAGGGAATGTATGCATTGTCTGGTTACTTGCCCAACCATTTCTGTTCTTCATTCAAGTGGTCATGGCATGGTCAGAATGAAGTACAAGGGATGTCCGAGTGCCTTCATAATGTAAGTTGAAGTGGATAATGTCACAGGATCTGAATAAGATCCAATCCCCCTGATGAAGCTCTATAACCAATCCTGTTTTCATCATGACCAAAGCACCACCAGTAAACTGACCAATAGGCATGACAAGGCAAAGGTTTTGATCCCCACAATCACAATGGGCTGAGGTATTGACATTGAGATTGATTACCAAAGATAGGAATGGATGAACAGCAGAGACATTGTTTTCAGGAAGTATGTCTGCAGTTGCAGAAAGCAGCTTGTACTCATCCCCTAGATAAAGCTCAATCTTGAAAAGTATATTCAATGTAGGAGTTGGTTTATTGTATGTATCAGCCCCTACCTCACTCCTAAGATATTTAAAAAGTTCAGCAAATACCACTTCTAGGGAATGGAGAGTGGTGGAATGCTCTTGTACCTCTTGGGATAGATAGGGAATTATCTGAGTATAGTTTGTTGATGTACGATTTTCCACAACTAGCCAATGTGGTGGAAGTTCTTTGGGGGCAGAATCTCCCTAAAAAGAATTAGAGTTATATACAACAATTGAAAAAAGATCTACCTGAGTACAAAAACAGTTGTACCATGAAAAATGTAGGGCAGAAAACTGACTGTTCTGATCTTTGCTGCCACTATCAGTGGATTTAGTGTTGCAACAGTTTCTAGATAGGAAACTAGAGATTCTTCAAGGTGTTGACATAGACAATCAGGTAATGCAGTTGAAATGAATGCCATAAGGCTCTCATCAACATCTCTTATTTCTACCCTGGTTCTGTAGAATATGAGATCTCTAAACAACATTTAATAAATTCAATTGGACTTACAATGGAATCACCTCTGCAGGAATTCATGTATAGTCTGACAAGTTCTTTTTACATCCATGATGATAGAAGTTACTCAACTTTGTAGGAAGAAATGATCAATAAAATTTAAAGAAGAAATAAAGTAAACCCACCCTGTCAGACAGATTATTCACATCAGTGATAGCAATAGCTTGTCCTGCTGCATTTCTTTGATCCTCTGTCCATTGCTTATTGTCCTGGCTCCTGCTAGTAGCAGAGGCTTTATTTTGTGGCAGAGCTGGATCATAAGTTGTAGCAATGATGCAATGAGAACCAAGAGGAAGGATTGGAGCAGCAGGAAGTGGATACTCATCCATATCCTCATCAATGTCTGTCAATGGTGGACTATAAGGAAGCTCTGGTGATATTGCCTCTATACACTCATAATTCAATTGATGGATAGAAAGTGGAAGTCCTGCCAAACCAGTGTTGACAAAGAATAGAGGATTCCAAAGTAAATTGTTCCTTTGGTTAAAGGAAAAATTGCTAGAAGTATGTTAGTTCAACATGTTGCATTATATATTGCTACAACTACTCACTTGAGTACAAGAGAATCAAAAAAGTGATCTGATACAGACAGATCAGAGCAGAGGAATTCTGCTGGAACTTGATGTTCCAACAGACTGGTCTGTGGAAAAAGGAAAGCCATACTAAGGGGCATTGCTTCTTGCATATGCCTAATGGTTGGGGTTATATAATTCTCAACCAATTTGTATTGTGGAGAATCTATTTGATATTGTCAGATATTAGTCAGAAAAATACTAAAGCCAACCTTTTGGAGGGTTGCCAAGAAGATTTGCCAATTCCCTAGGGGTGGTATCCTTCATTGCACCAATAGAATTTCGCATTCCTAATCCAGAGACAAGAATCAGGGAATAGATAGAGCCTTCTGCAGCAACAGCAGCAAACTTGCAACCTGATGCATGCCACAGTTGAAATGTACACAAATGAGGTCTTTCCTTCTCTGGCAAATGCCCCAGTTCCTGCCTGTAGATATCAGACACATTCTTTCCTGTTCAAAGTTGAATACTAGTGTAATTAATGATAAAACATATGAATGACACAGAATGACAATGTCTACCTTTGGCATTTTGCAACCAGCTGTATAAGGTTAACCATCAGAAGAAAGCTTACACCTATGCTCTTCTTTGATAAGTGATGGCAGCACATAACAACAGAACTAAGGGAGTCCCCTTTGTAATAGCTGTCTTCAGCCTGGTGGAGGTCTCCACAAACATTTGCAAGCCATCATTGAACATCATATGTTTTTGACTCCCAGTGAGTAGCTGCAAGTTGCACCAAAATGGCCTACCACCTTTTCGGTGACCATAAGGTGTGGTGCTTGGCACTTGACCCATTTTCAGCTTTTTTTGGTGGCCTGGTCACCACGGTTGCATTTGTGTATCAACACAACATTGCGAATGCTGTGTCCAGGAATGCCTTTGAGCGCCAGATGGGCATGAGCCAGAGGCATCATAGTCATGGCTTAAGTTGTTGTCAGGAGTTTCATGGGGGGGGCTACATGCGAAGCATTCAGAACCGAGAGTGGGTTGGCACCTGAGGTCAGTATGGCCTGATTCAGAAGAGGTTCCTGCAAAAGCTTTCGTCAACCATTCAGTTCAATTTGCCTTGTGACGAGATGCATCCTACCACATCGAAAGAGTTATGCTGATGAACACTATTGGTTGGAATCTCTGGCTCATTGGCATCATCAGTCGCCAAGTGATCCAAGCGAATCTCATTGTCACCAGTTGGGAAATGGCCCAGGCTGGATGTTTCATATGGCGGTGAGTTATGGGGCAACTGGCTGTCCGTAGTCATCACATCTGCTAATAACCCAATGTATGGTGACTGAACTGAACACCGAGATAATGAACTGAGTGGCTACCTACCTTGGACAAGCGACGCTGCACCTGTGGAAAGTATAAGGAGCCCCGACCGGCCGTTGGTAGTCATCACATTCGCTAATGACCCAATAGAAGGAAAGTGTGGTGACTAAACCAAACATCAAGGTAATGAACTGAGCAGTTACTCACTTTGGACAAGCGACCCTGTACTTGTGGAAGGTATAAGGAGCCCCGACTGGCTGTCGGTAGTCGTCACATCCGTTAATGACCCGGTAGATGGCAAATCAGTATGGCAACTAAACCAAGCGTTAAGATAATGAACTGGACGGTTACTCACCTTGGACAAGCAATCCAGCCTTCGTGGAAGGTGCGAGGAGCGCCAAGTTACTAGTCGGTTCGACCCGGGACAACAAATAGGCTCTTAAAGCCACGATATGTGGTGACGCATGTTCGGATTTGGACAACTGGTCC
Source organism: Boletus coccyginus (assembly GCA_025782845.1). Taxonomy (NCBI): domain Eukaryota; kingdom Fungi; phylum Basidiomycota; class Agaricomycetes; order Boletales; family Boletaceae; genus Boletus; species Boletus coccyginus. Next base: position 176,903 of record JAHZSR010000038.1, on the reverse strand, counting down.
AGACCACGGATAAGTAACCTTAAGTCGGATTCTTGCAGGTGCAGAGTGTGGCTACACTCGCTCGAACCAGAAGCTGTGTTGATCATCACGAAGGTATGGACAGCTGAGCGTAGTTCAAATTTGAGCGGACTTTTGCCACCCACCTTTCTAGACATGGAAATACTCGGGAACTGCCGCTTGGTGTCGGCACTTGTCTTTGAACGGGATGTCCTACAAGATACCTCAAGCTCGGACCGCACACCCTCTCAAACCCCCTTTGCAACGCCTCCGATAGACCTCACCCAATCCGTGAGATCGGTGCACAGCTGACGCGAAAACTCTATGACGAGCCTCTTCCAAAACCACCATGGATTCCAGGGTGGATAATCCCGCTGTCGAGATCTGGCGCGGGGTCAAGTATGTGCGACATGGAGTAGAAGATGGGTTCGTCGTACATGTTGAATGACACACTGCCGTCTGTGTCCTCCCGTATATGGCATGGCATTTCCACCGCAGGTGATGCGAGCTGTAGGTCAAATGGCGGGGACATTCTTGTAAGGTCCAGCCGGGAACTCAAGCCATTCCTCGAAAGATGCGTCCCGTGCCGTGAGTAAACGTCGACGATCATTAGACCTGTCAACGTAATCGCATACGAGCGCTTAGCGCTCGCACTGGAGATGGTCGATAGAAATATTACCTGACTGTTGCCCAAGAGGACGAGCCTGGCATGCCTCGCACTGATGACCTGGACGATGTAAATACAGTTGTAGTCATCGTTTTCTTGTCGCATCGACCTATCATCGGACCCTAATTTCCACCCAACGTTAACATAGGCTGAGCGGGCGCAGTAAAAGGCGAGGCCGTGGGCAGGCATTTCTCAACGTGGAGGGTGATTCCTGCAGATGAGACATGTGAACGGGGTGCTAGAGGGGGGTGGCGAGAGGACCTGCCGGTAACGAAGCGGTGCGCAGTTGTGCGTGGTCATGCCGGTCGGTGCGTGACTCAACTGCGAGTGGTGAGGTAGGCAGTACTCACCTGGGCGCGGTCATGCTGATGGGGTTGATGGTGGTGGGTACTTGTGCTGGTCAGCACATGAGCGGCTAGTGGTGAGGTGGGCGATACTCACTTTGGCACAGTCCGAGTCGTGCGGGTGGGTGTACGAGCGGTCAAGTGCGTGATTGCACATGGTGTGCTGGTGGTGTTCATGCTGGTCAATGCACGAACGGAAAGCGGCGAGGTGAGGCGGTACTCACCTGGGCGCAGTTGCTCAGTGGGTGGTGGGAGGACGATCATGGACGATGTAGAAGGTGATGTACCGGACAAGGGCCGGTTGGCGTTGGTAGGAGCGGAGGTGGTGGGGGGGTAGGGCGAGGTTGCTGGAGGCTGGAGAGAACGATCACCCGAGGAAGGATGTGTAGAATGAGAGTGCGAAAGGGCGCAGTGGGCAGGAAGACGGGAATGACGAAGGGAAGAAAGGGAGGTAGAGGGATGGGTAGCAGAACTCTGGTGTAAGTTGGTGATGCCGCTCCGAGTCGTGCTGGGTGCTGCAAAGGAAAGGGTGAGGGAGAGGGTGGAAGGGAGGTGCGAGGGGGTCGAAGGTGCGATCGCGCAAGATCTGTCAATATTTGGCAAGAAATGCGATGATGGACGGGAGAAGAGTGATCGAGGTGGGAACATACGGAGAACTTACCTCCGGTGGAAGAAGATGCGAGATCTTCGTCGGGCCTCCGGCGGTTTTCCATTGGGGATAGAAATTGAGTCGTAACTCTGACGGGTGTATATGTGGGGATGAACAGAAATGGTGGTATGTGCGCGAGCGGCCAAGGATGCGGTTGAAAGACGAGGACGAAGAGGAACGAGGCGCGCTCGACTCGGGAATGAATCGATGGAGAGGCAGAGGGATTCTCGATGGAGGGAGGTCTCGTCGCCGGGGTGCGAATCGCGGTACGTGAATGGAAAGCCATACGAGAAATCCTGGTTGAGAAGAGGACTGAATCCAGGGATGAATGAGGAGTGAACTCTACGTGCCCGAGCATGGGTGACGTCGCGTCGCACGATAAACAGCGAGGCCAGAGTCAGGATCAGATTCTGAGAGAGGGACAGGGTCAACAAGGGGGAATATAATTCTGGGAAGTGAGAGTCGACCAGCAAAGAGCGACAGAGGGGGGAGACAGTCGGTGGCAGGTTTATGGTCTGGGACGCGGTGACCCGCGAAAAGGTCAGAGCAATCCATGTGCCAGTCGACTCGTCGCCGGTTCCGATGAGAGCCCATTTCACCCAACGTACGGGAGAGACCCGACCTCTCAGTCTGACGACAGTATATTGCTTCGAGAACTGTCCGTCTTAACACGTTTGTTCTTACTCGGTATTATTTCCCCGAGTACACACCGGGGAACTTGGCCCAAAGACAAGCCAACATACAGCTCGTTATGCCATACGTATACTCCCCCCTGAGGCTCTGTCATCGTTCACGGCCCACGCGGCTGTAATGATGCAAGGCATACCCGGATTTCGTTGGTAGGCGCCCTTTTGTCTGCTAAACGACTGACCAAGCTCAAAGCGGCCCAGGAAGAGCCTACAAGTACCCAACGCGTTCACCGCCACCGTTCCGCGGTGAGTACCGATGGGGAGAAGCTATGCCACCGATCAAGAACGCAACACGAGTGAGCAACGGTGGCGGAACTAGTAATGGACCTGGCGATGGTGACGAGCAGGTACAGAGAGCGCGACCGGGATCCGGGTGGACATGTGCCGCCGCCGACAGGAAGGCATTGGGACGGCCGCGACCAACGGGTCGGGTTCCTACTCCTGCCACTGCCCACGCGAGTGGATGCTACGGGAGTAGGACCCGGGCGTTCCCTGAGCGCGCGTCTGCATACGGGTGACGATGATCGAGAATACGCACTACCACCAAGGGAGTTTGACCGTAGGGCGGTACAGCGCGCCTGCTTTGGGCGATCATGCGCCCTCCTAACGCACACGCACCGCCGCAAACGTTTTTCGCGCATTCGGAACACGAACCCCAAGTCCGCAGCGCGTCGTGTTAAAGAGCCGGCATCCGCCCGTGAAACACGGGCACGTAAGCCCCAGAGTGCTCCGCAGGTCTGGGAACTCACGGCCACGCCAAAGGGTGGGAGTTGGACGGGGAACGGGGATACGCACCTGGGCGCCTGCCTTTGTCTGCGGCGACGGCGTCGGCGTCAGTGGGGAAGGCGTGGTCGGCATCGAGGTCGATGGACGGGGCGGAGACGTCGACAGATCCAGACGCTTGTCAGGCTCCTTTTGCGCTGGGGGTATGCGTTCATGGCCACGACAGAGGCACCAAACCCGACGTTGGCGCACACCGCAAAGAGGGCTAAGGGAATCCAGAGGGGCGAGGACGAGGAGAGCAAGAGCATGGCGGCAGAAGCGCGTCGAGGAGTGCAAACGCGAGGAGCAATGGCTTCCCCGTCGTCGCCAGGGGATGTGCTCAAACGTGTGCGTGACGTGGTTGGTCGCTATCGACTTACGGCGGTCTGCGATGCTGCCCATGGAGATGACGGCGAGTGCTTGTAGAGCGACGGACATCGAGTAGACCGTAGAGGCCGCATGTCGTGTCAGAGGGTTATGGCGAAACGGCAAAGCCACCCAACCTTGACGGAAAGGCGCGCTCCAGACAGCGTGGTGTCAGTGGACAGACATGGGGAGGGTGTGGTCTGGGTCCAAGAAGTCATTGTCCCTCGCAAATTGTTCCAGGCAGATGGGGAGGAAGGGGGTGAGCGAGACAGCAAAGACTTTGCTGTGGACGCCGTTGGCGGCGAGCGGGAAGAGAAAGAAGATAAACCTTGCGAATGCGTAGCGAGGAGTCTCCTCGACGTGGCACTGCGGACATGCTCAAGGCAGTAAGTACATCCCATTTAGCAAGTCGCCCCTGACACTGACACTGACACCTTTACACATACAGACATGTCTACGCTACTGCACACCGCCGCCGACCTGGAAAAGACTGTCCGCAAACAATGTACGACCGAGACTGTCTGACGTACCTGCTGCAGAAAGGCGTCAATCTGATCACCATCCTCCATGTCCAGCTGGTCACACTATCAGCACACATACGCAGGACAACGACAACACAGTACCTCTACAGGCGTGTCTTCTGGTCTCAGTCTCTTCCCCTCATATGCAAATCGCAGCGTCCCTGAAGAAACGGTGAGAACAGCGCGTGCTGTCTGGCAGGATGGGACCTGCCTGATTCTTTCGCGAAGCGTTTCTGCGACGTGCGGGGTCAAGACGTGACAACCACACGACGACGGCGCGACGTACCTCGGCGGCTTCGAATATTTTGCGAAAGGGCATGTTTGCCTTTACTTTGACGGTGATTTCTGTTGTGTGCGTGATGAGCGGGGGAACGCCAAGGATCAACGGGACCCACTTTGACCCTCAAATTCGACGTTCAGGTTCAGCTTCGGTTTGACATCCTCGTCATCTTGTGACATGGTGCAGACAAATACGACGACGACGGCAATAAAAAAACGCGCAGAACGCGTAAATAAACGCGTGCAACAATGTGTCGCTACATTACGTAAGGAATGTTGGGTATACACGATTAAACTCTAGCATACGTTGGAGGGACCGAACCCGAGGCAGGTAAAAAAGAAAAGAAGGACGAGTCCGATCAAGAGAACTTCCACCTGAATGAAACCGTTGATCTGCTGGATATCGAGAGTGAAGATGGATCACGGACCTGTTTCCACAGTTGACACATCTGCACAAACATGAGCGAGAGGGCGATGGGTCGAGCGAGGTGGACGTACGTGACAAAGGTAGTCATTGGTTCATCCGCGCTTCGCGTCTGCGCTTGACGGTAACGGCACTTGCGCTGAGGGGGTGTCAGTCATGACCCGCGTATATGCAGAGACGACCTGCCTGCTTGCACCTTCCACACTGGAAGCCTTCTGTCTCTGCTTCCTGCTCCCCGGCGCCGAGCGATTTGAACAAGTTTTCTTCTTTGATTTTCTGGTCGGCAGAGCGCCGTTCCTCGGTCATCATTTCCTAGCCCCGATGAGTGCAACGGCGTTGGAAAGGCGTGAGACGGTACCTCGCTCGTCATTCTGCTGAATTTCTCGGGGGACAGCTCGCCACTGACGACGCTTTCCCGCAAGGTGGGGTTTGCCTTGTCCTTGAGGTTGACGAACAAGGAGCGGATCTTGCCCTTGTATTCTGGGGTCGTGCCGGCATAGTGGGCAAACACGGCCGCTTCGACGGCGATCGCACGGTCGGTGATGAGATCGCTGGCTGGGAGGCGGTGCGAGTCAGGTTGGGCGTGTCACACGCGTGGGAGGATGGGGGACTCACGGGCGCCCGAGTCATAGGCGAGACCATCGTAGATGAGCTCCGCACATTTATTCCGGGTGTTGTCGCCAGTAGCGGTCATCTTGACGCCGTCTGTCTTGGACGAGCGGACGTCGGCTTTGCCATTGGCTGCGGGCGTGGCGACAGGGGTCACGGAGGTGGACTGTTTGCGGACTAGACGCGGGTGGGCAGGCGAACGCGACGAGCGGGGGGGACGGGCGCACCTGGTTGTTTTGCATTGACGGGTGTCTTGGAGGCTGACTTTGCCTTGTCGACGTCGTTTTTCCACTTTTTGACGATCTCCTTTGCGAGGTCGGAGACGTCCTTTGAGTCGTGTGCGCGGAGCTTGCCCACTGCGAGCCCAGCCTTGCTCTCCTACGGGGACGCGTGGGAGGATCCTCAGAGCTCACACATGAAATACCTACCCTTAGGATCGGTTCATTGACCTGGAAGTCTTTCTTGAGCAACTTTAGGATAGCCACTCGTTCCTGGGGACGTGTGAGCGGACGTGCCACGGATGGATCGGACGGACATACCTCATTCGTGCTCGCATTCTGGAGCTGCTTCACATGCTTTTTGAGCTCGACTGCGTCTGACATGGTGCTACGCTGCTACCGACTACGTCTGCCTCCTCTGCACCGTCGCCGTGCTGTCCAAGGGCCTCTTGCCAAACAAGCACAACCCCACCGACCCATGTCCCGAAATGGCAGTCCACTTTGCCACCCGCCATGGCCATGTCGCTCGACCTCCGCAGACAGTGTGCAGCACGGACCCGCGCCGTCTTCGCCGCATGTCCCGACGACACCATCACCCCCGACGAAAACAGGTCCGTCGTCCGCTCTCCCCCCGCCCCACACTCACACCCCGCAGCACCCGCCTCCGCCTCTCCCTCAAGATCGCAGACGAATACAACCACTCCCGCGACCTCCCCCCCGCCCTCCTCGCTCAGCAAGGCCCACTCGCCCCCGCACGCCCCCCCTCAATCCAAAAACTCCTCACCGACGCCCGTACGTTGCCCCGCCCCCGCACACAGCGACACTAACCCCACCCAGCATCGAGCGACACCTCGTGCATCATCGCAGCCATCGACAACACCCCAAAAGCACAGCCCTCCACCTTTGCCACCTCGGCGAAACTCTCCGAGGCACTCACCCTCCACAAGACCACGCGCACCGTCAAACCGACCTACCACCCCCCGTGGAAACTCGTCCGCGTCATCTCCGGCCATCTGGGCTGGGTCCGCAGCGTCGCCGTCGAGCCCGGGAACGCCTGGTTTGCAACCGGCGCAGGCGACCGCGTCATCAAAATTTGGGATCTCGCCTCGGGTGCCCTCAAACTCTCCCTGACCGGCCACATCTCCACCGTCCGTGGCCTCGCCGTCTCCCCGAGACACCCCTATCTGTTCTCGTGTGGTGAAGACAAGGTGCGTGCCCGCTCCCCCTCGTCTGCGCTCGCCTCACGCGCGCGCTAGTCCGTCAAATGCTGGGACCTCGAGGTCAACAAGGTCATACGGCAGTACCACGGCCATCTCTCTGGCGTGTACGCCCTCAGCCTGCACCCCACCCTCGACGTCCTCGTCACCTCTGGCAGAGACGCCTCCGCCCGCGTATGGGACATGCGCACCAAATCTCAAATACACGTCCTCTCCGGTCACTCTGCCACCGTCGCCGACGTCAAGTGTCAAGACTCCGATCCCCAGGTCATCACCGGCTCCATGGACTCGACCATCCGGTGCGCCCTTTTTTTTTTCCATTTTTCTCCTACCCTGTTTACCCCGCTTCCACACAGCCTATGGGACCTCGCCGCCGGAAAAACCATGCTCACCCTCACCCACCACAAAAAGTCGGTCCGCGCCCTCGCCATCCACCCGACCGAGTACTCGTTTGCATCCGGCTCTGCTGGCGGGAACAATATCAAGAAATGGAAGTGTCCCGAGGGCGCCTTTGTCTTCAACTTTGCCGGTCACAACGCGATCATCAACACGCTCTCCGTCAACGCCGAAGGCGTCTTTTTCTCTGGAGGTACGTGCCCCGCGCCGAGTGCAACGTGGGGGGTGGTGAATGCTGACGCGCCACCGCTGCAGGCGACAATGGCACGCTCACGTTTTGGGATTACGACACCGGCACGCCGTTTCAGAACATGGACGACGTCCCGCAGCCGGGCTCGCTCGAAGCAGAGGCGGGCGTGTTTTGCTCGACGTTTGACGCGACCGGGACGCGGTTGATCACAGGTGGGGCGGACAAGACGATCAAGGTCTGTCTCTCTTTTTTTGTGGGGAGGGGGGGGGGGACCCGGTTCGCGTGGCTGATTCGCATGGTGTAGGTGTATGCGGAACAATCGCAGTAGTCGCGATGCACGGATTCGCGGGAGCGTGTGGTCATGTGGACGTCTGTATTGTCGTTTTCGTGCATGTCTCGTCTGTGACACGTTTCAGGACGAATGTATTGAGCCCTCTTGGATGCTTTGGCCGGGCAAGTCGATCGTACACATTGCAACATTCAAGCATGGTTCGTTTGTGTGATACACTGCGTGCGTCATACCCTACAGTACTATAGCAACAAACAAGAGAGAAAGATGACCGTCTATGCACAAAGAAAAAGAAAAAGAAAAAGCTATCAACCAAGGTCTACAAAGTCCCCACCTCGTAGTAACCCGTAGAGATCATACACGACATGACACGTTGAGAACAAGAGAAAAAAAAAAAGCAAGGTCGTTGCTTTTGTGGTGACGATCGTAAGGAATCGAGTCGACGTTGGGGAAAAAACATACAAGGGTCAACTGTCACCCAGGAGCAGGCTGAACACGCTGACCCTAGCCGGCCCATCCCCCCAACGAACTCGACGTGCTTCCACCAAAACGCGCAAGAGGATGTCCATTCCCAGCGCCGCCATTCACATGTCCCGGGTCTTGCACGGCGTCGTAAAACGGTCGGGGTGGCTGCATCGAGGCATCTACAGCATGCGCACGAGTGAGAGGTCAACGAGTCGAACGATCACGGATCATCAGGGCGCCACACGACGAGCGTTCAACAACACGAATTCGGGTCATCCGGAACCAAACATAAAAATGAAATAACAAGACGAGGGAAAGAGACCCGACGCACATGCATCTTCTGTAGCTGCGTAATTCATGCTGGTTCCTGACGTAAACGCGGAAAACGGGTTCAAGGTCAGGCTGGACGAGGACGGCGGCGCGGGTGTAGTTTGCAGAACGGCGTGCAGTTTGGCGGCCGTCGCCGCCTCGAGTTCCGCCGAAAATATAAATGGGACGTCCCCCGCATCCTTGACTCTTTGGATGTTCTTCGAGGTTGGGCGGGAATCGGTGGAGACAGCATCGAGCCTGTATTTGCCGGACATGGCGCTGAGGCTCTGCATGTGTGCACCGTGCGGGAGCTCTTGGGAATGGCGTCTTGCGGCGGAACCTGACGACTTGGTCATCGAAGCGAGGTTGGAGGTGAGCATGGGCATGGATGTCCACGTGGGTCCTTGCGAGGAAACGGGCATAGCACTGGAGGGAGGCGACTGGAACGGCGGCGACATCGAAAAGTATCCGCCAGACGGATCACGAAAGGGAACAGAGAAGCTCGTTTCCGATATAGGTACAGGCGAAACCGCGTTTGGCGAGAAACCCGCCGAGGTCGTTGGAGGACTGGTGGGGTATCCTGCAAGGTCAGGGTATAGCGGAATGGTCGGAGAAGTGGTGCGATGGGAAGACAGGGACGTGGTTGGGGACGATGGCGAGGAGCCCACGTCGGAAGAAATGTGGTTCCATGGGCTCCTTCGCCCAGGTGAACTCGACTTGGACGGATCTCCCATGTATGATGGTCTATCTGCACGCCGACCGCGTTCTACTTTTGTCTTGCTGATCGTGCGTGCGTCTTCAGGCAAGGAGAATGGCTGTGAACCTGCCGGGATGGACAAGGGTGTCGGTGTACTTTTATATTTTGTGCGAACTGGTTCTTCGCGGACAAAGGGTTGTCGAGGGGGTTGCGTACCGTACAGCTTCTTTCGATTCAAACCGTGCACCTTTTGGAGCGAACTGACTAGGCTGGGAGTAGAACCGTTTTGTGCAGGTACTGGTCCTGCCGGGGACGTAGACTGTACATCCTGAGGGAACGATTGATGTCGAAGGACGGGGGGACGAGCTACTGGGAGAAGCGGTTGCTGTGCGAGGTCAGCATGAGAGGGGCGTAAGAGATGGGGCTCACCTGCTCGATCACGTTCGCGTCTAGAACTGGAACAGGTGAATCCGGACGGCTCTGCGAGGAGTAGACTGGTGGCGGACGAACCGGAAGAATCGCCAGTGAGAAGAAAGGTATGATCTGGACTTGTCGGGAACCAAGGGGACACTTGGGTGTGGCCTTGCAGTTCGAGCTTGATGGGGGATCAGTAGGCGGATCCGAGGACTGCGGGAGATGGCCTACGTTGGTGGTGAACAACTCACGCATGGATGACATGTCCTGTGATGTGGGGAGGATCATGTGGCAGTGTATACCAAGCTGAGACGGAAGGATCAATTGAACGTGTTGGGTGACTATCGCATCACGGTACCTGTGCGGTTCGTTGGGCAAGTAGGCGCCACTCTGATTGGCCAATCTGAGATGGCATCGTTACTGAGACGCCCCACGTGCCTTGTGTGGGCGAGGAAGCGGCCACGACGAACAGGTGGTAGTTGACAGGACCGCCCTGGAATTGGGTGGCGGCCTCGAGCATGAGCTAGGTAAATGGGACGAGTTGGGCACGGGCACGTCGGAAGAGAAGAGACTGACCTCTGTGGCTCTGTATATGATCCGCGAGGTTATTCTGTTGTCTGGACTGAAACTGAACTTGAGGTCTGGAAGCTGGTTGTACTGTCTAGGCGGAGCCGAATGAACGGATGCGGCATCGTCGCCGACGGGTGCCGTCGTGAGCCACAGGACGGGTATCTGGGAAAAGATATGGGGCGAGGGGGTTGAGAGAGGGACGTGTACACACAGGCACGACTGGGTTTGCGATGCGCATTGTGCCGAGGAGCGTTGGGAGATAGTGTTGGCGGAGGTCGTTCCACGCCGAGAGCATTGCCTGCGAGTTCTCGATGAGGACGAGGGTGACGACCGCCTTTGCAGCGGGGGAGGCGAAGATGTTGGGAGACATGGCGACGATGGGAGGAGCGGACAAGCTACATCGGGGCTTGCAGGGTTTCCTGAGGTGGCTCACGTGGCGGGAGTCGGGGTTATCGATCCTTGCGGAGACAGAATGATCGCGCCCCTATTCCTCGGTTCCGTCTTCCGGACCGCCCGGGCCATGCATTTCGCTTCCCTACTCCCATTCGCGTTCGCCGCCTCGCCGTTGCGCGTCAGGGTCGACGGCAACACCTGCGCCGTCACCCCCATCGGGGGTGGCCAAGATGACGGCCCGAACATCATCCACGCGTTCGACGTTTGCAAATCGGGAGGCACCATCATTCTCGACCGGCACTATGTCGTCAACACTGTGCTCGTAATCACCGGTCTCCAGGACGTCAACATCGAGCTCAGCGGTGTAGGTGCGTCTCCACCACTCGATGCCCGCTCACCCTGCACGCGATCGACGTGTCCCCAGTCCAGTACACCCCCAACATCGCATATTGGTCACCCAACGCCTACTATATGGAGTACCAGAACGTGTACGTAGCTGGATCCACCGATCCTTGGCAAGGCTCTCACACGTCTTAGCACCACTTTTTGGTTCCTTTCGGGACACAATCTCCACCTCTACGGCGGAGGTACCCTCGATGCCAACGGCCAGGTCTGGTGGGACTATCCTAACAAGGTCACTCCCTTGCCTTCTCATCCCGATCGACCCTCACATTGCAACAGACTGTGGGAACCTCCGGTGGTTCTTCCACTGCCTTTGCGCGACCCGTTCCCCTCACCGTGGGCAACGCCTCGAATGTCCTCATCGAAGATCTCACAGAAATCGGCTCTCCCTCCTGGGTACGCCACATCCATCCTTCCGCCGAGCCGCTCATTCACCATGACGACAGAACAACTTTGTCTATCAATCTACCAATGTGACATACCGTAGGATGACCATTTCTTCCATCTCTTATTCTTCCAATCCCGCCAAGAATTCCGGTATTATTCCCCCTTATCAACACTCTTCTTGTCCTTATCTAGGCTCTAGATGGCTGGGACGTTTACCGTTCCTCGTACGTTACCATCGAAGATTCAGTCATTCACAACGACGACGACTGTGTCTCTTTCAAACCCAACACGACTAACACAGTTGTCCGAAATCTCTACTGCAACTGTTCTCATGGTATCTCCGTCGGTAGTCTTGGTCAGGTACGTTTCGCAGGGGATCGGCTGCTCGCGATGATCGGACTCTCCGTTCTAGTATGCTGGAGAAACCGATATCGTCGCCAACATCTACGTAAAGAATATTTCGATGAACAATGCTCAGTACGGCGCCAGAATCAAAGTCTTTGGCGGCTCACCGTATCCGAACTCGACGACTGGCGGAGGTACTGGATATGTCCAGGTCAAGTCACCTCCTGCTATCTCTGAATTTCATACAAACTGTTTTGCTTTCAGAATGTCACCTTTGAGGACTTTTACGTGAACAACGTCGATGAACCCATTTATTTGACCCAGGTTCGTCGTCTCGAAGATACTCGGGCATACTCGACTGATGCTTGCTCTCAGTGCTACCAAACTGAAGCCAGCGTCTGTGCAGAATACCCTAGCACAATATCTATCTCCGACGTCCACTGTACGTACCCCCCACCCCCACTGCATCTTGCGTTCCACTCATCCACTCTCCCGCTAGACATCAACGTCACTGGCACGTCTTCTGGCGACAAGGGCAACGTCGTCGTCGACCTCGAATGCTCCACCGAATGTTATGGCATCACCGCGACGGGCACCGACTTGACGAGTCCCAACGGTACGGCGGTGTATTATTGTCAAAACGTCGCCAACGAGACAGCACTCGATTTTGCGTGTACGGCGCCCCCGCCATCGTCGTAGATTGTAGACAGGGACCTGGCCTCGTGCAGAAATGTGGCGCATTCGCACCCAGTGATGTGTGATGTATGGCAAGGGTCGAGGGGGTAGTTTCCTCCGCGGTGAGTACCTACAGTATAACTTGTTCATCGTGCATTTGGGGCCAGCGAGGGCAAGTAACCTATATGATGCCTGCACTTGGAAGACCAAAGAGACGTGTTGTCAGTGGTGGCAGATCACTAACAGGAATCGTTTTCGATTGGCACCTTGAACGACGATGTCGCACACGAGACACGCTATGACAGGCCTGGGGCCTTTTCTGTCAGGGTATCGAGATAGAGCCAGTTGCCAGTTGGCACTCGTCAACACCTGGGTTGTTTCGTTCACTACCACTCCAGCCTCGTCGTACACATGGTTTCGTCCAGTGTGAAAACGAATAATATGACCACGATTCGAGAGCTCACGCCAGGCAAATATGTCGGTCACGATCATTGGCTCGATCGTTCCCTGGTGTCGTCTGTCAGGCGCAATACGACGGCTGGATTCGGGATCTTGTTTCGGTGGCAATTATAGTAAAGACTTGAAGTGACACGCTTGGCAATAGTTTCGGGCAGATCAGAGAACCTTATCTGATCAGTCCGAGGTGGCAAGTAACAAAGAGGCACGGGAATGTTGATGTCGTTCGTGGATGTAGGCTGTGGCTACGATGTTGCAGGCCGCATATATGCACGCGTCGAAGTACTCATGTTGCCATCACGGGCCGGACTTGCCGTCAGCCCTTGGTTGGCATCGGCTATTATAGGTTGCTTCCCGCCGCAACCGTGACCATGATCATTGTTGACTCGCTGACCTCACGAATTGGTTGGGTGGAATCGCCGTATGAACGCGTTCAACTTGTGATCAGGTTCACCACCCTGCCCGCCGGCCCTTTCATATGCCCAGAAAGGCTGCGCACTGTGGCGAATTGACCTTGCCGAGTCAAAGCAGCACATGAATCAGCTCGTCAAAGCGGTGACTCGATATGGACGATGCGCCATTGTCAGTATTTGGTGGTGGAACGCGTGTGGACGTCTAGACTGTCAGCCGCACCACGGTGCGTCGGTATTTAAGCTCGACCAAACTGAACTCCCTTCGTCAAGCTTCTTCTTCCTCTCCTCCCGCCTTCCTGGCCGCCACTGTTGGCGAGCACTTTCCTTCGCTGTCTTTGCTCTTCTCTCGTTCACTCTCATTCCTACTTGGATGCCACACCTCGAAATCGATGCTCGACCTCCAGGCGGGTCGGCGTGCGAGATGCCAGACGACCACCTCTTGGTTTGTGTCCTCGGCACATTCGCCACCCCCGCTCTTCGGCACGCGAGATGCCCCCAATAGACGACTTGAAATCGACACGACCGCGGCGAGCTCTCTTTTGTTTGTGTCCTCTGCCACTCCCGCCCTTTGCGATCTCCAAGGGACTGGGCCCTTCGCTACGCGGTCGAATTGTGTTCCCCGTAGAGCCCGATCACGCTCGAATCTTCCAGGCGCGACGGCACGCGAGATGCCCGATTGCATGAATCATCGCGACCGCAACGAGCTCTGATTTTCTGTGTCCTCGCCGCCCGCCGTTTACGACGACTAGTACCCGACCCTGACGATTTCTTCCTCGCCGAGCGCAGGCGGACAAGTCGACGAATGAGCATATTGACGAGCCGCCATGTTCCCGATCACGCTCGAATCCTCCAGGCACGACGGCACGCGAGATGCCCGATTGTACGGATCATCGTGACTGCAACGAGCTCCGATTTTCTGTGTCCGAGTCCTGTGACTGCTACGCCCCCCCTTGACGACGCATCACGGAACTCTTCTCCAGGCAGTCGACCTTTGTTCTCGCCGAGCTCGATCATGCTCGAATCCTCCAGGCGATACGGCACGCGAGATGCCCGAAATTCGAATGTACCGATCAGCTCGACCGCAGCGAGCTATGATTCTTTGCGTCCTTGCCTCCCATTGTTTGAGACGACTACCCGGCCCTGACGATTTCTTCCTCGCCGAGCGCAGGTGGACAAGTCGACGAACGAGCACACTAGTGGCGAGCCGCCATGTCCCGACAGGTCGATATCCTCGGTGTTGATTTCGGTGACCACCTCGATGAGAGCGACGATGCCGCGGACAATAATTGTAATACGTGTGACTTCCAGCGACGACAATGAGCATCGAGATCGACAAACCTCACCCACTGACTTTACAGGGAAGTCGGCAAAGAAAGCTCGGTACTGTCCTCTCGTGTCGCGAGCTACGCCATACCCCGTGTGTCAGGATTAGATGCATCATGACACACAGGCGTCCCATAAGATGGACGATGGTTTGTTTCGCACCCTGGTTCAGACTCACCGCTGACACCCCCGCCACAGAGAAGTTCCCGTCCCAAATGGCTCCGAACGAGAGGCTCAGTCTAATAAATGAAGAAGACAAGAGGGCGATGGGCGAGTTCGCAGAGTCAACTCGAACACAATGAAACCGGAAAAGGTGGGCTCTTCTATCTTTTCTGACGACCTTTGTTGATCGTCTGTGATAGGCAATCAGACTGGTGTGTGGAAGAAGAGGATTGAACTTTGTTGGGAATAAGGTGCGTCCAGCAGTAGGGCATTCCTTTGATTCCAAGGGCATCACCTGCTGTTGGACCCACCTTGTTTTCGATCGGCTCCTTCCAGTTGGCTGCTATCCAGCCTTCTTCACCCCATGTCAGCTCTGATAACATCAAACCGAAATCACCCACTGAACCCACAAAGGTACGGCATTGATTGTAGTGGCGCATATGTACCGTGGTACGCTCTCCAGAAAGTGGTGCGCGTCCCCGAATGGAGGCAAAATGAACGCCATGGGTCCATCCAAATTACTTAAAGATTGACAACTCTCGAGTTTTGCAAGGGATCCCGCAGCGAGTTATATAATGATTCAAAATCTAGGGTCTGGCATTGGGAGGCTCAAGTTCTCTATGCAGACGACCGTTCTCCGTGTTACATCCTCCCCGTTCAGTTTCTCGGTGTCTGCTGATGTCGTGGGATGTCGTGGTCGTAGGCAATGTTCTCGATACCTAAAGCAAGTCAGATTCTTTGTTCGCATCTAACAAAGGTTCTACACCTGTGAGAACGGTTCAACTTTTATACTACCTCTGTCATGCTGTTACGTTCCTCACGCACTGGAGAGGTCCCTCTCAAGCGAACCGACAGACCAGGGCATACATAGAGGCGAGAATCCAAAGAGTTACGCCGCCTCAAAAGAGAGCACCGCAAGCGGCGTTGGGCCGAGCTGATCGCCGACGTTGATGATACTAATTGTACACTAACAACTTGTATGCATTATCAGGTATATTGCACCCGCGGAAGCAGTCCTCGACGTTTGGTATGATGGAGATGTGACATCATATCTGACGAACTTGGGTGATGCCGTGCGGAGTTACCAGCACATGTTCGCCGACTCAAATCCAGAAGTGAACGTTTGAACCATGAAACAGAATACAATCTCAAACACATCCTTATTCACTAAATAGTCCAGCGAGCTGGGCTGTCGATCGAAAATCCTGCTGCTTCAACGTTCAATCGTTGGTCGATATCAGACGCAAAAGTTATTTGTCAAGAAGAAAACATCGATGGTCCTTTGGTTACTGCAGTGATACAGGAGAGCTCCGAATCACGACAACATCATAGTCTAAGTCCTTTGCCTACTGTCATAAGTCAAGTCGCACAAGGAAAACTTCCCTCGACTGGAATCAATACATTGCACGCCTCGACCTCAAACGTCTGCTACTAGTCCCGCGCCGTCGCGAACTTCGAGAGCCACACCGACAGCACAAGATGTCCATAAACAAGTTCCAGATACTCAGCACGACCTGAAAGACACGAGTGTCAGCATAGATGCGATGTGTCGCAGACGAGGATGCATTCATAGAGCGATTCTCGGCTGGTGCTAGGCTGAGAGACGTACCACCGTGACAGCGTCGACGATTGCCATGATGAGCCTCGCAATCGCGGAGATGATGGAGTTGATGGCGGAGCCGATGGATGAAAATACAGCGCCCTTGAATGTGTGTTTGTGAGCACAAGTATCGGCGATTGACGCAGCGTCATACGTACCATGACTGAGTGAATATTATAGACGATAGATATAGATGAGGATATGAGGCTAGATGGGAACAAAGAAGGCAGTCAACGCGAGCACTTTATACATATCTTTGTGGTGCCCTTCGATGACGTCGCCTCGGATTTCTCCACGATATAATCCCAATACTCCACAGAGTGACGACACCCTCAACGCCGGTTCCGATCCGCCCCCCCCCTGATATCGACCCCCCACCTCCGTACTATGAACACGATACATAATGTTTGCCGTCCGCTGGGATGATTGGGAGAATGGCTAGAGGACAGGTAGCGCGCGGGTAGAAACCCCCATCACTCGATTTTTAACCACACCGTATATGTGTACAGTTTATGTATGTCAGTAGTAAGCACATATCTGGCATCAAGGAACCAAATCCAGATGAGATATCTCGTGAGCAAGGGTGATCATAATCGACTTGGATATATCAAGATCAGCTCGTCTTCTCGTTCCACCTGTAAATGAAGACTCAAACACATAAGCGCCCCGGGAGAAAAGATATAAGCCCATGTACTCACAAATCCAAAAACAATTTACAGGGTACTGAAAACATGATACCCTGTAGACCATTGGTGACGGTCGACATCCACGATGTTTATTTCGGTGACCACCTCGATGAAGGTGACGAAGCCGCCGACAATGATTGTAACCCGTGTGACTTCCAGCGTTCGACATGCGTCGCATATGAGCCAACTTGCATCAAGATCGACAAACCTCAGCGGCTCAGCCACTTGTTCACTGACTTGGAAGTGCCGACTTAGGGTCGGCCCAAACCTTGCTTGCACGTTGGTGTAATCGGTCATGGAGGTGAATCGCAAGGTTTCCCGGTGAAAGGGCCCGATGAGGATGCTCCTGCGGGCGCAATTCCAGTGTATCACGTTCAAGGGCAATTGCCTCATCGAGGTCAGATAGCGTTCCATGCAGGTTGAGACGAGCTCAGAGGCAACTGGCGAGACTAGTTAGCGAAATGGCTCGATGGGGATGACCCTGCGGGCGAAGTTCCGATGCATTTCGTTGGAGTGAAAGTGCCTCGTCGAGGTCAGCCAGCATTCCGAGCTGGGTAAAACGGTCAAGGAGGTAAACCGTGATGCCGTCCAGCGACAGGTCGGACATGATGCCCCTGTGGGCGAAGTGTCAACGCCCTGCGTTGAAGCGCAAGTGCCTCGTCCAGGTCAGACAGTCTTCCGAGCTGCTTGAAGCGGACTTGGAGGTAACTCGCGATGTTGCCCAGTGAAATTGCCCGATTAGGATTACCCTGCGGGCACAGTTCTAGTGCGTCACGCCCGAGAGTGAGGGCGTCGTCAGGTCGGACAGCGTTCCGAGCTGTGTGAAACGGTCGTGGAAGATATTTGTGATGGCGGAGAGTGAAGAGGCTCGATCAGGATCCCCCTGTGGGGCGGCCGGAGTTGCGTCCGAGAGCAACTGCCTCATCGAGGTCAGACAGCGTTCCTAGCCGCCTGAAACAGTGCAGAGGTAAAGCGCGATGCTTGGCAAGAGAAGTGGTTCGCTTAGGATGCTCATGCGGGCGCAGTTCCAATGCAGTGCCAGTGCGTTCGAGGGCAAGTACCTCGTCGAAGGAGTCAGAGAGTGTTCCGAGCTAAGTGAAACGGTCATAAAGGCGATCCGCGAGGTCGTTCAGTGCATCGGCTACTTGGGGTTCTCCCTGGGGGTAAAGTTCCAACGCACTGCGTCGGAGGGTTATCACATCCTCCTGTTCAAAGCAGGTGGAGAGGAGGTTGTCCATTATGAGGGATAGACCGAGTCGTTTCGGCCAAAAGCGCAATCCAATGCGGGAGAGGGTTCCAACTTTGGCGGTGGGCTTCGATGATGGATTGTAGTGCGTTGGTTCTGTAAAAGAACAAAGAACAAAGTCTAAAATTCCAGTCCGCTGGATATTGAGTAGTACCTGTTATGACCATCTACCAGTGGTCCCTGCGAAGTGTGATAGTGAAGGATAAGATAGCCCTGGACCACAGCTCCACAGGAAGAGTGCGTAGAAAGTGCGAAATGAAAACTGTGTGGCGGCTACCCACAACTTCAGTGCCACTGATCAGGTGAAGAAGGGAGTGACGAAAACAACATAAGTAAGCGTTCGAGTCGGACGTTCAAACTGTTCTCTCTGCCCGTTGCAGTGGTTTCATATGAACAAGGCTCGCAGGCGCTCTATGTCGCTTATCGAATCCCAACTCCGGGATGGCAGAGACAAGTCCATACCGGCTAGTACCGGTAGGGAATGTTCAAATTCCCGATCGGCGTGACCAGAAACGGTCCCCTCTGGTCGGCTGGCATGTGGACCATGCTTTTTCGAAGGCCGCCGATGTGGCTCTCCCCGAAAAGAAGCATCCTTTATCCCCACCCGGCGCCTTCACCCATACTGAAGACACCCAGCGCTGCTCCTCTCTACGGTCACCGCTCGGAAGCACTCGTACGTGCTTTTGCCTACTCCCACTGATTGCTATAGTTGGTAGTTCACCTACACGGCCCTGGAACGGCGACGGTTGGGGTAGCGGTTAAGCCCCTTGATGAGAGCTTTCGCAGGCTCGAAATTGAGCGCACCCGCACCGTCCCTCTACCCGTCCCTGCGCGTACTGTACACGACCCTGATCCTCGGAGAGGGGTGACGGACGGACGCAGCAAACAGTCTCGATAGCCCAGGTTGTCCTCTCTCTCGCACACAGACTCACCTAGGGTCGCTTCGCTCCCCTAGTAGGCTCCCCATTATCGGTACGATGGAGATGTGACGTCACATCTGACGAACTTGGGTGCCATGCGGGGTTACCAGCACAGTTCGCCGACTCATATCCAGAAGAAACGTTTGAAACATGAAACGAAATACAATCTCAAACACATCCTAGATAGCCCAGCGAGCTGGGCAGTCGACCAAAAGTGCCGAATTATTTGTCAAGAAGGAAATATCGATGGTCCTTTGATTACCGCAGTGATACAGGAGAGCTCCGAATTACGACAACACCACTAAGTCCTTTGCATGCTGTCACAAGGAAAACGTCCCTCAACTGGAATCAAAACATTCTACGCCCCGTCCTCAAACGTCTGCTAGTCCCGTAC
This sequence comes from Boletus coccyginus, assembly GCA_025782845.1. Classification (NCBI taxonomy): domain Eukaryota; kingdom Fungi; phylum Basidiomycota; class Agaricomycetes; order Boletales; family Boletaceae; genus Boletus; species Boletus coccyginus. The sequence continues at coordinate 157,429 of JAHZSR010000038.1, read as the reverse complement.
CGCCGCGAACGAGAGCCACACCGACAGCACAAAATGTCCATAAACAAGTCCCAGATGCGCAGCAGGACCTGAAAGATACGAGTGTCAGCATAGATGCGATGTGTCGTAGACGAGGATGCATTCATAGAACGATTCTCGGCTGGTGCTAGGCTGAGAGACGTACCACCGTGACAGCGTCGACGATTGTCATGATGAGCCTCGCAATCGCGGAGATGATGGAGTTGATGGCGGAGCCGATGGATGACAATACGGCACCCTTGAATGTGTGTTGTGAGCACAAGTATCGGCGATTGACGCAGGGTCGTACGTACCATGACTGAGTGAATATTACAGACGATGGATATAAACGAGGATATGAAGCTAGCTAGGAACCAAAGGAGACGCGAGCGCTCAGGCTTTATATCTCTCCCGTCAATGACGTTCCCCCAGATTTCTCCGGGGTGGCAGTCCCATACTCCACAAAGTGACGACACCCTCAACGCCAATTCCGGTCCGGCCCCCTGATACCGATCCCACCTCCGTAAGAACACGATAATGTTTGCCGTCCACTGGGACGATTGGGAGAATGGCTGGAGGACAGGCAGCACGGCCTATGGACAGATAGAAATCCCCATCATTCGATTTTTAACCACACCGTATATGTCAGGTTAATCGGGGATTTTTACATGCGGTGCAGGCGCACAGCTTGTAAAAGCGTCCAAGGATCGCTGGCGGCGAACCCCGGGTCGCGTCGGCTGTGCTGACTAAGCTTCCCGAAACGGCAGTGACACCTTGGACACTATCGGATAAGTGTAGAGAACTTAGCTTACACATACCCAAAAACAAATTCTGCCTAGGAAAAAGCAAAAGTTAGCAATACATATTCTACAACATTCTCAGAGAATGTATTTGGCTTTGTTGAATAAACTTAGGCTTTTGAAAGAGGAAGAATAAGTTTGCCTAACTCAGCTAAAATAATAGTGAAAGGTCTGCCATGGAAACAAATTAAATAACATATTCTGAAAATGGCAATGACTTTGTTGCTTAGTCTGAGTTTGGGCATGAGTGGCAAAAATATTTTGACTAAGTTCGCCATACTTATCCACTCTTTCAGGGTAAATATCAAATAAGTATTGCTAACTTAGTCAGAATATATTTGCCACTCATGTCCAAACTCAGATTACATAACAAAGTCAACACCTTTTTTAGAATATGTATGTTATTTAATTTGTTTCCATGGCAGACCTTTCACTATTATTTTAGCTAAGTTAGGTAAACTTATTTTTTCTCTTTTGGAAGTCCAAGTTTATTCAACAAAGCCAGATACATTTTCTGACAATATTATAGAATATTTATTGTTAACTCTTTCTCTTTTCTAGGCAGAATTTGTTTTTGAGTATGTGTAAGCTAAGTTCGCTACACTTTAACAGGAATTGAAGGTCCAGAGTAGAGCAAAGCTAAATAGACTGGAGTAGACCAGAGCTCAGCCACTGTCAAAGAGGGCAGAAATAACTAAGGTGTCAATAGGTAGAATGTGGATTTAAATAGTATGTGGTGAAGGCACACTCATACCCTAAAGAGTGGGAATGAAGACAGGTCGTATGGAGAGTGTATAATAGATATGTAGCTCGGACCTTGGAGGTCTGAGTTCCACAAAGAAAGAGACATGGTTATCATGTCATTGTAAGTCCATCAAGTATCTCTGGGTATGGAGTCAACTCTGGACTATGGAGTTGGTGGTATTTTGTCACTTCCACTCGAGTATAGCTGTAATCCCATACCTCGAACAAACTTCCAGTGTTGCTCGTTGACGAGAGGTTTTGTAAGTATATCCACCATCATGTCTTTAGTGGAACCATACCAGACTACTGCCTCTCCTTTTCTAACTAGATCATTCCAGGCAAAGTGGTACTTTTGTTGAATGTGTTTGATCCATGTTCAGAACTGTGGATCATGGCTTAGGGTGATGGCTGCTTGATTGTCACAAAACAGCTTAATGGGAGCTTTCTGTGAATATTCTATCTCATCAAAGAATGTCTGAAGCTATGCAAGGTGCTGCCTGGCATTGCTAAGTCCAATGTACTCCAACTCCATGGTGAAGAGTGCTACCATGCTCTGTTGTTTGCTGGACCAGGAGATAGCTCCATGATTGCTAATAAAGACGAAACTGGAGGTGGAGTGGGAGTTGTCTGGGTCCTGAGACCATCCTGCATTGGAATATCCATGAACATCCATGTCTGTGGAGAGTTCTGCTTCATCAGGCCAGAGTTCCATGTCCTTTGTGGCTTGGATGTACCAGAGCATACATTTTGCAGCCTTCCAGTGTGTGTATTTGGGTTTTGTGCTGCAACAGCTAATTGTACCTACTACATAAGCAATGTCTGGATGAGTTCCAAGCATGAGGTATGTACATTAGTGACCCTATAACTGTAAGGTATGAAACTTGTTTTCCTTTGATGGTTATCTCCAGCATTGTTGGGTCATCCTCCAGGTCAGTGGCAGAGAATTGGAGGTTATGCACCATAGCAGTCCACACTGGCTTGCAAGCAGATATGCCTATGTATGTACTATAAGACTGTCTGGGAATACTGCACTTGAGACAAGGGGATGGTCTGGAGTTTGCAGTCCTGCTTGATCTTAATTCCAAGTATAAATTTTACTTCTCCAAGATCTCGCATTTTGAATGCAGTGGAGAGCTTTGCTTTCATGAAGTTCATGAATTTTTGAGTGGAGGCAGCCAGAAGTAGGTCATCAACATAGACAACTAGAAAACAAATTTGACTATCCTTTCAGAAAATATAGAGGCATGTCTTTGCATCTAGGTGATAGAATCCAAGTTCTCCAAGCTTTCAATCTAGAGTTTTGTTCCAAGTCCAGCTGGCCTGCTTTAGTCCATATAAAGAGTACTGGAGTTTTCAGAAATATCTGGATTGGATTGGGATACCTGTTGAAGGTAACATGTATAGGTTCTTCTCTAGCTCTCCATTGAGGTAAGCTGTAGATACGTCCATTTGGTCTAACTCTAGGTCATGTTTGGCAGCTAAGGCAATGAGAGTTCAGACAGAGTCAAGATTGACCACTGGAGCAAAGACTTCCTGATAATCAACTCCTTCCTTTTGTGTGAAGTTGCATGCAACAATTCGGACTTTGTACCATTCAATATTTCTGATTTGATCTTGTTTGATTCTGAATACTGGCTTGGAGGTGATCAGAGTTACTCCTTCTGGAGTGAGAACAGTTTTGTAGATGTGGTTGGAATTTAGGCTTTGGAGTTCTTTCTCTACTGCAAATTTCCAAAGCTCTGCATTTGCTCTGGAGTAAGCTTCCTTGAGAGTCTTAGGAAGTGACTCATTGAAGTTGGAGTTGGCAAAGCCAGCAAATATGAAGTCTTCCAGGTTTTCCACAGATGCTGCAAATGCTCCTGGGATTTCTGAGTTATCTTTCAGAGGCTTTGGAGATGGTGGAGCATGTGGCATGTCCTGCTCCTTGCAGTTTGCATTTTGTATGGCTTTCTCTTCCAATTTCTGCTGGTATTCTCTATTTTTGTTGGCTGGTTGCCATTGTCAAATGCCCCATCAAACTCTGGCTACAATCTGGGCTGGAGTGGGTTTTGGAGTAGAGCTAGGTACTGGATGAGGTCAGGCATTGGAGCAAGCACCAGAGCAGATATTAGAACCAGGACAGGAGGTGAAGGTGGAGCCAGAGCTTCATTCAACTGGAGTTAATCTAGGTGTTCAGCAAGGTCCTTAATGCCTGGGCTAACAGGGTGTCCTAGAATATGCTCTGGAGTTGGAGGAAGTTCTCCCACTAGTCTAGGATTGGATGGGGGTTGATGGTTATCATTGTCATGCTCATGCTCTGGCTGGCGGAGATGTTCTGGAATTAGGCCCTTCCACTATCCCTCAATAGTGGAAGTATTCCATGAAGTAGATTTAACTCTGGAGATTATTCCAGACTTGTTGAAGATGACATAATGGCTAGAGGTGACTGTTTGTTCAAGGTCAAGGAGTTTGTAAGCTTGTTGCCCATGAGTGTACCCTATCATGATGCACTTCTTGCCATGTGGTTGGAATTCTCCCCCCTGCTGCCCCTTTGAAGTGTAGGCATAGGTCAGGCACCCAAAGGGGCAAAAGAGAGTAGGACCAACCTGATGATTGAAGAAGATATGGTAGGGGACCTTGCCATTGAGCCTGAAGGTCAGACTCCAAGTGAAGATGTAGGTGGTAGTGGACATGGTGTCAGTTCAGAATAATTTGGGAAGTTTAGACTCCTCCAACATAATGTTGGCTAGTGTGGCCAGTGTTTGGTTCATTCACTCAGCCAAGCCATTTTGCTCCAGGATATATGGGACAGATATTTCAAGGATTATTCCATTGGCCTAGAGTTGGTCATAGAAGGCTTTGTTGGTGTACTCAGTCCCTCTATTGCTCCAGACAAACTTGGTGTAGGCTTTAAAAAAGTCCTCCTGTCCAATCTTTGTGTCGAGGAGTGTCTGGATGTCTGCCTTCCATTGATTGTAGATCTGCAAGGCTTCATTCTTGTGTTTCATAAAATAGATCCAAGGAAAATGGCTAAAATCAATGATGATGACCAGCCAGAATTGTGGCCCTCATATGATCTTGGAGTTATATGTAGTACATGTTGGAGTTCACTGGAAAGGTGACAGAAAGATATATGGCAGTGAGGTGGTTTATGGAGATAAGTGAGAGGTGGAACTCTGAAATAAAAAGGACATTTAATAAGACTATTTCATAGGTTGCTCCAGAGACCTGTGATATAAGTGGTACTATTCTAATACCTATTGCACATACTTTAGAGTTATTTCCAAGAGTCACCGGATGTGGAAAGTTCAGTGGATGATAGGTTCAGAACCAGAATTGATGTAGAACCATGTGAGATGTCACTTCAGAGTTGATGATTAGTGTGTTTCTCCTGCTGTTGGTATGTTGAAACAACAAGTAAGCCTGAATGTGCTGAATTAGGGACTCAGATATATTGTCATGGACTATGTTCACTGAATTTGAAGTGTCTGGAGTTCTCTTGGCCACATTTCCCTTCTTTTTTCCTTTGTCTGGCTTCTTAAAACATTCTTTTCTCAACTCTATGACCCACTTCTTATAGGAGTTGTAGTCAGTGGAGTTGTATGTAGCTGACAAGTGGTGCTCACACCAGGTGAAGGAATTTGGGGGGTCAAGCAGAGAGCTTCATTGGCCTATAGGCATGCATTACTGACTCTGAGTGTTTGGAGGGGTACAAGTGGACATCCTCAGCAATGATGTGGGTCTCTATGGCATCAAAGGTGAACTTGTTATCCTCTGTAGTATCGACAAGTGAAGATTTGAATAACTCCCATTCCAGAGCTTTTGGAAGGAAGTTCAGGAGGATAAATGCCATGATTTTAGAGTCCACAGCAAACTTCATGATGACAAGGCAGGACTTGGAGGTGTGGAGTGACACAATATGCTCTGAGACTTCAGAGTTGCCATTTCATATCACACTGAAGAGTTGCTGGAAGATATAGAAAGTGAAGGAGACACTTGGAACATCCAGGAGTAATAGGAGCTTGTCCCAGAGATCTTTAGCAGATCCATAGGATTCAGTTTTGAGTAGGAGAGTATTGGAGAGATGCTTCTGTATGATATCATGGGCCCTTTCATCATGCTCCTGCCAGTCACAGATATCTGAAGCTATGACTTTGGTAGCTCTAAGGGTGGGTTGCTGGTCTATTCCAGCAACAACTCCATAGACTTTACTGTTTTAGAGTTTTTGAGTTACCTTGATCTTCCACAGTGGGAAGGTTTCGGACCTGATCAGAATTTTGTTACCAAGGATGGTGTTAGACAGCATGCCTGTTGTCAGGAGAAAAGCTTATTTTCTGACAGGTGTTGGGCAGCCATTTAGCTGAGACAGAGTATTTCCTGACAGATGTCAGGTGGCTGTTAGTTGGGGTAGAGTATTTTCTGACAGGTGTCAGATGGCAGTTTAGCCGAAGTTTATTTGGAGTGAACATAGAGTTGTTGTGCTGAGGAGTGTATAAGTGTTGAGTTATTTTAAGCTTGTCTGATTAGCTTGCACTCACAGGGCTCATAACCTAACAGGGATCAAAGATCTAGAGCAAAGCAGAGCTAAATAGATCAGAGTAAACCAGAGTGCGTGTTTGTATTTATGCTTAATTTATACAATAAGTGTGACACATCACAAAGTCGCCATTCACTTGGTGAAACTGTTGACTGAACATTCCAAGAAAGCATGCACATGTCTTGTAGATCTACAGAGTAGCTACATCTGAAATAAGCTTGGAATTGTCATGACATGCTCCCCCATTGGTGATATGAAAAATCTTGAGAGACATTGCTCTCGGTTTGTGGAACGATAGTGGGGACACCTGGAGCCAGTGCATAAATGGGTTGGTGCAAGCTAGCAGGTCTAACCCAGTAATAACTCCCTCGACCAGGGAGTGCCTGTAGAGATCTGGGAGCATATGGATCTAGAGTTGTATAGTAACTTGGTGCCAATGGGTGTGGAGGAATTGAATAATACTGAGTGGAAGGTGGAACCACAGGATTGGCAGGGAGTGTGGGTGGAGTGCGATAAGAGGTTGATGCTGTGGTGGTATGATTGGCTGAGGTCAATGCTGCAGCGTTATCCAGAGCAACTTTGGGGGATTTCCCTTTTCCTTTCCTTTTGCTTTCATTGTTCTGGATGCCTTTCTATTTCCATTCGCTGTGGCTTTGACAAATGCTGGTACTGGCCATTCAGAAGTGTCCACTGCAGAACCCATTGGAGCAGGTTCTCCTCCACTTGCTTTTGCAGCACGCAACAATGTTGCAGCATGCAATCATAGACTATCATGATCAGTGACAATAGCTGCTGTGAGTTGTTTATGAAGGTCAGGGGAAAGAACGGATAGAATTTGATGATAGTTATGGAGTGCGTGAGTATTGAGGAGGTACATGCCAATTGGAGAATGTTCAATGACCTTCTTTGTCTGTGTTGAAACCAAATGTTCTTGGTACATGTGGACATCACAAAAGGAATTGCAGCAAGTGGTTTCACAATTGTGCTGGACATTTACTGCACAATACAATTCCTTGTGATCTCGTTAGTCAATCAGAAAGGTGGACCAAAGGCTGATTTGATCTACACTTGGTGTGATAATGACTCTTTGTTTGGATACAGCTTCTCTGAGGCATGGAACCTGCAGGCGGGGATGGAGGTTGGGGAGGATTTCAAACTGACTGACTACAATGTGAGATGTAGTGTACAGCAGGATCTCGATTATTCATTCAACCCACTGTTTGGATGTGGTTGAGTGTTGCAAAATAATATAGCCTCCTGTGTGAACATTATCACCGTCCATGGTCATGACAGAATCAACACGGTAGAATGGCTTGGTTGCCTGGATTTGATGTACATCCGATCGAGAAAGTTTTCCTGCCTCGGTTGTCTGCCATTCAACTGGAGGAACGATTTTCCTCTTTTCATTCACAACCTGGGCTGGCAAATGGGTTGTGCTGGGTTGTTTGGAAGGAAGATCAGGTATTCCCATTAACCTCTGCTGCTCTGGGTGGTCATTCACGTAGGTCCAGACATGTATGCCTGCTTGGACCCAGCATTGGGTATTTGGATCGAGCCAGTAACCACTAGTAGCAATATGTTTCACGTTATCTTGTCAAGCAAATATATGGCATGTATCACGACTCAGAGCCTGGCGATTGCTGAAGATTGCTGACAGCTGGAAAATGTGATCGAAGGACTTGAAGTGCTCGGTGGAGAAAAGTATTGCAGGGCCGAATCAATGAATATACATGAGAAGATGAAGAAGAAAATGGAATTTCGCCTTTGAGATGAGGATGCTGGGTGCGCACTGTGTCGAGTTTGTTAGGAAGTCCTCAATGACACGTGATAGATCTGCCTGCAATAACGTCAAGTCAGCAGTATCCATGTTGGCATGATATTATTAGTATGAACCAGATATGTCTCTGTGTTCTCGATTTCTATGTGCTAGAGAAGTACAACAAGCTGCCCAATAATAGTCCACCCATCCAGGACTGTACGTGGTATGAGATCATAGATTAGATATGGCATAACTTGTGCGAGGCTCTTGAAGTGTCACTCAATAAGGCTCCCTTTGTATCAGACGATATAATCTATACCAAGTATTACATCTCCTAATCCATCCTTCACAAGGGAATCCAGATGAACTTGGAAAGTCCTGAGTGAATGAGATTTGTCTAAGATAAATACCATTTGGCCCCAATAATACTTGACAATCCTGAGAAGGATTGTATGGAGAATCTCAGTCTGGGTGTCCTTGTGAATGTCAAGATCAGGTATTCCAAGCAGTGGATTGATATAGTTGTCAATTGTTTTATCCTTCAATAGCTCTTCTAAATCCTTCTCCAGGGCAGCACAAACATTGCCTTCAGCTAAGCTGGGCTTTCCAGTAGTGCATTTTCACAGTTGCTTCCCGAGCTCCAGGAGATGCTGGATGATAGTGGTGCTTGCTGCGTCATGCATGCCAGTCATACTGACATTGTTCTTGACTTTTTCAGTTCCGCTGGACAGCTTAGCCAAGTTTATTTGTTCCTTAATATTTGCAAGCATGTTATCCACCATCCATAGCTCGCTGCACTAGGAAAATGAGTATTATGATAGCATGATAAGAATGGCTGATACACACCTTGAAAATTGATGTATACCCATCATCTATTTTCTTGGCTACCATCGTTCCGCCAACCTTGCAGGTATGACAGAAGAAATTGCATTTCAGGCCCCTGTGACTGCATTCCTCAGCTTGCATTGGGTTGTTGCCCACATAAAAGAGGTCGTAGGGAATCAACATAATTTCTTCTTGATATTTTGAGTTCCATGTGAGAACTCCAGTCTCAGCAGCTTTCCTTTCAATGTCAGACATCAGTACAGTTGCCAGTCCTAGTGGGGGAGCATTGCACCTTACTAAAGAATCCCGAAATCCCTACATTAACTCGAGAGGGGCCATATGTGGTGATGAGGAGACAAAACGCACGCAGAACTCCTTTTCCAGCATCTCACATGACATGAAAGCATTGGACATGTAGATCACATGATGTTTGTTCCACTGCTTTGAAATGTTTACCGATACATCATCCATAAAGATGATAAGGGGCACAGTAAGAACCAACTGGCTCCCTGACTTTGTGCAGAGTGGATTGGGCATGTGCCTTAGGAAAGGAGTAGATGACTCTGATATTCTCATTCACTCAACCCCTGTTTCAGTAAATAGAGTAGATATGAAATGAACCTGTGAACGTGACTTGCAATGCATTGGAACAACTTGAAAGTTCCTCAAATGTGTGAGAAAAGGTTAAGATGGGGACGATGACTTGCTCCAGATCAACTGCAAACCCTTTCTGCACAAGGTCAGGTGAAATTGAGAGAAGTGACAGGTTTTACTACTTACATTGGTCTGAAAAATCCTATGCCTCAAGGAGAGGACTTCAGTCTCTGGTGTTGGGCCAACTCATGCCTGAAACAGCTTCATCGGGATAAAGTACCCCTTGACACTCTGTTGCAATAGCTTGTAGACGAAAAAAACCTTGCCATTGACCTGAACGGAAGGTGGAGCTAAATCATCCAGGAGATCCATAAGCATCTTACTGCCATGCTGCACTTGCGACATCTGTCCCTGTCTGTCTTTGGAATAGTCTTGCATAGTTAATCGAGTCAATGGGTTGGCAAAATCCTGTGAAAATGTCAATAAGCTTTGTCTAAGACCGGAGTGGTTGGTCCACATACAAGAGCAATAGCCTTGCTGATTGAGTTCAAGTAGAACATATTCCCAGAAGAAGACACCACCTTTTCAGTCGGATGTCAAAGGAGCTTGGAGATATGGTCTTGTGTTGACTTCACAGCAAAAAGACTGGGGACATTTGGAGCGCTGAGTGCTGTCACCCACTCCAGTATGGCCTTCTTCTGTTGATCTGAAAAGTGGACCCGAGGTGAAGAAAACAGTAAATGAGTGATAAATTCCTATCAAAACGTCAGGAAATATGCAAGGGTGAGTAGACGTGACGTACTGCCTTTGAGCACCAAGGATAGTATGGGGAGTCAGAAGAGACCACAATGTCCCTCAAACGTGTCCACATCCTGGAATGATGGTTTGTTCCAAAAAACAGGCCTGATCAGTTGTCAGCATGGACCTTACACAACAATATTCACACTTATACCTTCAATCTCTGATGCAAGAACATTGAACAGTCCATTTTCATCGTCACTTGGGTCTGTGGTATCACAGTCTGTCTTGAGACCAAGCTCATCATCTGGATGTAGCAAGCACATTATGAGGGATTCCCCCTCCTTCATTTGACTTTTCATTTCTTCAAAGTAGTTCGTGAACACGAACGTGCAGTCCCAATCACCCCAGAGATCTGCAAGTGGATAATCCACATCACTGGGGGATTTTTCAGCTTGGGAAAATGTCGAATGGGGTAATGGCAGGCAGGGATCATTAGGGGGCATGGTATCAATGGAGATCGAAAGTTTGGGTCGCTTCTTAACAGGAGTTGCGAGGGTATTCATGGGAATGTTGCAGACAAAAGTCTGGAAAGCTTGAAGGGAGCACTTGTGCTTTTTTGTCCCAAGATGTTCCAAAACATGGCTATGATGCATTGAATATACAACACCAGTAAACATCTTGCAAACTTTGCATTTGACTAGCCCTGGGATTGACACATCAAATACTGGACAAAAAAAAGGTTTCATCCTCCATGAAGCAGCAAAAAAAATGTTTACATACCATTTGAATCAAGGGAATCATGGTTCCTGCTGTTGAACAACTTGGGCATCGGACCATAGCAGCGATAGGCTGAATGCCCCAAATATTGGCTGGGAAGAGGAAGAAGATGCTATCCAGTGTATAGTCGACAAAAAATCTGCACCATCGTCTTGCTGCCTGCATGAGGTTTGGAACGTAAAATGTTCTGATTCCTTCTGGGCGAACAGGGGATGGAGATGAGGCATACTGAATAAGGGTTCCCACAGAATGTTCTGCATGCACATGATCCAACCAAAGAAAGCCCCTTTATCGAAATTGCCCTGGACTGGACAGAAATGCTTCAGACTATAAAAATCAACATGCATCCCACCCAGGTCTTCACGAGTACACTTCTTACTGCTTGTATATTCTCTTATTTCAATCTCACATTCTCCATGGCTGCTATCCTTGCTCCTCTCCAGATATCATCTCTCCTCCCTACTCCTAGTGAGAAGTTGCAGTGTGTCCAACCTTCTTGCATCATGTTTCACCTCTTTCAGGCCGCAGAGACAATCACTGCCTTCTTATTAGACTTCCTTCTAAGCCATCCTCTCTAAAAGAGCCTTTGCTTGATGACAAGAAGTGCTCCATCTCTCCTGATTCCTTGGTTGACGATCCCAGCTTGGAAGAAGATGAGTTCGAGGTACTTCATGCAAAGTTCATTGGTGAAGTAGATCTTTCTGAATGTAAGTACTCTCCCCCATGTCATACTCATTTATTCTTTGTATAGGTGAAGAGCTGCTCTTGAAAGTGTTCAGGCGCCAGTTTGTTCTTTTTCCTATACAGTACCACGAGGTCAGTATTTCCCTTGGTATCTTTCATCGACACAAATTTATATGCCATCAGATATGGCAAATGTACAAGAAAGCAGAAGCATCCTTCTGAACTGCAGAGGAGATGGATCTCTCAAAGGACCTTCACCATAGGAATACTCATTTGAACAACAATGAACAACAATTCAACTCTCATATACTTGCATTCTTTGCTGCTTCAGATGGCATTGTCAATGAGAACCTTGTTGGATGATTCTCAAATGAGGTCCAAGCTGCTGAGGCCCATTGCTTTTATGGTTTTCAGATTATGATGGAGAACATTCATTCAGAGACATATTCTCTTCTGATTGATAGCTACATCAAGGACTCTGTGCAGTGTAAATACCTCTTTGACGTGATGGACACCATTCCTTGCATCAAGTGCAAAGCTGACTGGGCTCTCAAATGGATTTCGGATCAACATTCAACCTTTGCCACACATTTGGTTGCTTTCACCACAGTTGAAGGTATTCCTTTTCTGGTTCCTTCGCTTCCATATTCTGGTTGAAGAAATGTGGCCTAATACCTGGCCTCACATTTTCGAATGAACTTATTAGCCATGATTAGGGGATTCACACCAACTTTGCGTGCTTACTCTTCAGCCACCTCAAGTGGCGCCCCCATCCAGATGTTGTCTGGTGGATTATTACTGGGGCCGTCAAGATTGAGCAGGGATTCTTGACTGGTAAGATATTTGAAAACACAATATGCTATATTGAATTTTATTCTTAGATGCATTGCCTGTGACCTTGATCAGAATGAATGCCAAGCTCATGCACCAACACATTGAGTTTGTCGCTGATTGCCTATTGATTTCATTGGGAAATGAAAAAGTGTACAATGTAACCAGCCCGTTCGACATTCATGGATATGATTTCCTTGCAAGGTAAGACTAACTTCTTCAAGAAGTGAGTATTTGATTACTCAAAAGTTGAACTACGACAATCAAAAGAGCGAGATGGTCACTACCAAGGTCTTGTGAGTATCTTGATATCGATGTTCTTATTTCCTCAAACTGACCATGGTGGTAAATAGCTCATTAGATGAAGACCTCTATGCTTACCTTTTCGTTACCCATTGGTATATCATTTGAGTATAGCATTACCCCATTCCATGACATTTCGCCTGTATGACCATGATGATGAACAGCTCATTGGACAATGATTTTTGTTCTTGTTTGATATATGTACACACCATCTCATTCCTATAGACTTATCACATTTGTACCATCATTATGTGCTATATTGATTACATGCAACACCACCTCCAGCGACCCGGAAAATTGATGATATTCAAGCTCAAGTCACATGATCCAGTCGTCACTTCTGCCACATTGTTTCAGTCAATCATATCATCAACAGAACGTCATCCCTCTTCAGCCATGTCACCAATTACAGTCTTTGCTAAAACTGTTCACTCTGATGACGGATGCATTGTTGAACCCATTTTTTTGAATATCCACTTCTCTGACATTGTCACACTCCTTCCCTCCCATGTTGTATGTTTCCATATTGACTTTGACTTTCTCCAACTAATGAACATCCCAGCCAATTCAAGTAATTGTCAAACTTCCTGAGGAGTTCACTGGGCAACTCTATCCTGTTACTAGAGGAGAAAGCCCTCTTCCAAGGGATAAATTACAATGCAAATATGCTGGATTACACCCACCAACAGTAAGTCTTAAACCAGGATCCACAAATACACCGATTTGAAGAAACTCGTGTCACAGAATATGTTCCCCTTTTTTCCCCTGAGAAGATACTTCGATCATCAGAATGAACAACACTGGCACTGCCTCTTGGACGAGGTCCACATCAGCAAATCCTGGTTTTTGCCATAGTGTTCATAGTACTCATAGTACTTATAGTATTTATAGTGTTTTCATAGATGATTCATAGTACTCATAGTACTCATAGTTTATAGTATTTTCATAGTGATCTCATAGTATCCATAGTATTTCCATAGTATTCATAGTATTCATAGTGGTACTCATTCCAATCCATTTTTTTAAATACTCTTTAACTAGTACACTTTGCTATATCTTTTTGCCACACTTTTTACTATACCTTTTGCTACACTTTCTTTACCACACTTCATTAGCACAATCAAGGTTACTGTCCAGTGCTGTCCAGTATCATAGTACTCATAGTATCATCATAGTCTTTCATAGTGTTGACTAAAATTATAGTATGTCACAGTTTGTTAGAGTATTACCATAGTCTGTCATAGTATGTCACAGTTTGCCAGAGTATTACCATAGTCTGTCATAGTCTGTCACAGTCTATCATAGTGTGTCATAGTTTGTCACAGTATAATAATGATAGTAAAAAGTGAATCAAAAAGTGTAGGGTTAGGATTAGCATGAATTAAAATTAGACTTAGAATTGCAATGTCCAAAGGATGGTGAAGAAGTGTGGCCAAATGTGATAAAAAATATGGCAGGGTGTAGTGAAAAGTGTACACAAGTATCAGAAAGTGTAGCAGGGGTGGACAGAGATATTTAATGAAAAATATAGCAAAGTGTGGTGTCAAAGGTCAGAGATGTAGTCATATACATCTAATAGTTCATACTATGCAAGATCTTGTGGTCTAATGGTTAATGTGTTTGAAAATTGCCATTTTGGGAAAGTCTTGAGTTCAACTCTTGCCACTGGCATATATTTATAATTTCCATTTGATTATTTGAACCTATAGTAAAGAGTACATGAAAAGTATAATAAATATGAGTGTAGTCTTGAAATTAAAATTAGAAGTGTGTAAAAGTGTATTATAGGGGTTGGATTAAAATTAGACTTTAATGTATATTAAAAATGTAGGATTGGGATTAGGATTAGTAGTATACTACAAGTTGAGTAGGATTAGGGTTAGTAGGTGTATTAATCAAAACATTAATTTTTTGGTTCATTTTTTACTCAACTTTATTACACTATGACACACTATGACACACTGTGATAGACTATGAGATTACTATGACACACTATGACACACTATGACACACTATGAGATCACTATGACACACTATGATAGACTGTGACAGACTATGAGATTACTATGAGAGTCTATGAACACACTGTGAAACACTATGATTATAGCCAACACTATGAAAGACTATGAGAGTACTATGAGAGTACTATCTATATGGACCCTCACTATGAGCACTATGACACTGTACAGCCAACCCTTATTTTGCTGATGCAGTGCACTCTCCTGGGATTTGCCAAGGACATCAACAGGAACCACTCAGATCTTATGCAGGACTTTTTTTGGATGATGTTTGTTACGATGTATTCATCTTTTCCAGGCAGAGAATGAGATACATGGGATGCATGCATCAACATGGATGATACCTTCATTACAACATGGCTCAGAGATCCTGGACTGCAGCAGCTGAGGGACTCCCAGATGTCCAACGCAGTTTGTCAGTTCATTTTTGATGAACTAAAGGAAATTGTGGAACTTTTTTTTTCTATTGCAATCCACTCCAGTCTGTAGTGTTGTAGCTTTTAATGTACTGCATGTGTTAATCATAACATGTTTCACCCTATCTCTTGCACATTGTACTCTGGCCATTTATTCTGCAGCTGCCACACAGCAGCTTGTATCTCATCTTTTGTACCAGCACATCAGTACATATGTCCGATGGACATAGCAACAGTGTTTGCGAAACAAATGGCGTGGTGTTACCATGACGTTTCTGCCGTCTGCTAACCAGACCTTTGCATATGACATGTTGCAGAGATGGGTACCACTGCAGGCCAAATATCACATCATGGCTGATTGGTGCTATGAGTGACCTCAAATGAACCTCAGACATTCCAGGTTAATGAGATATACAATTAATGGTGCCTGACCAATGATCACTCAAATGGATGTACCATGCTCTGTTGAGATATGTTTGGCATCATATATGGGACACACAAGGAATTTCCGGCATATGTGTGGTAAATGCCTTATTAAAATGGCTATGTAGTGTAGTCCACAATCAAGTGTATTGTAAAGGGCAACAACTTATGACTGACACTAAGGTATATTAAATACAATATCCAAAGGACTAGGTATACAAAGAAGAGGCTGACACAACCCAAGACAAATCGCACAAGTCAGACACTGTACACGAAAGTATAGGACCCTGTCCCCAATTAGGAAAGACAAAACACCATTCCTGAATTAAGAAGGAACTTTGCGGTCTTGTCAAAACTGTGGATCAGTGGTCCCAAAATAGGATAGACACACAGCAGACATGCTGATACTAATTTTGCTTATCAACTTACACTCTACCAGACTGTGCTTACTTAAGGAATACACCAAATACTTTAAGATCTGACCAGATATTATATAAATCTGGCCTCACCCTTAGCAACTGTGGGGTGGACTTTCCCCTTCCCCCCCACCATCACTTGAGGTGCATAGGACCAGATATGCTCCATCTCCTCGACAATCCACCAGCTTACTAGAAAATCATCCTCCTCCTAGACTTGTACTCTATGTATGGAGAGAGGCAGACTAGGACTTACATTGCCAACCCCTGATTGGAATAGTAAGACATACAAAAGGTATGTGCATAGTGACTATGGCAGATATCAGTAACCCATCAAATATACAGTGCAAGAGCGCCTGATTCGATGGTGTGGAAAGTGTCCATCCCCTACCTACTATCTGCCATGAAGGACACCCCCTATTGTATCATTACCGTATTCCTACATACCCCCCCCTTGTATTCCCTTTATGATAACATGGAAAGTGTGAGCACAATCCCTGCCCAAATAAGTAGAAAAGACAAACAGTTATCTAGCCAAAAAATGCAATCCAACTGTTAATGCTTCTGTTCCCTGCAGAAACCAGCTCCATACACACAGATCAATATGAGGACATAAACCGAGTCTTTAGGTAGACTATGATAAACAAATACATGATAACCTTGCTATCTAGTCATACGACACAATGAGTGCAACCTCATTAAACTAAGAAAGGGTAATACATAGTTGTTGCTATGCTGGCAATAGCATGAAGCTACCACTAGGAGTACGGTGAATACAACTGTGAATAGAAGGAATTCCTACTATGGTAAAACGGAAGCACTAGAAGCATAGAGTATAGCTATTCAGCCTAGGCAGATCCAGTGTGATCCTAAGATCATATACAGTATAGGCATAGCTATGGACTACCATAGGATCTAGACTCTTATGTGTGACATCTAAGGGACTGTTATGCGAAGTGTACACAAAGGATGATCTCAAGGGATTACTTCTCTGGAGGTACTCACGAAGAGACTCAGCGTCAGAGCAAGTAAAGGACTCAAAGGTTTCAGAGATACTTGAAGGACGTATGCCTGAGTCAATCGGACGTCAGGGATTAAAGTAAGAGACAAAGGACAAAGGACTGAGTCGATCGGACTTCAGGAATCAAGAGTACGCTATGATTGCATAGAACGAGAATAGAGAATACAAGTACACAACAAGTAGGTATAAGTACTAGAGGACGCATCATCGTGGAATATCGAGGAAGGTAATAGAACGATGAAGTAATTGTACGCGCGTTGACCTGCACCAAACTGTTTGGATGCGGATACATAGTTATTGTATATGTGATGCTAGACATTTGACCCGAGATTTGAGTTTTTACTATATTCCCACGGTCCAAATGCTTAGCTAATTGAGGGACATATAGACCATAGTGTCTAGTATGTATCCCTATTTTTCCTTATTTGTTCATTCACAGGTTGTGGAGAAACAAAATGATTTCTTCCAACATACTTTTATTACTACCTACAACTACTTAGCAAACCATTTTCTTAATATCTCTTTTATCCTTGAGTACTTAGCCAAGTGTCAGAGAAGGAAATGGAGCATGTGACCTCAGATGCGAATCACCTGACTCAGATCATGTGACCTTGCATAGCATGAGTCATAATGAGTCAATATGAGTCAAAGTGAGTCAAATGAGGACTAGCCAAAGCACTGCCCCTAGACTAGCAGAATGGTCATGTGACCTGCACAGCATGAGTCATAATGAGTCGGCATGAGTCAGCATGAGTCATTGCCAAGCCAAAGGCTATTTTTAGCTCATTGCAAGTCATTTTCTGACAGGTTGAGTCAAAGTGAGTCAATATGAGTCAGTATGAGTCATATCTTGGCACAGCCACCTCGGAACCGAAGGTAGCACAGCCACATGTAAACTACTATATAAGGAGCGCGATTCAGCCCCATTTGGCAGGTTCCCTCTTTTAGGAAAAAGGTTCCTACTTGAGTAAATCTCAACCAATGAGTACTCACAAGAGTACCCCTCTACAAACAAACAGTGAGGCTGTGTAGAGAAGTTTCCCACGCTATAAATAGAACTACTTAGACCCAAGTTAGGAGTATACTGTATCCCTTAGGATAGGGACAGTTAGGACACCTTTAGGGAGAAAACCCCAGAGCGGGCAACTAAAGGGAATAGATCCCCAGCTAGTAGGGAGACCTAATAGTTCATTAGTACCCTGGGAAAGGGTCAAGTCGAGCACATTTAAGCTGATTGCCAACTCCTTAGTGCATAATAGAATCAGTTTAGGAAAAGCTGTTCTGTGTGACTAAGTGACGTGTGTGAATCAGTAAGCGAAAGTGAAGCGTATTTACGCTACCTACCCAATTGAGCATTCCTGATCGACTGGAGCCAATTGGCATCTTAGGGAAGTGCCCCTAGTCACTACCAAGTACCCCCCCCCCCTAGCAACCTGAGAGTTGTCTAGACCATTTCCCCAACCATCCAGTGTACAATTCGTACACCACCCCAACTGAAAGCCAGACCCTCAACAGTTTTGCTGAACCCCCAATCACCCTCAACCTCGTTGACGATTGACGAACAAACCACGTACCTGATAGTCAACCCCTTTCTACGAGATTGATACTTATTTCTAGTACCAACTCGACCAGGGAAGAGTACTCTCTTCACCTCGCTAAAGGTTTACTACCCGTGGAGATAAGATTAGTTGTCTGGTAAGCGTTTTCTTAGCGTTTCTACTGATCTTATCTAGAAGAAGACAGCGTTCCACAGTAACACGAGGGGAGAGATAGGAACTACGAGGCTGATGTACGAGAATCAGCCGAGGAGATAAGTGTTCGTAAAACAAGAAAGAAGTAATCAAAGAAGAAGAAAAGAAGAATGAAACGGACTAATGGTAAGTAAAGCTACGTCCCATATTGTCTGTGAGAGGCCAAGGAAACAGTGTACTCATCGAGAAAAGCAGAAAAGGTAAAGATGAGGGAAAAGGAGAAAAACCATAACATTACCCCCTTCGTACAATCGAACTCCAGGTTCGATAAAGAGTCCATCAGGTAGTTGTGTCGGGAGGGAGAGAGGAAGGGCCGTAGAAAACGGTGGATTGTTCGTAAGATAGCACCTCAAATGGACAGTCATCCACCAAATGTCCGTGTTGATTGCAATGGCCGCATACTCGTTCAGGGCAAAAGCGGCATCCATGTCTCCAATGATGGCAAAAGTCGCATTGCGTGTGAAGGCAAGCAGACTGAGGATGGCCAGGGGCTGACTGGTGGCAATATGGGCAGGAGTAATCGGGACAATCCTCTCGATAGTGGCCGAGACGATGACACCGAAAGCACTCGGTGAGGGCAGAAGCGGGGCGACGAGGATGGATGGGCATGACGTGAGTAGGTGAGGATAGAACTCGACTGCCATCCAGGAGATGGCGATGAATTGCTTCTACAGCGTTGGACCATGTTACCAGCTCGGGAGCTTCCTCAACAATGGTGGGGGAAGACGGGGAAGAGGAAGAGGCGGGGGAATGGATTTGTGTGATAAGAGCAGGGGCGCGGGAGGGAACGGGTAGTATGGGAGTAGGAGGAGGGGAGTCCACAACAGTGGGTAGTTGCGCTCGCTCAAGGTAGCGGTCACGATGGGGAGAGACGTTCAACGTATTGATGGAAACCATAAAGATGTAAAATGGATAAGACTCACCGGGGGAGTTCCGCTAAGTGAAGATGAAGAGGGGCGCCAAATTTGGCGGAAAGGTTGCTAGGGGCCACCTGAAAGTGATAGAGTTGGGTAATAGATACCTCATGAAAGAGGCGGACTAGTTCCTGGGTGACAACATCTTCATCATATAAAGGGAGGGCCTCGATGGCGCGGAGGAGGACAGGGTTTGCGAGAATGGTGGCATAGAGAGAATAGGCGGTGGAGATGGGTAGAAAGGTAGGTGAGACACATCTGGAACGCAGCGGGGAAGAGGTTAAGGAAGAAGAAGGAGACGAAGAGGGAGCAGCAAAAGAAGAAACAAACGACATATTGGTTATTGAGGAAGAAGAAATTGTCAAAGAACATAGATCGGAGGGGTACTGCACAAAGAGACGCCGCTTCCCGGGTAGAAAGGAGAGAGAAAAGAATGGGGATTTAGGATAAATGATGGGTCTGTTTATAAGAAGAAAGAACGGCAGGGGCATGGCGGAGATTAACTTTGGGTTCCCACGTATTTTCGGCCGATGAGTATTCCTTCCATGTGGTCAGGTACAAGCGGCGACCTTGTGATCTTTTATGAGATACGATGTGATCGACTTCGTACTCTTCTTCGGTATCAATGAGGTCCAGCGGAGGTCGGGGAAAGGAGGGACCATGTGCTTCGGTTTGTCGATAGGGAGATAAGAGAGTGGCATGGAATACGTCGTGAATTTTCCATGTGGGAGGGAGACGGAGGCGGTAGGTGAGGGGAGATAGGACCTGTGCAATCTCGAATGGTCCATGTCGTTTGGGGGTGAGTTTTCGGGAAGGGTAACCGAGGCGGAGGTTGGTAGCTTCTAACCATACCTTATCGCCTACTTTCCAGGCAGAGAATTTATGAGAGGAGCGAGAAATCATGATCCGACGTGCGGACTCATGTGCAGTGAGAGCTTCCTTTTGGGCGTGTTCTAGGGATGACAGGCAGTTTTCTAATGCAGGGATAAATGTTTTCCCGAGAGCAGGGTAAGTGTGAGGCTCATAGCCGTATAGCAGGGAAAAGGGGGAAACTTTAGTGGAACTGTGAGGGACGGAGTTGTGTACAAACTCAGTGGAGGTTAGGAATTTAGCCCACTCATGTGGATTATGAGCGCAAAAGATGCGTAGATACATCTCAACCTCTTGATTGGCTTGTTCGGTTTGTCCGTCAGTTTGGGGGTGGTAGGCAGTGGAAAGACGGACGTCATATTTGAGAAGACAAGCTAACTCTCGTGCAAAGGCAGAGGCAAATTGTGGGCCGCGATTGGAGATGATGGAGTCATAGAGGCCGAAACGTTTGAAGACGAAATCGAAAAAGAGTTGGGCGATTCCTTTAGCGTCAACCATCTTTGAGCAAGGAGCAAGAATTACCCCCTTCGTAAGGCCATGGTCGACCACGACCATCAAGGAATCAAAACCATTGGAGAGGGGGAGATCAGTGACAAGATCGACGGAGAGCTGGCGGAACGGAAGAGAAGACGAGGAGGAGATGGGAAGAAGGGGCAGGGTGGTCGGGTGAGTGAGGACTTTGTTCTGCTGGCAAACGGAACAACCAGCAACAAAATGAGAGACGAAGGAAGAAAGTCTGGGCCACCAAAAGTCCCGTTCAAGAATGGCCTTCGTATGGAAACGACCCAAATGACCAGAGAGCGGAGAGGAATGAATCGAATGAAGCAAAGCAGAGCATGATGATGGGGGAACATACATACGACCACGGAAGTACAAGTAGCTGTTATCAAAAGACCAGTCAGAAAGAGAGGAATGAGGAAATAAAGGCGAACCGTCATCAAGGTTAGCAAGAGCGCGAAGAACAAGGGGATCGGAAGAAGACAAGTTCTTAATATGTGAGGCAAGGGTAAGGTCCAAAGCGTTAATAACTACGGGATTGGGGACAATAGAGGAGTCAATATTGTCTTGGGAAGTATCAACAGGATCTCGACGAGAGAGTGTGTCAGCTGGGGCCATTTGTGTACCAGGAAGGACTTTCCAAAGAATGTCAAAGTCTTGAAGGAAAAGGGACCAATGAGCTTGGCGGCGGGATAGTTTTCGTGGATCTTTGAGATAGGAAAGGTTCTTGTGGTCGGTGATAACAGTGATAGGATGGGAAGTTCCAGGGATGTAGTGACGCCATTCCGAGAGGGCAAGGATGACAGCGAGGAGTTCGCGGTTATAGATGTCATAATTTCGTTCAGCAAGAGCGAATGTACGGGAGAAGTAAGCGCAGGGATGAAGGTCGCCATTGGTGTCAGCTTGAAGAAGGACTGCACCTGCAGCGAGAAGGGAGGCGTCCATCATGATAGAGAAAGGGCGAGTGACATCAGGGATGGCCAGGACAGGAGTGGTGGAAAAGGTGGCTTTGAGAGACTCGAAGGCGTGTTGTTGGAGAGGGGTCCAAAGTCAAGGTTGGTCCTTTCAGGTAAGCAGGGTGAGGGGGGCGACAGTGTTAGAGAAGTTGGAAATAAACTTCTGATAGAAATTAGCGAATCCTAAGAAGGAACGAATTCCCTTGATGGAGGTAGGAGGCTGCCAGTCACTGATAGCTGCGGTCTTGATGGGGTCCATCCTGACTTGTCCCTGGCCAATGATCATACCAAGGAATTCAATGCGAGGGGTATCGAAGGTACATTTCGATATTTTCAAGGAAAGATTGTGCTCACGAAGACGAAGGAGAACGCGTCGAGTGCGTTCATGGTGGAGAGCTAGGTCGCCATCAGTGTGGATTCCAAGGTCGTCCATGTAAACTTCGAGCCAGCCCTCTGCAATTATGTCGGCGAAGACATGATTCATAAAAGCTTGGAAGGTGGGAGGGGCGTTGCAAAAACCAAAGAACATGACAGTGGGTTCAAAGAGTCCAAAGGGAGTGACAAACGCGGCTTGCCATTAGTCAGCTTCCTTGATCCGAACGTTGTTGTATCCCCAACAGATGTCGAACTTGGTGAACCAGGTGGAGTTCTTCATCCGATCGATGAGAGGAGGGATTAGGGGGAGCGGGTATGCATTGCGAACAGTGTGGAAATTTAGGTATCAGTAGTCCTAACAAGGGTGGAGAGAGCCATCTTTCTTAGGGACAAAGAAGAAAGGTGCAGCTTGAGGAGACTTAGACGGGATGATACGTCCAGTCTTAAGATGTTCGTCAATGAAAGCTCGACATGAGTCTTGTTCTTTCGGATTCAAAGGATAAACTTTGGCGATTTTTGGGACAAAGGAAGGTTTGAGTTCGATGGTATGGTCGAAAGAACGGTGTGGGGGAAGTTGATTATACGTCTTTTCAGAAAAGACATCCTCAAAGTCTGCACACCAAGAGGGAAGAGAGGTTTCGAGAGGTTTGCTTTCTTGGGCAAGTTGGGTGGACAGCATGATCTTGTTGATCGTTTCGCTTTGGGGGAGGTACTCACTTGGAGATGCATCAACCCCATCAGGATAACGTTCAGCAAACAAGGAAGAGATTTCTTGATCGACATCAAGGTCAAGGAGGCAAAGGAGATAACGTCGGGGGGGTTCTTCTGCAGGAGGAGAGCAGAGGGGAATACGAGGGAAGGAGAGGGTGTGGGAAGCCCAATCAATTTGAGGATTCTGAGATTTCAGCCATGGCATGCTGAGAATGATTTGTTTTCGTTTAAGAGAAACAACCATGAGTTCGAGATGTTCGGGTTGTTTAGCGATGTGGACAAGGGGTCTGGCTTTCCACAAGATGGTGCCTCTTTTGTTGAGAGTACTGTCAACGTTGTATGCTTCAATAGGATTAGGGAGACGTATCATAGGGAAGTTCATGTGGGAAAGGAGTCCAAGGTCGATGAAGTTTCCAGTGGCACCGGAGTCGATGAGGGTGGTGGTGACGACGGTTTGGTTACCAACTTGTAGCTTTATGGGAAAATGAAGAGTACATTCATTTCGTGGTGCTACAAGTACATGGTGAATGTCAAGGGAAGAAGACGTCGGTGCGACTCCCCGGTTTAAAAATCCTGATTAATATTCAAAACAGAAACTTCCTCCTTAGTGGGTGAGGTGTTCTCATAGCACATTTGCAGAACTTGAAGGATTTCTCCTTCGTTCTTTCCCTGGGTCTTGAGGGAGTCGATGAAGGAGGAGAGCTCAGAGGGGGTAGTAGTAGTAGTAGCAGAGGAGGACGAAGTCGAGGCGGTGGGGGCGGCGGGAGCAGTGTCAGTGGCACGAATATTCTGGGGGCGAGTGGTCGGAGGACGAGGTGAGCGAGTGATGGGATTTTTGCACTGGTTGGCATTATGTCCCGTGTTACGACAGCGGAAACAACGACCTTCTCGGATGCATTTAGCACGCTCTTGGGGGTTTAGCTTAGCGATCATGATGGCATCAATGTCCATTGTGTTGGGGTCATGAGAGAAAGAGGATGGGCGAGAAAACGTGGAGGGTCTGCCTCCTCTTAAGGCGAGAATGCGCATCTTCTGCGCGTGAAACGTTTTGGCCTTCTCAATCCACTCCTTGATGGTGGTGGGAATGGTAGCCATGGAAAGGATCATAGTTGCGAGTTGTTGGTCAAGCCCCAAGGAGAATTGATCAATGAGGGTGATGTCGTCGGTGATACCTGCACGGGCGGCAAGGTTTTGAAAATCGGTGATATACTTTTGGAATTCATCATCCTGAACTCCATCGGGGCGGTGGAAGGATTTCTGCGTGAGTTTCGAAAGTTCGTGGCGGGCGGTGGCTTTGGTATCGAAGGGGAAAAATGTGGATTCGAAGTTCTCAGTGAACTTATCAAAGGTGAGGTCAAGGGGGTCGGCGTGAATATCGGCCATCTTATCATACCACATCTCAGAGAAGGAGACTCCTCGTCCTTGACTCATCTTGTTGAGAGTGGTCATAATTCGTTGAGAGTCGAGGGTGTAAATGTCTTTGTTGATAGCAAAGTATGCGCGCATGGCTTTGATCCATCGTGTGGCGTCGGAGGGTTCTCCCGAAAAGTCAGTGGGGAGGGCCACTTTCAGTTCAGTAGGAGCGCGAGACATGGGAATAGGTTCACTAGGGGTACGAGGGGGTGCTGGGGTGCGAAGTTGCCTAGGGGTTCCTGGGGATCAAGGGGTAGCAGGGATTAAGGCCTGGTACGGATTTATAGTGGCACGAGGGGGTTCACTTGGTTCAGGGTCTTGGAAGTCGACATCAATGTCAGACTGTTCATTGTCAGGTGAAAGCCCATAGCGTGAGCGAAGGGCTCGACTCAAGTGAGATGAAATGTTGTTCAAGGGGGTTGTCCTACTCCTAAATAGGAGGGACAAAAGATTATTCTCGTTCTTTTGTTACGCGAAGTATACACAAAGGATGATCTCAAGGGATTACTTCTCTGGAGGTACTCATGAAGAGACTCAGCATCAGAGCAAGTAAAGGACTTGAAGGTTTCAGAGGTACTCGAAGGACGTATGCCTGAGTCAATCGGACATCAGGGATTAAAGTAAGAGACAAAGGACAAAGGACTGAGTCGATCAGACTTCAGGAATCAAGAGTACGCTATGATTGCGTAGAACGAGAATAGAGAATACAAGTACACAACAAGTAGGTATAAGTACTAGAGGACGCATCATCGTGGAATATCGAGGAAGGTAATAGAATGATGAAGTAATTGTACGTGCGTTCCGCAGTAACACGAGGGGAGAGATAGGAACTACGAGGCCGATGTACGAGAATCGGCTGAGGAGATAAGTGTTCGTAAAACAAGAAAGAAGTAATCAAAGAAGAAGAAAAGAAGAATGAAACGGACTAATGGTAAGTAAAGCTACGTCCCATATTGTCTGTGAGAGGCCAAGGAAACGGTATACTTGTCAAGGAAAGCAAAAAAGGTAAAGACAAGGGAAAAGGAGAAAAACCGTAACAGGGACAGATCTCACACTATATTAGGACAAGATGCCTATGAAAGGTGTACTAGCTATTAGTAACTGCCTGACTAATGAAGCAGTGGTATCACTGATAGTATCTGCCTGCCTAATGAAGCAGTGGAACCATTAGCAGCCATACAAATCAAGACAATGACTACCAAGGCAATATACGAAGAACATAGTAAGGATTGGCACTTGCCCAAGGATCTAGATGCAGAGTCTATAGGATTACTTACCTGATCAACATCACACTTGTGTGTACAAACCTATGGAGCATATAAGTGGGTTGATCAACATATCAAGCCAATCTCTACCCCAATTCCCCAGGAGTTTAAGGTCACCAGAACATTTTCATATGATCCAATGACAATATTGGAACCCCTGAATGTACACTTTGGCCTATAGAGGCCTACTCGGAAGTTTACCCAGGAGCAAATAGATAAGATATTGAAGGGTATGGAATCATATCAATTCTTGTGGCCTGAAGAACAAGATCTGTTTATCTATATGCTGATCAAGAATGAAGCAGCTATAGCCTTTGAAGACGAGAATAGGGGAACTCTTAAGGAAGAGTACTTTAGCCCCGACAAGATACCTCATGTACCACATAAGCCATGATAGGAGAAAGGCATATGACTTGCCCCTGCATTGTGACAACAAATCATAGACCTGCTGCAACTTAAGATAAAAGCAGGAGTCTATGAATGCTGCCAATCCCCCTATAGATCACAATGGTTCTGTATGTGGAATGAAGAGAAGCAGAAACTGAGAATAGTACATGACCTGCAGCCACTAAATGCAGTTAGCATCAAGGAATCATCAATTCCTCCACACCTAGATCAATTTGTGGATCAGTTCTTGAAAGGAAAATGCTTTACAGTCCTAGACTTATATTGTGGCTTTGATGCCAGAAAGATGAATGAAGCTAGTCGTAATATGACAGCCTTTCAAACTCCACTAGAACTACTTCAGATAACCTCATTGCCCACTAGATACACCAATTCACCCTCTGAATTCCAAGAATGTATGGTATTTATATTCCAAGACAAGATCGTTAAGCAAGTGATGAATGTATTCATTGATGATGCACCAATACGAGGACCACTTACTACCTATCCTGATAAGGATAGGAATCCTGCAGTTTTGCCAGAAAGACCAGACATACAGAAATATATCTAGAAACATGCAGAAGACTTGAATCGAATCTTATATCGTTTGGCAGAAGCTGGAGAAACCTTCAATGGAAAGAAGCTTCAAATCTGCCAACCACAAGTAGTAATACTTGGCCAGAATGTAGGAATCAATGGAAGAGAACCTGATGTACAACGAGTAAAGACCATAAAGGAATGGCCTACTCCTCAAAGTGCTACAGAAGCCAGACAATTTATGGGCCTATGTGAAATAGTCTGCATATGGATTCCTAATTACTCCCATATAGCAAGAAGCATAACTTCCACCTGGAAGAAGGATGTACCCTTTGTCTGAACAGAAGAATGTCAAGAAGCTTTTGAGACTTTAAAGGAGTTAATTATGACAGCACCCATGCTCTTATCTATAGATTATATATGGACGACCAATAGTGTTGTCAGTAAACTCTAGCTATGTATGTACTGTCTGCCCAAGAGAATCAGGATACTACCCTTAAGCAGATATATGAGTATCTGACCAATCCCGAGCCATATCTGTTACTAATAAATTTCTATGAAAGGTTACCAAGTACTTCGTAAAGGCAGGACACCTATTAAGCGAACCAAATCTGGACATCCTCTCTTAGTGATATTTGATCATAGTAAGCAGAAACAGATCTTGAGCCAAGCCCATGAGTCACTAGGTCACATGGTGAGAAAGCCACCTGGGAAAACCTCAGATGCGCTTCTATTGGCCTCAAATACCAAGATGTACGCATCATGTGAAGTCTTCATGATGTCAGATTAGGAATACTGCTAAAGTCCATATTCCATTATACCCCACCACCACATATATTCACAAAGGTTCATATATAGATATCATGCACATGCCTGTAGCAAAAGGATATCACTATATAGTGCTAGCCAGAGATGACTTATCTAAGTATGTCGAAGGCAAGCCTATGACAAGCATCTGCCCGAGCAGTGGCCCAGTTTGTTAGATGATATTATATACAGATATGGAGGTGTGGGAAGGATAGTCACAGACAATGGACCTGAGTTTAAAGGAGCCTATATGACATACTTGCACACATGGAATACCCAAGTTTATCAGCCTTATAATTCACAAGCTAATGGAGTGGTTGAGCAAGGCCACTTTGCAATCAGAGAAGCTTTAGTGAAGGCTTGTGAAGGAGATACACTTGTGGCCAGACAAGCTGCAAGCAGCCTTATTTGCAGACAATATACTGTACGACGATCAACAGGATATTCTGCATATTACCTTTTACATGGAGTTGATCCAGTATTGCCTTTGATTATGGAGTCAACCTTCTTGGTTGAAGGATTTGACCAAGAACTTTCCCATGAGGAATTATTAGCACTACGGATAAGGCAAATAGAATGACGGAAGAAGATTTGGAAAGAGCCATAGCAACCTTACGAGATTCTAGATTGAACTCTAAGCGCCAATTTGAAAAGCGATTTGAAACCAGATTGGTGCAAGGAAGCTATGCCCCTGGAGACTTAGTCCTAATCAGAATACAGCAGTGAGAAAGAGCTGAATAGGAAAACTAAGCCAGGTATCTAGGCCATACAAAGTAATCAGACAAACCCAAGGAGGAAGTTACAAACTAGCAGAAGTTGACGGAGCTCAACTGGCTAGAATTGCAGCATTCAGAGTAATACCTTACATACAGAGGCACTCCCTAACAAGTTAATAAAAGGGAGAAGACCCTGAGGTAACCACAGACGAAGAAGAGCATCATCAGAAGATGGAGAAAATATGAGCGCAAACTCAATAAACTATCACAAAGCTAATAGCCAATAGTGACAGATCTGACACAGAATCAGATATGACTGAGACTACACATACCACTAGCCCCTATCAGAGTGGCAAGTTCATTTCCCTGACAGAACTTGCATATTCAGAATCGATTACGGCAGTTACCTATCATTGGGTAGCTCACTTGCTTACTGAGCACCCCACCCGAATTTACCACTCCACATTTGGTCTCACACCCTTAGCCGAGCCAATCACACGAATCATATAACCATTCCTAGGACTAGTCTAGAGGAGACTATAGTAATCTCAGCTACTGAGTGTACTGAGTGTAGATCTACTTGTAAGAACTACAACAGATAGAACACGATAGAGAAGAACTACGGGCATTAGAGAAGTATATTCTAAGAGCCCTAGACCCTAATCAGGAAGCACAATATCAGACTACCTAACAAGTCCAGCTGCATACAAGACTCATTTGAAATTGGCCAAAGCATGTCGAACAGCAACAACCCATTCAGGAACCATTCTCACAATATATTAAGGGATCCAGACATGCCAAATGTGCCTGGACAGGCCCATCAAGGGCCACAGAGCAAGATCCACCCCCATATCCCCACACTCACCCGAATGAGGAACAACGAGTTTGCAGCAGAGGATTGAGAGATCTAGCTACTGAATGGAGTCTTGGAAACCCATTCCCGATGAGTACACGGGAAGGACACCAAACAATGTATTATTACTGAGTCTGGCTGGAACTTACAAGGCCTAAATGATATATTCGCAAGATGTGCCGTATGTGTTACCTAATTCATCAACCAAGAGCAGGATCCACAGACAATTGACCCACATTACTATGGATATCGCGATAGAGTCTATCTAGCTGCATATATTACTTAGTGACCGTTGAAGCTGTAGAACTTACCACATTCCACCATTGCCCCACATCCATCAATCCTGCCACCGGTAAGCACAACTTGCCATCCACAACACGACTTATCCCTTTTCAAGAAGACAACGTCATGGCTGCAAACCTGTGTTTCCATCACAACCGAGCCATCGGCACGTTCGTTTACGTGCACAAACTCAGCGCCCATACCGGCTATGCCATGGGGCAAAGTTCATTTGCCCTCCCAGCAGCGACGATCAAATCGCACTCTATGCTGGATGGAGGAAGAGCCAATATTTGTTGGCCACTATCAGCGTCAGGCATTGGCAAGACTGCATGATGTCCAACTTACCCCCTTGCCCCACTATTACCACTCAACGAAAAGTCCCAGACAAATTCCTACTTCGTATTCCCCTTGATCTAATCTGTCTAACTGCTGTACAGTCTTGATACACCGGTTCCGATGGATAGATCGATAGCTTCGAGTAGATAAGTGTCCAGATCACCTCTCCAGTACTATTTTCCTACCCTTACACCACGCTAAACGAGGTGTACCTCAGACCCCTTACTTCCTATGATTCCTAGTACATCTGTAGTGTTACAGTTTCTTGCTGTAGGAAACTTGCCCTTAAATACCTATAAACAATAAGGAGCATAGCAAATGGCAGAACGGCTGACTTGATGTAACTATCTGGAACTTGGTTTGCATCAATTTATGTGATGAATCATCAACACACTACGATTGGTTGCATGATCACACCTTCGAGATGATGATCATACTCCCTCCTATTATCATGCTACTGTACATGTAGAACCGAAGGGAGAGAAAGAGGAACCCTTTGGGCTGATTGGCATTGTCAGCATTGCCTATCATCTACCGATATGCTATAGTATTTGTTGAAACCTACAATGATCTAAGTACCCGAATAGAAGTTTGGAAGGTGACAGAGATCTGCCAGAAGAAGAAAGGCAAACAGAACTTGTGGATTTGCTATCACCACCATTCCCACCAATTGCAGGAAGGACCATAGCTGAGATCCTCCGTCAATTCACTGAACAAGAGCAATCCCCACCACCAGATCCTGACCCTCCAGAGCATGAAGCTCAAGTTAACGGAGGTACCTTAGCCGATATCACCAATATTATTTCTCGATCTTGAGCTAGCTACTAGTCAAGAAATTTCCCCTAGCTCTGTAAAGGCACAGCCATTACCTTAATTCCCATCTTCAGTATCTATATATCATTGGAGATCAGTGGCCCCTAAATACCGTCATAAACAATAGGGAGTTCTGACCCAAACATAGTCATATTATCTTACACAAAGCAACAGCCATAATACCATCAGACACAAATGGCTGAAGCTAATGGAATAGTACAGGAAGTACTAGATCTTCGCAAGCAACAACAATTGCTTGAACATATCCTTACAATTCCTACACACCGAGCTCATGCACCACGTCCGTGAGCAAGGAGAAGATAACCAATTCGATACCATGCTACTGTACGAGTGATTACTCAAGGTAGCAACCGAGGAACACCTACAGTGCAATGGCATTGTATCTACTGCCATGCAATCTACAGACATGCCCGTCTTTGTAATCGGTATCATAATGACCTATATTCCCGAATTAGGCAAGTTGACCCGATTAGGCATGGACTGTTAGAAGATAGAATGGAGTTAATTCATTTCTTAGAACCCCCATTCCGCCCATAGCAGACATGGAGAGAGTTCTTCGTGAATTGACTCAGAATGAACCATCCCTGAACCAGAGGAGGAGAAGCTCCCCCTCCTAATCAGGGACAGCAAAGGGCTAATGGAAGACCCCACTTGATTATCCTTGATTGAATGAACAATCGGGACGATTGTTTTCCTGTTCCCTGCGGATGACCTGCACCAAACTGTTTGGATGCGGATACATAGTTATTGTATATGTGATGCTAGACATTTGACCGAGATTTGAGTTTTTACTATATTCCCACGGTCCAAATGCTTAGCTAATTGAGGGACATATAGACCATAGTGTCTAGTAATGTATCCCTATTTTTCCTTATTTGTTCATTCACATGTTGTGGAGAAACAAAATGATTTCTTCCAACATACTTTTATTACTACCTACAACTACTTAGCAAACATTTTCTTAATATCTCTTTTATCCTTGAGTACTTAGCCAAGTGTCAGAGAAGCAATTGGAGCATGTGACCTCAGTTGCGAATCACTTGACTCAGATCATGTGACCTTGCACAGCATGAGTCATAATGAGTCAATATGAGTCAAAGTGAGTCAGATGAGGACTAGCCAAAGCACTGCCCCTAGACTAGCAGAATGATCATGTGACCTGCACAGCATGAGTCATAATGAGTCATAATGAGTCGGCATGAGTCAGTATGAGTCATTGCCAAGCCAAAGGCTATTTTTAGCTCATTGCAAGTCTTTTCTGACAGGTTGAGTCAAAGTGAGTCAGTATGAGTCAGTATGAGTCATATCTTGGCACAGCCACCTCGGAACCGAAGGTAGCACAGCCACATGTAAACTACTATATAAGGAGCGCGATTCAGCCCCATTTGGCAGGTTTCCTCTTTTAGAAAAAGGTTCCTACTTGAGTAAATCTCAACCAACGAGTGCTCACAAGTGCACCCTCTACAAACAACAGTGAGGCTGTGTAGAGAAGTTTCCCACGCTATAAATAGAACTACTTAGACCCATAGTTAGGAGTATACTGTATCCCTTAGGATAGGGACAGTTAGGACACCTTTAGGGAAGAAAACCCCAGAGCGGGCAACTAAAGGGAATAGATCCCCAGCTAGTAGAGAGACCTAATAGTTCATTAGTAC
Organism: Boletus coccyginus; assembly: GCA_025782845.1. Lineage (NCBI taxonomy): Eukaryota > Fungi > Basidiomycota > Agaricomycetes > Boletales > Boletaceae > Boletus > Boletus coccyginus. The sequence continues at coordinate 125,407 of JAHZSR010000038.1, read as the reverse complement.
CCTGGGAAAGGGATTCGAGTCGAGCACATTTAAGCTGATTAGCCAACTCCTTAATGACATAATAGAATTCAGTTTAGGAAAGACTAGTTCTGTGTGTACATAAGTGACGTGTGTGAATCAGTAAGCGAAGAGTGAAGCATATTAATGCTACCTATCCAATTGAGCATTCCTAATCAACTGGAGCTAATTGGAAGTCATTGAGAGCGCATCCTAGGGAAGTAACCCTAGTCGCTACAAAATATCCTTCTAGCAACCCAAGAGTTGTCTAGACCATTCTCCAACTAACTATAGTACATTTCATACACCATCCCAATAGAAAACCAGACCCTCAACGTGTTGCTGAACCCCAATCCCCTCAACCTCATTGAAGATTGACAAACAAACCATGTGCCTGATAGTCAATCCCTTTCTATGAGATTGATACTTGTTTTTAGTATCAACTCGACCAGGAAAGAGTACTCTCTTCACCTCGCTTCAGGTTTACTATCTATGGAGATAAGATTGGTTGTCTGGTAAGTGTTTCTTAGCGTTTCTACTGACCTTATCTAGAAAGAAGACAGTGGGACTGTCAGAACTCAAAGAGACATCAAGATTGAAATTTTCACTGGACTGTGAAGATAGGCTATGTAGTCGGGAACTCAGACACCTATCATGTTGTTTGTTCTGAGGATGAGCCTTAGCTTGTGAAGTGCTCCTTGGGATAGGACACTTAGCAGAAGGTGATGGACCATCGCCAATGCTTATAATTTGTATGGGGCCTAAATTATGCTTTAGACTCAAAGACGGATAGCAGATGGCTCTACTGACCTATTATAGCATTGGTGGGATCCCTGGATCCATTGCCATCCTCATCAAAAGTATCACATGCCTTCTGTCATTGAGGATTGCCTCTAGGTTGAGCAGTTGGGGCTAGGTCACCAGGTCAGTCAAGGAAAGTGTTTTTCAAGGTTGGAAAGCTGACTCACCTGCAACAGAACCAAAGTCATCAACAGCAGCAGCTTCAGCTTCCACAATCTTCCTGAATTTGGTACATTTTCTTTTCCAACCCAGTTCTGCAGATAGTGAATTAGCACTCCAAGCTGCATTAGATTTATGTTAGATTGGCAAGCATACCTTCCTCTATGGCAGCATTTGAGGGGACAATCATCACTGTCAATGAATGAAGAAGACCGGGTTCATCACTGGGATGGATAATAGTGGGCAACATCTTGCTTCGTGCCTTGAATTTCAAAGGAAGTGCATTCACCATACCAGCCAAAGTAATATTCAGTGGCAAGGCAGGCTCGTCTCAAGCCTTTTTTGGTCATTGTCCCTTGGGTGGCATCAAGTCTGGGGTGTAGTATACTGCCCTGCAGTTACCATCAAACAAATAAGTAGACGAATAGTGACTGCAGAGTAACCAGTCTAATAGTGATCCACTTACACTGATCAAGTGGAAATAATCATCTGAATTGAACCATCATGGTGGGTTGACCATTAGGTGAGGGTTGGAAATCTGAGTTGTTGACACTTGTACATCATCTAACAGACATAGTAAAACATGAAAAAGGACCTGAAAAGAGTTATGGAGTCACTTATATAGTGGGCAGAAATGAAGCTGGCCATGTCTGAATTGAATCATTCATCGGGTATCACTATTGGTGACTCATCTGTGAGGGTCCTTCAATGAGACTCAATTGGTTGCAAAACTAGTTTGAAGTTGCCTCATATAGGTATATGTCATGACAAGATAAGCAGTAAATTAGACATAAAGGAGCAGACATTAAATGTACACAATGGAGCTATGAAACTCAAGTCTAGCTGGTGAATGTCAATGATCATGGAGAATCAGGAAGAGAGGTTAGACTGCTCCACAACCCATCAGATACCAAATGACTCAATTCTGACTCTGTCTCTTTGTGATATGCATTGCTATCCAAGGGGGAGTCATTGTGATCAACTGATTTACGATCACGGTCACCAGACACACCTTGCCCAGGTGCTCTACAGACTTTGTACCTTTTGCAACTATGACTTTGCTCCTCCTCTATCACAGCTTCCAAGACATGTTTTGACCTCAGTACAACCACCTTGCCCAAATCTGCTCCATAACAATCAGTACCAATCAATTCCTGCTCTTCAGCCGCATCATTGGTGGGCCACTCCATTTGCAGGTGAGTGGAAAATATGTTGATGATATACTCATGATTCTTTAACTTCTTTACAGATTCATTATGCTGGTATGAAGGTAAAGCTTATAAAACATCCTGCACTTTGATTGAATAATCTTGCAGTGCTTTGACTCATTCCACAGTGGCTTTATTCCGCTTTTCTGATCGGTAATAGAAGTACCTGAAGAAATCAATGAGAATTTTTAACAATTTGTGTAGTGACCCCCAGCCAGGGAGAAGAGTGGATCCATGAACCATTTGAGATGTGAACACACCTCACTTGCTCTCTGTTCCAGGTACAGACTCGAAGGTGCTTCTTATAAAAGTAGTGCAAGCTTGAAGAAATGGAGATGATTGAGAATACATCAAGACCATCCACAGAAGCACCCAGAACACTGACTCCATGTCATTCTGGACCCTGTGAAGTGCACTTGTATTTTCCACAAGATGCACAGAAAGGAACTGCCAAGTGCCCTAGGGATATTCATTAGGGAGGGAATGGTGAAAATAAGTACACATATAGTACATGTTAGTTGACACAGCTATTTGACCGACATAGACTTTGCAAGGTCCCAGTCAATTAGATAGCCTCATCCATCAATGATGATGATGTTCCCGACACTAAGATCATGATGCAAAATTCCAATAGCATAAGCTTGTTGATGAGCTTGGCAATAAAGGTTATTTATTCAATGGTTGTCGAGTATAGACAACAGCCTACCAATCATTATATCATGCAAAGCCTGCACAAACTTCTTAGATGAAGTGAAGGAGGACAAGCTTTTCCCCACAAGATCGAGGGCAAGTTGATAATAAATATGGGACACTACAACTAGTCCTTTATTACAGGACCATGAATACTTCGAATACTTCAGTGTCTGTGTGCTGTTCAACCCAGCTATCTACGTCCCCACATGCAAGGCAAAGAGGGACATGATCAACACATGAGGTATTGAGTTTTAGATAAATATTGCCTTCAGGTTCAGTATCCAAGGTGCTGATATGCCATGAGTCTTTGAGGAAAACAATGCAGTCCCCCTCAAGATCATATGCAAGACAAGCATATGTCGCACAACAAGTGGGAAGTGAAAGGGTGACATCAAATGAGGGAAAGACTACTGTAAGTTTGGATTGCTCCACAGGTTCAACTGATTGTTCAGCTGGGACCATTGCATGTGGAATACTGGTTTTGAACATCGGTATGTCCAGAAGTAGACCTAACTTCTTCCTTGCAACCATCACCTCATCTTTAGTGGTAGGTGAAACTGTGGTATCAATACCACGCAACTGGAAGGGGCATGTGAGTAGAGGAAGAGGAATTGTACAACCGATGGATCATTGTTGTAGTTGATGGATGTAGTTACTATGGTGCCCTCCTGGTCCCATTGAATTATGTACACGGTATCCCATAAAACATAGATGGAGAATGTGTGTGTGTAATATTGCACCAATAGCTGTGCTTTAGCATAGGCAGAGATCTGGCCAAGCATGTCTCTGGTGTTGTCCAAGTTGTGTATGAAGTGAATGTCTTTGAGAGAATCCAATGGTTCAGGTACAATGAAAGGATCTTCAGAGTTATGTCATTTGAATTCAATATAGATGTTGAGGTTTGTGATAGCACAATTTGCAGGACTCTGGTGACCGTCCACTGGCATTGAATAGAAACTAATGTTGGGTTTAATCGCAAAGCCAAACCCATTCTTCTTATCTCCTTGAGCATGGGTATCAACAAAGACCAGGTTTGGAATCAATTGTTGAATCTTGGTAACCTATGAAAGAACACAAAGGATTAGTACATGCCAGTGGTCGAAATCATAATTAACTTGCAAATAGTGTATAGGCCTGGAGCTCAGTTCAAGCTTGAATCGTTTTCTTGAAAGAACTCCTTCAGAACTGTGTAAAGGGTGGATGGTAATCAGGTATGTAGCTTTCTGGTAGGAAGGTGGCCAAGAATTGATCAACTGGCATGGGACCAGTAAAGTAGCCAGTCATTTCTTTTCCGAGGGTATTGATTGTCTGGTGGTGAAAGTGAAATACGTCAAAAAAAGAGCTTGAAGTGGCATCTTGTTTTTGATGGGGGTGCTTAGTGGAGGTTAACAGATGGCCCTGGTAATGGAGTGTGTTCACAAGAGACACCAGCACTGCCATCATTGATGATGCCAGGATCATCCATTATTGTAGCCAACTGGGAGGAGGAGTTCGCAGGTATGTGCTTGATGCCTGTAGCCTCATGTCACTGCAGCATGGCCCATAATGCATGAAACCCCAGAGTCAGACCAGGGGGCCCAGCTCAGAGCTTGCCATGTCAACTGGCTTGAGCTGAGTCACATATAGCACAGCTGTGTAGTGAGCTGAGGAAACCGGTGGCCTAGCCAAGCTGTAGCCAAGCCAATTTGCCGAGCTGCAGCAACACTAATCTGAGGGGGGTGGGCCTGATGAAGGGTGTATGTAACCTCCTCATTCCAGATAGGCCCACATGATCCCAATGGCTGATTCATGTGCTGCAAAACATTTGTCTCTGAGCAGAACTTTTTGCTGCACCAGGGACAGCTAATAAGCTTAAGCTTACCACAATTCGTCTTGGCTCTAGGCATTGATGTGCACTGCAAGTTCGCTCAAGCTTTGCCTAATGTTACATTTGCTGATGTGAACCTTGCAGGGGCCCACACAGCCACATAAATTTCCACGGCCATACTAGATACAGTATTACCTGACTTATGTACATATGTATCATTTCCCATACCTCATTGATTACCACCCTAATAGTTTTCTCCCAATCGAACTCAGACAAATGCTATTGTCATTCCATGGCAATGGATACCCCCACCAATTAACCACAAATGGGCGAAGTGTTTCCATTAAACTCTTTCTTCCACCTGACCCCATTTGCATTCCTTCATCCACATACCATCATGCCTTTATCGTACTTTACTGGTCTGAGCCCCCAAGGTTCTGATTCATTCAACTTGTATAATTCGACCAGGAACAACAATGATCCACAAGACAGCCACCTACATACCTGCTGGCTCTGCCAATGAATGGCTGGTGAGTTTATATAATATGGCTGTCAACAGTATATGTACTTATTTGCTCAAACAAGTCACAAAGTGCAGAGTCAGATATTGTTGTCCCTCTCCCTGAAAATAGCACCAAAGCATATCTACTATTGGAAACACCTTGTGCAGCCCGGGAAGTGCACCTCACATGCAGAAATCTCATGCTGCAAATCATTCACCAGAATACCCTTGCGCTTCAATACAACCATTTGTTGTTGAACAGAGCTCAAGAAGGCCTGCAGACTGCTGACTGATTCATTGGCCACATTCGCTTTGTGATCTGCAAGAGCAATCTACCAGTCACAGTTGAATATGCAATGCAGGAAGATTCTTCCATGCATGGTATGTTACAGTACCATGAGTTCATTTGTCTAGTGTGGTATTTCAAACTAACATGTACTTCCTTGACGATCAGACAAAATAACACCCGTCAATCATCCCAACTCAGATTCCATGAGTGTACTTGATGTAAGATTAGACTAGTATTCTATTACTTTTGTACAGACCAGGACAACTGTATTCACATAATAGTAGTATCCGAATGGTGCAGTATTTGCTCTGGACTTGACCCACTAACCCACCATGGGCACAAACAGTTGTGACAGACAGTGGCAGGCAGTGACAGATTGCCAAGTCAGCCAGTATAAGGGTTGTTTGCTAATCAGCAGTGACAGGTGGTGACAAGCAGTAGCAGGCAGTGAGAGATTAGGGCTCTGGTGAAAATCTGCCAAGTTGGCTAATATAAGGGTCAGTTTGCTGATGTAGTTAATGATCTAAACTGTCTAAAGGAGCTAAACATCTAACATGATCTAAAATTAGACAGTTAGATCAATTTAGACCATTTACATAGCAGAAACACACATTTCCTGATGATTGCAACAAGACTCAGATGTACCACTGCTGGGAATGCACCTCACTCAATAACACAAATCTGACCAAAATTCCTTCCTGAGACATCATTGAACACTGATCCCATGAATCTATCCACTCTTCTTGCTCCCACAGGATCTGTGGCACATGTGTCTTGGCACAAGCATTGGTGTCATACAACACAAACTGCTGCTTCAACTGGCACACGAGAAACCACCTTCTGCTGAAAAAATCAACTTTCAAGGTTGAGAAAACCAAGGGCTTGCCATTGAATTGGATCTTGACATGTGGCACAGCTCATAGGCACAGTGCCATCCACAACTGGGCTAACCATACCAACCACAGCAATGTGTGCTCAAGAGTAGCAGTAGCTTGAGAGGGAAATGGACCAGGCGGACGAATGAAGGGCAGATTTGCATACAAAACCCTCCAAATTGCAGGATTGTGAGTGATGGCACAGAACCACTTTGAAACCTGCAGGAAAGGGGTACTGTGTGCTCAGAGGGTAGGTTCACAATTCAGTGAACAGAATGGAGGCTTGCCATTCGCATCAACAGGCGGCGCTGTTCCTCGGTCAAAGTGTGGGAAAGCAATGTGCAGTCAGGGCCCGTGTCAATACAACAATTATGTAATATTGTGTCAGAGCATATCATCAACACTTGCCAGTGGTCATTTCAGGTCAACTTGAAACCGGCCCGAGTGCTTCGCGAAGCTGACGTGCACTGCAACCATCGTATTGACGACTGCCATAAATGTGGGAGCCGCACCATCCCGTCTGGACTCTGGACTAACGCTGATATGGACGCGCCTCGATTCAACGCTTCAGTGAGTCTTCGGACTTCCATGCCTTCTCACTCCTCTATTAATTTGCCCGTAAGGTTTGCAATGTTGTTCAGATGATCCCCCAGCACAAAATCACGAGTTGTGCGCATATCGCCAAGCTGCTCGGGGAGCCAACCAAAGCCAGCTGGGTTAATCAAGGTATACTTCGTACCGTGTTGTAGAAAAGACATCGGGTGCCAACATGTTCTTGTAGTCGTCAAGTTCCTCGGACAGATGTCCTCCCCTTTGCCATGGCATCGCGTGGTCTCTTCCTCCGGGATCATAGCTAGTCACGATGATCTCGGCCTTGTACAAAGAAGCGCACTCGAAGTCGAGGGAGTCTGTGTTCACTGGCTCATATGGTGAACCGCGTGTAGAATTTGATCGATCCGGCTGGTTCCCGGAACGCGTTTTTGTTGTCTCGGAGATGGACTCCGATGATGAGTGGGGTGCATGATCGACCTCTGCCTCTCCCCCGTCTCCGAATCTCGCGTTACCAAGGGCGGAATACATCCTTTCTGTTCTGCTCTGCAGCTCCCGTTTCCCTACGTCTGCGGACGATTCGTTTTGTTAAAAAAGCTGATGCACACACTCCCCCTGTATAGTATAGGCTACGTATTCTGTACGATTATCTCTTTTCTCAATAAATACGCTCACCCGAATTCTGCTTCTGTGTGGGCGTTCCTCAGGTGGTCATCTGTGACGACTTTCTGAATCTTTTTCTGGTTTGGGGCCTGACTTGCGATTGCTCTTTTGTTGACTCTGTATATTTTGATTCTTTCATGTAGCATCCCTTGAATCTCTATCTGGTGTTTGTGAACGAAGTTCGTGACGAAATTCAGGCGTCTGCGCTGTTGTTCCTTTCACTGAGTTTCAAACAGGGTTGCTTTGACCCTCGGGTGAACCAAGTACAACATATGCTGCCCGCTGTCTGACCTTCCACAACCATGTCAGAGTCTCTCTATGCGTTGTGTGCACAGGTTCTTACCCTGTGTCAGGGCATAAAAGATGACCTGCCAGCTCTCCTCGATCCCGTTTCTGGATTTGCGCCGAGACTTCGACAACTATGTCGCGATCAGTGAGTCCACCTGCTATACACACCATCCTAGACCACGGTTCAACCAGGGTCAAAGAATTAGAGAACGGCTCCACCTCAGAGGTGTCTCGGGTCGAATTAGAAGCGCTACGGATGGAAGCTAATACCTGGGGTCTACTACAAGCACTCATGCCGTGCGTGGACCCGTCTTTTCCTTTCTTTCGGTTATAAACTCCCGTGCAGTCCCCGAAAAACAGAACTAGAGCACCATTTCAATCCGCGCACCCTCCTCACGCAGAACCCGTTCACGCCAACGTTGACCCTCGCCCAAGCGATCATGCACGCGTCCCCCTTGCTCACAGAACTGGTCTCGTGCGCGAGTGGCTCCACGAGATCGCGTCATCACCACAACATCCCGAAGCCACCACCGGGTACTGGAAGTTCACAAAGCACAACGTGATGCAGGCGTTACGAACTGGACAGGCCTCGAGAGAGGGACTCGTGACAGAGTTTGATCCGGATGCGGTGAACCAAGGGGATGGCAAATCGTTGGAAGCGGACGACGCGGTGAGTCAACAGCCCCGCGTCTAGTCTGCGGACTGATGACTGAGTTCCTCGGCAAGGCATTTGAAAAAACGTTGACCCAATCGTTGTACTCGTTCGTTCGCCCTGGGAGATTGGACGAAGCGGTGCAATTGTGTCGAAAAGCCCACTAACCTTGGCGCGCTGCGAGTATCCGTGGGTCATTGCTGTCTCAGTGGCGAGCAATCGGTAGGCTATGGAGGTTTGATCGGCGCGCCTGTACTCATTATCTATACAGCAAACGAACATTGCGAGGAAGGCTTCGAGGACGAAGATGATGCAGAGGGCTGGCAAGGTAACAGACGCCGGCGACTATGGAAGTCCACTTGTGTAAAAGCTGCTTTGAATGTAAAGAGTCGTCATTTTCTCTCTTATTCAGCTTATCTTATATCTCCATAGCCCAACTTGCCCGATCCCGAGTGGGCATTGTATGCGGTGCTCGCGCCAACCCCTCAAACATTCAATGTCCTCAAGTCAGCATGTCGGACATGGGAAGATCATCTATGGGCCCAAATAAGTATACTATGCGAAGAGAAACAAGCCGCGGAAATGATCAGGTTGGGAGGAGGCTACTGGGAGGGTGGATTGGAGGCACTCAAAGATTTGCTTGTTCCGTCGGAAGACCCAAACCAAAAAGAAGAAGAGGAAGAGTGGGAGCAGGAAGCGACTGAAGCATTGGAGACACTTGGAGGCGTCAATGTCGACGATGGGTGAGACATTTGTTCCCTCCCTCCTGATTCCCGTATTGAACAATGTTCTGGCAGGTCCCCAGCCGATAATGCCTTTCACGTCTCTCAATTGGCAATCATCCTCGACCGGACGCATCCGTTGTTGGAGACATTTGCAGCTGGCCCGAGGGACGGCATATACGACTCCGAATCATCAGAGTACCTGTGGCAAGACAATCACGGATACGATAACGATCAGTCGCATCAATGACATTTTCAGCGGAACGTCGTCAGGATCACCGCTCGTCGTCCCTCCCGGTCCTCTTGCCGCTGCTGCCTTTGAGAGCGGCATGAGTGCCGTCGAGGAGCTTCGTTTGCTCAAGGCACAAGTCCAGGATGCCGCAGGTGTTTGCAATGCTGTCGCTCGCGGTGACTTGTCACAAAAGATCACCGTGCCTGTTCAGGGTGTCGTCATGGTGCAACTCAAGGACGTCATCAACACCATGGTACATCCAGAACGTGTAACGAGATAGGAAACCCATGCTTATTTACGCAATTAGGTGGATAAATTGGGCCAGTTTGCCAAGGAGGTCACTCGTGTCAGCCAGGAAGTCGGCACGGAAGGGTAAGTCCTAATCAAAATGCTGTCTTGGTTCCGCCTTTGATACCCCCCTTTAGCAAATTGGGTGGCCAAGTTCTCGTCCTGGACGTCGAAGGCACATGGCGTGAATTGACGGGTGTCGTCAACAAGTTGGCTGCCAATTTGACGAATCAAGTCCGGAGCATCGCCAAGGTCACGAAAGCCGTCGCATTGGGTGATTTGTCCAAGCAGATTGACGTCGATGCTCGCGGTGAAATCTTGGACTTGAAGAATACGGTCAACGGAATGGTCATTCGTCTTCGGGCATTAGCCGCCGAGGTCACACGTGTCACACTCGAAGTCGGATCTCAAGGAAAGTTGGGTGGTCAAGCGCATGTCCCTGACGTAGAAGGTGTTTGGTTTGAATTGGTCCGGAACGTAAGTCACCGAAGCATTGTGAGACTATTCAATCTTGACCTTGTCGTAGGTGAATCGGATGTGTTCGAGTTTGACGGATCAAGTGCGGTCTATTGCCAAGGTCACGACTGCTGTCGCCAAGGGCGACTTGACCCAGAAGATCGAAATCCAAGTCGAGGGTGAAATGTCGATGTTGAAGGGCACTGTCAATTCCATGGTGGACCAGTTGAGCGCGTTCGCATCTGAAGTCACCCGTGTCGCACTGGAAGTCGGCACTCAGGGTATCTTGGGCGGTCAGGCTCGCGTCGAGGGTGTACAGGGAACTTGGGTTGAGCCACTTGTCGTTGTAAGCCACAAAGCGAGGAGCGGCAGGTGTTGACCACTTCAATACATCGCGAGCAGAAGGACTGAGGCGCCCGAGTTTCTCCGCCAACGGAATAGCCCGCGTTGATCCGAGCACAGCATGAACCGCAATCACACAAGAGCGGAAAGACAGCATTGAGCCAAAAAGAAACCCCGAGTGGGCTGGGGGGATAGTCGCTTGCCCGGAGCCATGTCATAAGAGTATTTATAGTGGAAGAAAGCCGATCCGATCCTTGAAAACTAATAGATAGCGTGCTTCAAGACGGAGCTAGCAGGATGGGTGTATAAGGACCGTACGATTCGTGGGTCCGTGTAGAAAGGGAGTTGGAAATTCAGCAAGTGAGCGAAATAGGGATAGGGTTGTAAGACCTGGAAGAGACACTTGATTTAGGCAGGCAAACCTCTAAAAAGTTTGTCAGCGTTGATGGAAGAGAGTTTGCATCCACACTCCGAAGAGTAGGGTGCTCACCCAAGAGGAACACGCAAAGAATTGACCAGGGCAAGCCACATGGGCAACCTTGGGTCGACCGTTGCATGTTCAAACAACAACAAAATCAATCAAAGTTCAAGATATTGACGAGATCAAGGTCGGTGCAAGTTCGGAAGGGAAGCCACTTTCAGAACGATTCAGAATAAGCAGTTGACCCCACTCGTGTGCATATACCAATCGTGATGTCTTCGACGGGGTGAACCGTATTAATGAAGTTGAATAAACAAGCTGCTGGCCCGGTTCGGGCCGAACTGAGGGCGGGTTGAGTTTCGAACGGCGAAGACCGCCGAGGCGCTGTAGAAGGGACGGAAGACAGCTTCCCACGCAGGTTCACAACTAGGATGCACAAACGCAAGCACCGGAAATCCAATCGTGACGAAGAACAGGAGTGCGAGTCGGCACACACTTCGACCGCTACATCCCATGTTCAATCATCATTCAGCCACGAAAGCCTCGATGCTCCCACTCCCGATCCTTGTCTCTATATCCAAGCTCATGAAGCAGACGTGATCCGCGGACCGCCCGCAGTGTCTGCACACTTCCTCGAGTGTCAGGATCCAACTATCCCTGTGACCACCGGCAACTATTCAAGATCTGGCCTCATCCGATGGGGCCCACCGGAACATTCAGGTGACGCCGACACAGCTAACATCAAACGGCCCCTGTTGTGGGTAGACAGGTAGGTTTGTCCACGAGTTGCCAGCGTTTCGGTGGGAACGCGGGTCATATGCGGTCTTCGATGAACACAGAAAATAAGAGTAATGTGGTTGTCAGCACTTGACCCACAATCCAATCGCCTCCAGGAGTGACTTGTCTCTCTCTTCTACTTCTACCCCCGATCTTAGCCTCACCGTACACATGACAGGTACGATGTTCGGCTCCTGCTGGATCATTTTCCCGACTTCCAGTCGGACGGCATACAACTCAGACCGCTTTCCCCGAGCGGGTGGTCAGACCTCCCTTCTGACTCTGAAGATACGTTCTTCTTCTCCCCTGACGAACTCGAAGATTATCGCCGCGAGAAGCGGCGCAGGTTAATCGACCGTAGTAGAGAAGAAAGATCAAGAGCACTTGCGACTATTGATGGCCAAGAAGAAGACCCAGATCCATGGGGAGGTAGCGACGAGGAAGTGACTCCATATTGCCTTTCTTTCGGTCTCTCCTTACAAGTACCATACAGCCTGACGAAGCACAGAGAGAGCTCATTCGCAGGACCGCGTCTCATATCATATCATCTCCGAATCTTGCCCGGCTGGAGATGAGGATTTAGCCAATTACGGCACTGACAAGAGATTTGCCTTTCTGAGGGGACGCTGGTCTCGAGTTTGGAGGACGGAAAAGGAGAGTGAAACAACATCAGGCGGAAGAAATGAAAAAGATCCAGCTTCCAACCGCTCTCACATCCCTCGGAGGGCTAGCTGGCTTGGGGATAGCGATACCGATGGTGAGGAGTCGGCGGATATCCCGACAACGGAACCGGAAGATGTCACGGACACTGCGTGCACACAGGATGACCACAGCAATGAAGATCTTGTAAAGGAAGCTCGAAGGGCGAGGGCGAGGGCGAGGGAGTGGTCTGCGCCACGTCGCGTTGAACAATCCGAGTCAGTCAGTCTATCTTCCGCCGGGGCTGTGTACGGCACAGCACAACGATGTTCGAATGCACTATTTCATAACTCCGCGTGTGGAAGGGTTTCTAGACGAAGTTACGTAGTAAACGTGCACCAAGAGGCAGAATTTACCTTTTTGAATATTCATGTCAGTGGACTCACAAAGTCGGGCTAATTTTGCGGGGCAGCCAGCCTGGGAAAAGGTGATGAACACATCACGGGAATCACAAAACTCTTATAAGACCCTTATAAGATCCTTATATGCCGTCCCATTGGCAAAAGTGGAATATTTGATTATAAACCCCTTATAAACCTAGGGGGTTTGGCACATACATGACCGACACACAAAAACGTGACATCAGTCACGTCCTACCATCGTTGGCCAATATCTGTAAGCTTTATTGTATCTCGCCAATGATTGACCGTTGTGCAAGTTATATCAGCGTGACATGTGTCGCCAACAGTAGCAAATAAGTTCATACTTACACTGCACTTCTGTGCATCATGTATATTGTCAATAAGCATAATGGGGTGTAGGGCCATTATATGTGTAGGTCCGTTGTGCAAACTATATCTGTGTGATGGGGATCCCCAACAGTAGCCGCCAAGCTCAATATTGGAAACAAGCCTAGGTCACACTGGTATTATACAGACCACTATCCCATTCTTGCACTACGCTGAGAACAAGCGAGTCGGGATATTGTCAACGAAATGCTATGATTGATATGTTAGATATATGAATAAAGATTCGGGCTGATGCCATCAGAGACCGAGGATATACTCGTTCGCGCTGACTGTAGTCCTTGGTCTGGCCGCCCGCAGGTATCGTTCTTTTCTAAATTCCCAAACTAGATGATATGGCCTTTTCTCATCGACGGTCTCCTTAAATCGTTGATTTCGCGCAGTATATTCTGATCAGAGAGTTTCGTATATCACTAAAGATTTAGGTTGATTGCAAAGCTCTAAACTACCCGCCTGCGGGTATCGTTCTTTTCTAAATTCCCAAACTAGATGATATGGCCGTTTCTCGTTGACGGTATCCTTAAATCATTGGTTTTGCACAGTATATCGTGATCAGAGTGTCTCAGATATCATTAAATATTTAGGTCGATTGCAAAGCTCTACACTACCCTACTCTGCGCTGCTGCATTGTCAGTACGGCGCCTCTTGAACGAGGCCGCCACTGACGCCTTCTCTATATTCTGTGGATTGTATTCCAGAACGGCCTTGCGACCGAAAGCTTCTCTAGAAATACTACTATTGAGCGGGAAATTTGTAGCGAGAGATCAGCACTTACCTGTTCCACCACAGCAATAGACCATCTACGAATGCTCTCTCCTCTACATCTTCCGTTTCCTCCTCGAACCACCTGATGATGGTGTTGTAGAAATCTCGGTGATTAAACAGTTCATCGACCAGCCTCCAGGTACCACAGCTCGACAATGCAAATCGCACCTACAACGATAGTCATGTTGATGTTCGTCGGCAAGGTCAGACTTACTTGTACTGCTATGTACGCGATGGCTTGCGGAGTCACTCTCTTCATCTTGAGCAAAGTCGCCACAGTGGGACGGGTGCGTCTTTCTCCACGACGGCGCTTGGCTAGGACATTAGGCACTACAAGTTGGTTTTCATCGACATCGACCGAGGTCGGAGATGTAAATATTAACTTGAATGCCTGGCCAACGGCGTTAGTCGTTCGAGGATGTTCTGAAGCATAGCATACCTTAAGAAGTATGCTCCCTTTGAAGAGACCTTTGGCAGGATCGGACGGGTCATAGTGGTTGTTCTCGTATAAGAAGCGCGGCCATGAGTTTGCTGTGACTAGAAAATCTGGATGCCAATCCCGGATTTTGTTGCGGTGGCTAGGTGGCCCCAGTAAGAGGGTGTAAAGGGGGAGAGGAGTACAGAACTCACTCGTCACAGTCCCAGTCATATTCGACAGGGCAGAGGAGCCTGGCGGTAGTGTCGTTCTGGAACCCGCGGCCAAATTTATCATGGGGGTATAGTCGTGGGTTTGGTGGGGTAGGTTCCCCAATCCATCCAACCACTGCACTCTTCATGCGGCAGGCGTCGTCGCTGCGCGCGGAATCCGCCCCTTCGGTAAGCTAGGGCACTGTAGTTAGTACTCCTGGCTTGGAAAAAGACCTGGACGATCTCACCTTCTTGACAATGGTGTCCAGTTCATTCATGTCTTCGGTCTCGTCGATCCAGCTCATGAGTTCGGGTATCCGGATCACAAGTTCTTTGTAGCACCTATAATACCAGTTCTCTCTACCCAAAAAAAAAGTCGGCTTCACGCTGCACTGTATCTGAGACTTACTCTTCGGAAAAAGTCTGCCTGGCCGCTTCGGAGGCACCTCGTCGATCTGCTTCGGCAAGGATATCCGTGACGCTGTCAGAGAGGGTGACCAGCCTTCGGATGGCTCTTCCACGCAAGCGCCAGTCAACGGCCCTATGGAGAAAAACAAATTCCAGTGCATCAAATGGGTGCATCAAATCATTGATGGGTGAACTTACTCCGAACGCATCTTGGTCTTCTCTGTCTGTGAAGCGCGTAATTGCTGGACCTGCAATGCTAATGACGTCAGACATTGGTGTAAACTGGGGACAGAGGGCTCCGCAATGGACCGGGCTGCAGACTCGGTTGTGGGGCTGCTCTCCGACTGTACAGAGGCCCGACTGTTGGAAGTGGGGTCAGACGCCATATATGATGAAAAATACGGCGGTGATGAAACGTTTGATTCTTACCCTTGGAGTATAAATACCAGTGCGCGGACGATGATCCGGGATCACCAACTGAGGGAATCCCGGTCGCTTAGCGTCCAATTGATTTGATTCATAGATTAGCAGAGGGAGTACTAGTAGTGGATCGGAAATATTGTCACCGCCGTCCCTGTGCTGCCTTCCTTGTACTAGTCATCTTGGAACGCCACAAAACAGCATATTTTGTGGAATTGCGCTGTTTTGGGTCGCTTAGGGCTTACCGGCCAATGAGAGGGCTTCAAAATTATCGCATAGGCTGCCATAGCCGAGGTACGACGGAGTAGTAGGAAACCCAAATGAGCAGACGCGAATTTGAAGAACTCAATCTAGATGATCGGAGGGTAGGGTGGTCCATGAGTAGCTGCAGGATCGCTCGCACGGAGTACCCTGCGAGAAAGTCAAACAGATAGAAAACAGATATCTTAATGACTTACGATCCTCAGCCAAGGGCCCATCAGGAGAAAGTGGTTCCATTCCGGCGAACAAGTAAAATGTCATCACGTGCTCATTCCATAATTTCAAAGACCGCAAACCTTAGCTCCTTCTCAGCAGTAGCTAGAGTATAACATTAGTAAATAACGTCAGCCACAGTGGAGTCACCTTGCTTCCCGCTGCCTCTCATAAAAATGAAGCTAAGACAAGCTGAAACACGGATGAGAGATCCACAAACCTGTTGGCGTCACGCAAACTACGTCGCGACCGTCCATGTTGGCAT
Source organism: Boletus coccyginus (assembly GCA_025782845.1). NCBI lineage: Eukaryota > Fungi > Basidiomycota > Agaricomycetes > Boletales > Boletaceae > Boletus > Boletus coccyginus. The sequence goes on along the minus strand of JAHZSR010000038.1, from coordinate 109,282 downwards.
TACAAACCCTAGACCCCTTCAACTACGTACAGAATCAGAAGAAGTCCATGGTGCTCACCCCTGGAGTCTGAATGTATTGTCACACGTGTGATACCCTGTGATTTCTGTGACATTTGTGTGACGACGAAGTTACCGTACTTACGTGACAGTAGTATGAGAAGCAAACTCATTAGGGTTCCTAGTTAGGAATGTTCGAATACACGGATACCGATGGGTAGGAGTGACACGCAGCCCAGCACTAGCCCTCTGCCACATATTCACTGCAAATGTCAGCCTCAACAGGGATCAGCCAGCCAACTGGCACACCATTTTCTAGCCCAAACCATCCTGCTACAATGGTCTCATCACCCCCCACTTCCAACCTAGACCCCAGCTCCTCTTCCCACATCACCGTCAATAATGGGTCCCCGCACTCACAAAAACATACTCAAAAACGTACTCAACTGGAGTTCTCTTTACCATCCGAAGAGCAGGCTGCTTGGGACCCTCGCAAGAAGCTCAAGAGAGTGTACACAACTGTAGGTGTGTTCGCAGTGGCGTGGACACTCACCATTGATGGCTGTATGCAGCTCTCAGCGAGGAAGGATCGAGAACTCGAAGACCTTCATTCACTTCGCATACTACAGCTCGCCAGAGCAAGCCAGAGCACTTTTGCTGCACACGCCACATATCGTCGCCTCCGTCTTCAAGAAATCGAGGTGATGCGTACCATCGCAATCGATGAGTGTGAAAAGGCGGAAGCTTGTCTGCAAAGAGTGGACTCGCAGATTGGGGAAATAAGAAATGTTCTGCATGCTAATGGCACAGCGCTAGGGGACAGTGGTATCACACTATTTGGTGCTGGACGCGAGGGCAACAATGAATGCTCACTTCTGACAGAGGGCTGTTACAAATCACTGACTCCTTCTGTTCGTGACGATGATATGTAGATACAATGTGCGACCAAGCTGTACGATGTTCTTGTACTGCAGGTTTGTACTAAGTAGTAAGTACTAGTAGGTTCGCAACCGACTTAGTGGAGAGTACGGGAGGAGGTCAGTCGCTGCCAACGGCAAGGATGGTGTTGAGTCACTCCTCTAGTCCGTGGTCTCCGACGCTCCTCCGTCTCCGCTCTCATGACCTTGTACAATCAGCAATCTTGTAGCCTCATGTTAATAGAGGGCCGACGGCTCACCGTCACAACATCATTCAATGGATCGATCCCCCCGTGTCACACAACGCGAAGCCATGCACTAGCATCATGGCTGATGCGACCCTCTTCGCACATGATGGTATCAGGGCACAGAGCGGCGAACAAGAAAGGTATGTATATAAGCAATTATTACATTCTCCAACCACCTCAGCCTCTCCGTCGCAGAAAATGGGGAGTCGAGCCCACACTCCCACTCGCGGCCGTGGCTGCGGGCAAGCAGTAACGCCCATAGCCACGAATCCATCCAATCCATTTCCCCCGTTTCAGCCAATCCCACACAGCGGGTCGTCACCCGTAGACAGGGTGGTCACCGATATCTCCTATGCAGGCACGTACGCGAGTCCAGTCCCAGCTCCACACCATCCGTTCTACAGCTACTCGGAGGGCTCATCGGGGTCGGCTACCACAAGCGCCTACCCAGGCATGCACAGAAGCCAAGCTGCCTCGCTGACCTGCACCAAAATGATTGGATGTGGATACATAGTTAATGTATGTTTGATGTTAGACATTTGACCCGAGATTTGAGTTTTTACTATATTCCCACGGTCCAAATGCTTAGCTAATTGAGGGACATATGGACCATAGTGTCTAGTATGTATCCCTATTTTTCCTTATTTGTTCATTCACAGGTTGTGGAGAAACAAAATGATTTCTTCCAACATACTTTTATTACTACCTACAACTACTTAGCAAACCATTTTCTTAATATCTCTTTTATCCTTGAGTACTTAGCCAAGTGTCAGAGAAGCAATTGGAGCATGTGACCTCAGTTGCGAATCACCTGACTCAGATCATGTGACCTTGCATAGCATGAGTCATAATGAGTCAATATGAGTCAAAGTGAGTCAGATGAGGATTAGCCAAAGCACTGCCCCTAGACTAGCAGAATGATCATGTGACCTGCACAGCATGAGTCATAATGAGTCATAATGAGTCATAATGAGTCGGCATGAGTCAGCATGAGTCATTGCCAAGCCAAAGGCTATTTTTAGCTCATTGCAAGTCATTTTCTGACAGGTTGAGTCAAAGTGAGTCAATATGAGTCAGTATGAGTCATATCTTGGCACAGCCACCTCGGAACCGAAGGTAGCACAGCCACATGTAAACTACTATATAAGGAGCGCGATTCAGCCCCATTTGGCAGGTTCCCTCTTTTAGGAAAAAGGTTCCTACTTGAGTAAATCTCAACCAACGAGTGCTCACAAGAGTACCCCTCTACAAACAAACAGTGAGGCTGTGTAGAGAAGTTTCCCACGCTATAAATAGAACTACTTAGACCCAAGTTAGGAGTATACTGTATCCCTTAGGATAGGGACAGTTAGGACACCTTTAGGAAGAAAACCCCAGAGTGGGCAACTAAAGGGAATAGATCCCCAGCTAGTAGGGAGACCTAATAGTTCATTAGTACCCTGGGAAAGGGTCAAGTCGAGCACATTTAAGCTGATTGCCAACTCCTTAGTGCATAATAGAATCAGTTTAGGAAAAGCTGTTCTGTGTGACTAAGTGACGTGTGTGAATCAGTAAGCGAAAGTGAAGCGTATTTACGCTACCTACCCAATTGAGCATTCCTAATCAACTGGAGCCAATTGGCATCTTAGGGAAGTACCCCTAGTCACTACCAAGTACCCCCCCCCCTAGCAACCTGAGAGTTGTCTAGACCATTTCCCCAACCATCCAGTGTACAATTCGTACACCACCCCAACTGAAAGCCAGACTCTCAACAGTTTTGCTGAACCCCCAATCACCCTCAACCTCGTTGACGATTGATGAACAAACCACGTACCTGATAGTCAACCCCTTTCTACGAGATTGATACTTATTTCTAGTACCAACTCGACCAGGGAAGAGTACTCTCTTCACCTCGCTAAAGGTTTACTACCCGTGGAGATAAGATTAGTTGTCTGGTAAGCGTTTTCTTAGCGTTTCTACTGATCTTATCTAGAAGAAGACATCGCATTCAGTGTTCCCCCATAGTTACTCCCCGTCCGCGACCACCGGTATGGCAGGCACCTATGCCGGCCCAGATTCGGTACCCTCCAACAGTTACTCTGCCCATTTCGCCCTAGAGGGCTCACCGACCACCGGCACCTATCCAGGCTACACATCTCGACCCACTTCAGACTCAGCATTCTCCCACACTTACGCTGGCCTTGGCAATAGGGATGACGAAGAACAGTCACAGTACCTTCCACAACCGTCGGCGTCTACGATTTCCTATTCTACCCAGCAAAGTCCTCAAGACGATGACATGATCAGAGTGAGTGCGATATTACCTACACATCTTTTTTGACAACACCCGAACAGGTTTCTGGACCCGAAGGTTATGTTGTCGCCTCTCATTTGAGAGGAGTGGGTCCTTCCAGAGGTCCTTCTCGGGACCGGCTCCATGTTCTTGGCAACGCGCCCTATAATGTGCCGTCGCAACACGTCCCCCCCCTGGCTTCGTCATCAAGTTCCTTATCAAGAACATCATCGATCTGGTCATCTGTTGACAAGGGTATTGGTCCCAAACGCAGAGCCCCCCGGGGAACTTATAAAAACACGGTCGATGCCACCTCATTGCGATGGTATCCACCCAATATCCAGAAGGTGCTGACATTCGCTCGGCACTCGATAGTGAACGACATGATCAACGGCCTGGGATGGCCGTATGGTGTGATAGCACGGACTGCATACGAAGCCGCTATGATCGAGGGGATCTCACAGGCAAATGATGCCTTCAAGGAAAGTAAGTACTTTGTCAATTTCGACTTTGTAATACACGTGTTAACCTGTGACAGAGGTTGAGCTGACCTACGACATGCAAACTTTGGTAACTCATCTTTTTTTTGGTCAGTTTTTCGTTGACATATGTTTTAGCTCCTCAAAGAGCCCACTTACGTGCGCTCAAAGGCCGTGGAATATGCAGAAGAATACGCAGAAAAGTTCTTCGTGACGCGTGATGCTGATTTGCTTGCAGACCCCCAGAGATACCAAGATTGGAAGATAGCCCACTTAGCGGTAATGTCGGATCACAGAAAACCGTCTTTCTTTTTCCATGAGCACGACTCTGCGGTAGGTTCTCTCAAATGTGTCATCGTATTTTCTTCACTAATGCTTGTAGGGTGGAGTTGAGCGTTGGTTCGGGAACACAACTCTCGAAAATTTTCATTGCGATTTCTGGTACACGACCAATTTTTCGCCCGTCAAATACTTTTTACATACTTACTCTACGACGCCAACCCGAATGTATGCTCTATCCGCTACTGCGGTACGTATTCCGACTCGGATCAGCTTTAGTATCTAATATCTCCTAAGTTGCTTTGTGCATGCCGGCGGGTCGCAACGGGGCGCAAGCATAACTCCAAAAATGTGTTACCATTTTCCAGTGAAAACTATGGCCCCGTTTTCGATGTATATCATACTGCAGTCGTTGAGTATCTTAACCATGCCGACATTGGCCCAATCATTGGGGCACGCCTTGATTGCCTTAATGCCGAAGGACTGTATGTCATTATTTCATAGTCTGGAGCTCATATATCGATGTGATAGCACCCCGAACAGGAAAAAAATCGAGTTGGCTAATTGTGTCCCCGCGGCACCCAAGAAGATCGATCCAGTTTATGTGCCTCCTCCCCAGCAGGCTGAGTCGCGCACGAACCTTGACTCGGACACGTTCTTACCTCAGCCTGAGAGTTACCCGCAATACTCTAGTGGGGAGATGTCTGGATCCGGGAACCATACGGAGCCGGGACTCGATTTTTGATAGTGTCCGTCCCATTAACTATGATATTATGCATCTTATTTCCCTATGAATCTTATCTTGGTCTATGATATGGTTGATAAAGTTTGAGATCGGCAAGTCAAGGCACAGTTTTTTGCTACCCGGTGCTACCCGGTGCTACTGGTTGCTCGCGGTAGCAACCGCTTTACTCACTACTAGTAACAAAATGGTACTTTAAACCACCCCTCATCACTCACGGCCAGTAGAACGAAAGTAGCTCCTTCCTAACTAGCGCACGAGAGGAAAATCCCTGCCCCACCTGTAGAGCTCGATTGTAGAATGGAAGTAGCTCCTTCCGAATTAACGTATCAGAGAATAACCACAAGATAAAAAACCAAGTAAAAGGGGGTTTTCTCACCTTCGCAGACTGCCCTCGACATGTGCCTCCAATTTCCTAAACTTCCAATGGAGCTTCAACGCTCCATCTTCATGATGCTCAAGGATGAACGCGATGTGCGCCACTACGCTCACGTAGCCAAGCGAACGCATGTATGGTGAGTGATCAGTTTCATCTGCGACATGGGGCTGACCTTGGACAGGCTCTCCCCCTCCATGTACCATACAATTCGACTTTGGCACGAGGAAACGGCCATTGCATTCATAATACGTATCAAGGAGTGCTCGTTTGCGCAGCACGTCATGGACCTATACATCGGAAGATCGGTGACCATCTATACCACCGTGCAGATCATCATGCTGTGCCGGAACCTCACCATTTTGACATTGCAATTCCCCTTGCGTTATATCGCCAGCGCGGCCGAGAATCCTTTGCTGGCACCCCTGGACGGCCTGCAACAACTCAGGATCCTATACACGTCGTTAGCATCAACCCCACTAGATCGCTATATTAACTTACCGGACTTCGAGCCATTCAGACGTGTCTCCCACCTCCACTTGGGAAGCGGCCTCGGAGCTGGGATAACCATCCCACGGGGGTTCACTTCGCTCCCACATCTAACTCATTTGTCCCTGCATTGGAGCACCTCTCGATATTGTGCTTCGAATCTCAGAGCATTCCTGAGATCCGACTCGGCGGTGATCCTGATCACATGGACAACGGATTATGTGCCAGAGTCGACGGTTGAGCGCGACCTCACACTCCGAGGTCTGGCCGACCCTCGGGTGGTCCTCTTCAGAGCGTCGCTGATGGCGGAATATATCTCCGATGGGGGTTTCTGGGAATATGGTGAGCGAATTGTGCAATGGCAACATGCCAATGCAGGTGAGTGTTACACACCTTTGTGGATATCCATGCGCTAAGCGCGCACTCGGATAGTCGAAGGTTTCCATTGTCCAGTTCACCTTACGCGCCCGTGCTTGTACCGCTATCTTGAGAACACCGAAGGACTGCAGAATTAGGGTTAAGGCTACCGGCAGCACCATCTAGTCAGTAGTAAGCAGAATAGACAGAAATCAAACAAACCGATGGAACGGTTGGCGAGAATTCGAGCTTCTGAGGTGCGGATGAGCGTGATTTTGGGTGGAGTGACGAAGACGGTAGGTTTTGGCTCTATTGGGTATCGTACCCTGTGCCTGGTCGATGCGATGTTGGATCAACAAGAGTCGTGTGGAATGGAACAGCGGTTGGGGAGATGTGGCAACTCCAATGAGATAAGATGGGACGACCGAATTGGTCACTGAACTCTGCCCGAACTGCCCGCCACGTTGCCGATCGACAGCAGACTTTCCCAGAGTCTATCCCGGACTCCCAGATAGACTTGCTCCCAGAAAGGCCGTTTCACGGACGCCCTCGAATCGGTTTGGTGTTTTCTCACGCACGGCAAGTGACCAGTTTCCGAGGTGTGTACTGACCATTGTTATCGCTGCATATCTAACTATAATGTTCAAGTGTGGGGAGCCATGTCAGCGAACCTTCACTTCCCAGAGAGGACTCACCCAGCATCGATCATCATGCTTGGCTCATCGAGCTCAGCACGCTCGGCGTCTCGAAAGGTTAAACACCACCCTGCGAATACCCGACATACAGGCCAGCATAGCGAGTGCGGTGAGAAGCATCCTATCTCTACAAATACTTGCTGATCACCATGGCATCGGTAGCAGCCTAGTCCTGTCAGACTTGACCCACAGTTGGGTCGTCCTGCCCACTTTCCCGGCGAAGACTCTGTTATGAATGACCCCCATGGCCCCCCACAGCCTAAGCCAATCATTCGCGCCTTCAACGACCCCGTGGCATCATCCTCTCAGGAACCACTTGGCCCTCGGATGCGCAGGTTGCCCGCCAGGTTTCGGGACTTGCTTCCCGAGCCTCCCGTATCGACGCACGCACCACCACCACCACCTTCTTCAGTCCGCCGTGTCTTTCTGCATGTTTTCGACACATTCCGTACACAATTCAACAATTTTCTAATTGCGCGTGAGTATCGTCACCGACCAACCCATGACCCAGACTCTTTCGTCCACCCGAACGAATTATCAGCCCCGTCACCCTTCTCATTGTCGAGTCAACGGGACATACAAGTCAAACATCCACCACCTTGGCCATGGAAAAATATGTCGATATGGCGCCTGATGAATTGGACATTGACTGGCAACCGCCAAAAGTCAGTGACTGAAGTGACACGACTGGTACAAGACGTTCTTGAAGCCCCTGACTTCAGGATGGAAGAGCTTGAAGGATTTAATGCACGACTGGAGACTAGGCGCTTCGATGCTGCCGAGAACGCGTTGCCCACGGATGATCCCCTTGCCATGGACAAATGGAAACGGACGACCGTGGACATCGTTGTACCAACTAGGGAGAAAAACCTGACAGGAAACGGGAAGAGCTTCACCATCGAGGGATTTTATTACCGCCCTTTACTGGATGTTATCCGCACTGTATTTGCTGAACCCTCGTCAAAATGTTTTCATCTAACTCCTTTCAAGAAGGTAGGAGGTTTCCCTCGTCAAAAAGGCAGCATTCATTTCATACATTCCTCGAAGATTTGGAAGTTCCCACTCACAGGGCGGGAACAACAAGTGTACGATGAAGTTTACACATCAGACGCATGGAACCAAGCTCAGGACGCAATCATGAAGCAAAGAAGAACGGACGAGTGTAAGCTAGAGAGGGTCGTAGCCGGTCTAATGCTGTGGTCGGATTCTACACGATTGGCTCAGTTCGCTCATGTGTCTGCATGGCCGATCTACCTTTTCTTTGGTAACCAGTCCAAGTATGCGCGAAATACTCCAGAGCGAGGAGCTTGTCATCCCATCGCATTCATCCCACCGGTAGGTGTCCATCGAACTGTGCCGCATTATGTACCTGACTCTCACTATTGTAGCTGCCTGAGTCGTTACGCAAGTTCATATCAGTTCTCTCGAACAAAAAGACCAATACCAACTTGCTCACGCACTGCAAACGCGAATTTATTCACGCGATCTGGAGGATCCTATTGGATGATGAGTTCGTCGAAGCATATAACAATGGCATAGTTGTCAAGTGTTTCGATGGAGTCACCAGGCACGTATATCCCCGAATATTCTCTTACTCAGCGGACTACCCCGAAAAGTATGCTGTAAGCCATGGGTTTCCTTCAATGTGAATCCCCTAACATAGCGGCCCCTAGGACTCTTCTTGCAAGCATCCGAGACAAAGGCATCTGCCCATGTCCACGCTGTTTGGTTCCAAAATCCAAATTCCACCGTCTTGGATTTTTGAGCGACCTGGCAGCCAGAATGTCGCGCGCTCGAGTACATTTTCGCCAGAAGGTCCTCGATGCTCGACGGGCAATCTATAACCTCGGCAAACCCTTGAAGAGCATTCTGGTGGAGCGCTTATTGAAGGCAGATTCGCTTGTCCCGACGATGGTATGTATCAAATACTTTTCTTTTCTATACTGATACTCATTGCTATTGAACATAGAATGCCTTCACCGAGCGACTTTCCCCCCACGGTTTCGACATTTTTTCCGCGCTCATTGTTGATCTATTGCACGAGTTTGAGTTGGGAATACTGAAGTCTGTCCTCAAACACCTTATCAGAATACTCTACGCAATTGATCCCCATCGTGTCCTCATTTTCAATGAGAGGTGAGTGGCGCCAGATTTGTGGAAGTGTACGACGAACCAGTGCAAACCTGTCTTTGTAGGTTTGCAGCAGTCCCATCTTTCGGACTACACAATATCCGCTCCTTCCCGGACAACGTTGCTGACCTCAGCCAACGCCCCGCACGATACTTCGAGGACGTCCTACAGGTAAGACTTGCTATATCATAATTACTTGACCTTTAACAACCCCCTCCTCCACAGTGTGTCATGCCTGTTATCGACGGCTTGCTGCCACCCCCGCACGATGAACTAGTGCAGACACTGCTCTTCCGTCTTGCGGAATGGCATGCACTTGCGAAACTGAGGCTCCATATGGAGGACACGCTGGCGCTACTACATCAAGCTCTACAACGCCTCGGTGCGCAAATGCGAAGGTTTCAGCGGGTTACATGCCAAGCGTTCAGTACGAAAGAACTACCTCAAGAAACGGCTGGAAGGCAGAGAAGAGAGACAGCCGCCAATCTCTCAGGGCATCGGAGGAAGCCGGCGAGATCAGGACCATTGTCAATGACGTTCAACATAAACACGTACAAGTTCCATGTGCTGGGCGACTACGAAAAAATGATTAGGCAGTTCGGGACTACAGACTCGTACACCACGGAAGTAGTAAGTGTTTTATCTTACTTTCTTTCTAGTGCCAAGTTTGACACGTAAGTATACTTGTAAGGGTGAACGAGCACACAGGCTGGTCAAAAAGTTCTACGGAGACTCCAACAAGAAAGCCGTAGAGAAAGAAATTGTGAGGCAGGAGAGACGACAAACTCTACTCAGGCGGCAACTGGACCTGGACAACGTGGAGCTCGAGATTGAAGGAATTGACCCCTCTCCGCAGTTACATCATTCCATGGCCGGCACCCCCAGACGTGACAATACCTTCAACCTTCTCCAGTTCCTTCAGGACCATCGCAATGACCCTGCAGTGAAGGTAGGCGGGTTTTTCTTTCAAGCGGAACAGTTTTCCCTGATGAAGATTATGGTTGTGGCCGTCAGCCGAATTTCATGCAGGCCCTTAAGGACCATCTGCTTTCAAGGCTGCTTGGTCTTGAATTCGATGGCGATGAGCAGTCTTTCTCATCTGAGCAGCACAACAACATCCACCTCACCCACCTCCATTCGGTAATCGACTGTAAACTATTACGTGTTAACTACACTACCTACGACATACGCCGGGACCACGACACCATACGAGCTTCTCGCGGTGACATCGTCATGACACTATCAAGGGATGCGGAGCACCCCTTCTGGTATGCGAGGGTCATGCATGCCTTTCAGATCCGAGTGTATTTCTGTCTAGATGGTGTCAGCTGTTCAATGCAGACTATGGAAGTCCTATGGGTTCGCTGGCTCGGAATTGACCAGGATCACAAATGGGGTTTCAGAGAAGCCCGTCTACCAAAGGTAGGATTTGTCCCAGATCGTACTGACCATATGCCGTTTGGATTCCTAGATCCGTCACTAGTCCTCCAGGGTTCTCACCTAATACCTGCATTCTCAGATGGTCGCACGTCTGAACTTTTGCAAGTGGGACCGTCGCTCGCTAGGCTTCCAGGGGAGGTGGATGACTGGGCAGCATTCTATGTAAACATGTGAGTTCGGCCCGTGTTCATTCCAATCCAATTGGGCTAACGAAATAAGATTTGCGGATCGTGACACCTTTGCCCGGTTTGCAGGAATAGGGGTTGGGCACCTTACCCTGGGTATAGGAGGGCGCGTACCAACACTCACAATCGAAGCAGATGACGATATGGATGACGATGACGGCGACGATAATGGGGGGATGCAGGAAGCTGACGGAGATCGGATAGTCCATGGGGTCCAATTTGGTGGAAGGCAAGATGAGGGCGAGGAGGACGATGCGGAAGAAGCACAAGAGACTGAGAGCGGGAGCGGGAGTGATGATGAAGAGAGCGACCCATTGGACGATAGCGAGGATGACATTTAGAGGGCTTTTTCCCCTGAAAGTGTCTGTCGTGAGGTCTTTACGTTTCATTTTTCAGCATGCTACATCGATCTATGATACATGGACCTTTGACCTCTGTTTCTCACCATCATATAATATTAAACTTGTGGTCGAGTCTTGCTTCGTGTGCGCCATGATTTCTCCATCGTCCACGCCTAGGACAACAACAACGTTCTAGGCCGTCGCGGACATCGTCACCTTTTCAAACGACGGATTCAATGAAAGAAAATATTCGAAGTAAATAGTTAGCTTGCCAGGAAATGTGGCAATTAGGCTGCCTGGTTTTATTTGTGGACTCATTGCAAACTACCATCACAATTACAGTTCCTCAGCAATAGCTTATATTCTAATGTATGCTCGCCGCAGATATGTCAATCTGATATCAGATTGTAACGCCTTATAATTGCCGTATAATAACATACATTATATTTACTGTCTGGCAAGCTTCGTAATATACATCAAAGGCATTATAAGCCCTTCGCAAGGAACAACGGCCTGTGAGAAGCTCATAGTTTTTGCCGCGCACTTATAACCCCTGGGCAAGAAATAGCGCTCTGTGACAATTCCACATTTTTTGCCACGGACTTACAAGTACACCCCAAGGAATATCACTCGGTGAGAAATTTATATTTTGTGTCGGGGACTTGTGGTTCCCGTGATGCACGTTTTGATCGGGAGGAGTTCTGGGCGGCTCAGCACAAACCCCATTAGCCACTGTAACTGTAGGGTAGCAGAGGATCATGGTCCGCAACTTGAAGGGCCTCGACTCTCGAGTACACCTCAAAAGCTGCAACGATGACATGACTTTTGGACCCCGTCCGACGATTTAACCTGTTTCCGTATTTTAGCATCGGCAATCTGAGGACGGCAGCTCTGGTAAATCCACACTTCCTGTGTCCACATGAATGTCTCATAAAGCCTCGTAGGTCAGCTTGGATGGCTCGGGTGAGTCTCCTATCTCCTATCGAAGACTGCATGTCAGCATCTCGGGATGTGCGACCTGTCAAGGGGTGTGCGTTTCAACAAGGTCGTCTGGCTCGTTGTCATTTATGCCTTGTTCCCACCATCCAGGTTTACTCACACTGTCTACATTCTTTACACCCAGTGGAAAGTTACTGTATTCCGAACTTTGATTCCCCTTCCGTGTTTGCTCGGATCCTTGACAAGAACAAGGTTAGAATCAGGGTCAGATCGACTGTGGCTGTCTGCTCACATCATTTCAGGGCGGTCATTTCTCGATCACACCGACTGTTCCGTTCACCACAAAACAGAACTATCTCCCAAGCTCCAACGTATTGCAAACCAAGTATGATTCGTCTCTTGGAGAAGCAATGGCCCACTGACCTAATCTCCCAGATTTCTCAGTGACAAGGGCGTTGTTTGTGTGACTGGTGAGCCGCCCGCTCTTTGTCGTTCGACGAAGCTTGACAACATCTAGATTTCTTACCACGTCAGGCAAACGGGGAGGCCAAGCGGCCCTTGCTTTTCTGGTTGACAAGACGTGTCGAGGTGTGTTACTAGCGCTTTATAGAGCGCCCACTTCTGACTTATGTTCCCTCCGTAAGATCATTCGTGGCACACTCCCTCTCCGTGTCGAGTGTGCACCAGCTTTCAACTACGCCCGGGATAAGCACACCACAGAAATCGTCGCAGACGACACCGTTCAATGCCACGTACAAAACAAAGCTGTCTTCAGGTCACCAAACCTCGATGTGGACCTGCGTTATGTGGCAGAAAGCACAGTCGACAATGTGCCTGCCCCCGAGGTCGATCTTGGTCTCCTCGACCTTTCGTCCAAGGGTCATCTTGGTCCCGCAGCCTATTGCAACCTTTCCCTCGAGGAAGGGCAACGTGTGACCTTCGTGTTCCGCATTTGTCCTAAAGAAGGCTTCCGCGCTCAATTCAAACCAACTCAGGGACATGCTGATGAGCTCGGAGTGCCCTTTGAGAGTACGCTCCATGATTCGTGAGAGAACTTCCATTGGAGCTGACTCTATTCAGAGGTGATAAGAGGTGTCGCCAAGATGTGCCCCGACGACGACCCAGTCCTGACCAAAGTACGTCTTAATCTCTTCCGTGGAGAGAGTAACCTTCCTGATACCTACCATACCTAGGAGTTACTCGATCACCTCTTTGTGGTATGTACCGGCTATCCTCCCATTTCTATTTTTATGTTGAAGATCTCTCAGTCTACGAACAACTATTGGAACTCTTGGATACGCAGGTCTACGTATCAAGGGTCTTGGAAAGAGGCTGTTCACAGAAGCGCTCTCGCCCTCAAGTTATTGATCTACGAACCAACGGGTAGGTGAAGTCAGCACCTTACTACGTGTTGCCTAACCCTTTGGAATCGAGGCGCTGTTGTCGCAAGTCCAACCTTCAGTTTGCCCGAGTACATTGGTGGAACGAGAAATTGGTACGTTTCTGATTATAGGTTGGTGGTGGATAGCATTGAACACGTCTTTGTAGGGATTATCGGTATGTTTCACGTCTGATTGTCCCGGTAGTCATCTGAAGCGCGGCCTTCTTCAAGTGCATCTTGGATTCGGGATTCCTCGTTCACACTCTATGCGCTTATCCGTCTGGGCTTCACCCACGAGGCTAATGGTCAGCTCAGTCCGATGGTCAATTCAACAAACTATCGCTGACTACACGATAGCTTACATGGATTTCATCTTTGAGCGACTGAGGAACAAGAACCCGGATGGCTCCCTTCAAATCATGTACGTCTCTTTCTCACAATCAAGGTGCGCCGGCATCGTCAACATCCGTCCATATTTGTTAGGTACACCATTCACGGTGAGGATGTCTTCACTAGAGGCAACGCATACATCGACTGATGGGTATATCAGGCGGTAAGGATCTTGAAGAAATAGAGCTGAATCACCTCGATGGGCGCAAAGGATCAAAGCCCGTTAGGCAAGCGAGTTCTTCCAGCTATCAGAATAACATTGATCTTGTCTACGATAGAATTGGGAATGGTGCCTCAGATCACATACAGCTCGTGAGTCTTCGTCCTCTTGTCTGCCTAGGTTTTTGACGTGTCTGGATAAAGGACATCTATGGAGAATTGTAGGCATTTATCGTGATTGTATCAGCCTCGGCTAAGCTTGTGATAAAGAATGGATTGTATCTACCTTGGCCAGAAGGTGTGTTCAGGAGATTCGCTTTGCAGTTTACTGGTTGGTTGCTCTCCCAGTTTGGTCGTCCCTTGGTTCGTAACGTTACATTACAATGGTATGAATGGGCTCACAAAGGGCGAAATAGTCGTACGACACATGGTAAGCAATGTCGGTGGCAAAGATAACCACCTGCACTGACAAGGACGCACTTTATAGGGTAGTAGTGCGGGAACTGTAAGTTATTCCCTCTCGATCAAAGCGCAAACTTAACCATTGCGCTTTTTCAGGTGTAGATTGTAAGGCTTTATCAATATCCCTGCCGCTGGGTCATCGGTTGACGTCGTTCCACGACAGTCGTCGTTATAAAATACAAGGAACCCGACTTGTACGTGTTCTTGAACTCTCGTTTCACTGATATACTCACTCTCCTGGAAAGGTCCATATGGTCAGTGCGGTTCAGGGAAAAGTGTGTCTCGTCTGAATATCTATACGAATACTGCAGGGAAGTTCGTGGGAAGAAGCGTCACTTCACGGTATGTTGCACGTCTACTACGAATTGATATTCTGACACTTTTTGTAGTATTCAAAGGTAAGTCGCACACTGAAACACGAGGCGGCATGTCGCTCAGCGGTGTGCTGCATATGTAGATCATGCTTTGGTGAGTCCTTGCATGTCATGTAGTCTAGTACTGACAAGTGTGAACAAGGGTGGCCATCGACAGAGGTATGTATGCGAGGTATCATCCCCTAGCGTTGGCCAACGATTTTTTTTCACCTAGGTTTGCGCTTGACGGACAAGCGATCGCTACCGTGTCCTAATCGAAACGAGTGGCTGACAGCAAGAGACGACCTGTACGAAGAGATCATGCACAAAGCCTGAAACCCAGCATTGCAAGCGTTTGGTCAAAGCTACGAGGAGACGGACGTCTTGGATTCGTCCGTTCTTATTATGCCACTCGTGTTTTTCATGACGCCTGTCAGTATCCAAACATGCTCGTTCGATGGAGGCTCACGCGCTGCGTGTTGCACCGCTTGCCAGTCAGATCCGAGGTTCGTGAATACGCTCAAGCAGATCTTGAAGACTCCCGAGAGGGGTGGTTTGACATCAAACGTAAGATTATGCCAGGTTTGTGAAATCGATGCTAATCTGCTGACAGAACCTTGTCTACCGCTATGATGTGACCAAGAGCGATGATGGAGTTGGCGGCGAGGAGGGGACGTTCTGCTTATGCACGTTGTGGTACGTTTCGTGATCTGGGGATTGCTGCTGCCCGACCCCGAGTTTTCCCCCAGGTGCATCGAAGCGCTCACGCGCGCTGGAGAGTTCGATCGATCATTGTTGCAGCGCGCGATCACCATGTTTGAGGTCAGAACTTGGTTCGCTTTGTTCTCCTATTGAAGCTGATTCGACAATCCCTCGAAGGACTTTTTGCAGTACTCCAATCATGTCGGGTTGTGCACCGAGGAGATTTCGGAATCTGGTGAAGGGTATGTCCATTCCATTTGACCCTGAGGGCTTGACGGTCTGATCTGCGGTAATGCCGTTCAAGGATTCACGTGAGTATGATATATGTATCTCTTGCGCACAAACCATTCAAGTTGACGGGCATGCTAGACATGTCACCTTGATTTCGGCCGCGTACAATCTGTCGAGAACGTTGGCTACATTGGAATAAACTCGTGGGGATCTTTGAGCTACCATCAGTGGATATGTAGTTGTATGAATACTACATTGTCGTCAGTGGTGCTGTAGTACTGCAACGCTTAGAATGATTCTGTCGACACAGAAGCAGCCCTAGCATGCCTATCATATATGAGGGGACCCAGAATTATTAGTATCCAATGACATTGACCGTCTCGTTGGCAATGCCAGCCAAAAAATCTCCGCACTCCTTTCCGCACATCTCAAGGTCCCCACGAACCAAGACAGCCTTTCCATTCTCATCAAGTTTGTAAATGTCGAACCTTGAGTGCATGACGATCATGCCTCGAAGCTCCGGGCTTACCCCTCGTTTCCCTGCGGCAGCTTCAAGGTAGGCACACAATTGTTGTGTGGCTTTCTTAGCATCAACGTGTGCTGTCTTGATTTCGACGATCAACAGGATAGTGTCGGAATGGAGGGCTTCCGTTGCCCTTACGACTATGAAGTCAGGTGACTTCTTGCCCTTTTGGGTAAAGGTGGCTGCGGTGCTATAAGAGTTTTGGCGTTTCATCTTACTACGTTTAGGCTAGCATGATTTGTAATCAGACTAAATTAATCTTAATCAAGTTGGCTCACTTACCGGTTGTGATGGTCCTGGCTCTGGCGGTCCTTCCTTTCGTTTTGAAAGAATCTTACTCATGCCTCGTTCTATTATCTGGTGGTCACATAATCATCAAGGGAATTCATAAATACTTTGGCTGAATGACGTACTGAAGGACCTTTTGTGTCTGCTGCTGAGCTCCCCATCTCATCAACATCAAGGAAGACAAGGTTTCTTGCTTCCTCGGCCTCTGTGCCAGTGGTGCCTTTTGTGTTGGGCTGTGGTGTTTCAGCTTTCCCTGGGAGGATATGTCCCTGTGGCTTAATTAAAAATCTCCTCGAGGGTGGGAAAAAGGTGTGTAGATAAGCATTGACAGGTCTATATGACGTTGCCTCATAGTGAACATCTTGCTCATATAGCTTTTCAAGCCTTGCTGTGAGTCAGGCTAGCGAGTCTGCACTGGGCTGGTTGGAGGTCAAGGGATGTGTGATTGGGTCCATGGGGCAACGTTTCACATTCCTCAACATCATCACTGGTATTAAAGCTTTTGGAACCTGTAAGTTCAAGAGTTGCTCAATCGTTTCTCCAGATGATCCGCACCATGTACAGGCACATCTCACTCAGTGCTGCTGCCGATCAGGAAAATAGAGTTCCACTTATTCACACTTATGCATGCTTTTTTGACAAGTTACACATGAAGACTGAACAAGCATGTACAAGGAGAGTCTTCAACTTATTTCGTCCTTATTCTGCTTAAATCCCTTATGACAAGCACACAGAAAGCAAAATAAGTACATTAAGCAGATTTAGGTTACACTGTATATACAAGATAAATAAAATACTGTTGTCCTCGTCGTGCCATTTTGTCGTGTCCCCGTTGTCGTGTTCTCCTTGCCGCAGCGTCGTCCTATCGTGTGGTGTGTCCAACGAGTCATTGGGCCCATCGACAGCATAAGAGGGCATGGGCATAGCTGTGGCAGGGCACACATATCGTCGTCGTCGTCGTCCTGTTGTCACTACATCGGCTGGTGTGTGCAGTTGTGCACGGTGCGCTGTCGTTGTGTGGTGATGCCGTTGCTGGTGAGGGTCGGCGTGACGGCATGATGGGGACTATGCCAGGGTGCGTGCAATGGCGATGTGGGTGAGGGCGTGGGCGTGGGGATGGTGAGGATGACAGAAGAGACGTTGTAGGCATGGGCGAGAGGGTGACAGCACGGATGCAGGAGAGACCCAGGTGCACGAGGGTGAGGGCGAAACGGCGAGGTTGAGGGTAAGATGGATGGGTGAGGGTGAACGGCAAGGGTGCGGGCGAGATGGTGAGGGTGCAGGCGATACAGCAAGGGTGGGTGCGAGACGCTGAGGGTGGTGCAGTGAGCAGGTCAAATGAAGTACAGTAGACTTTTTCATAATGCATCCGCTACTGATGCATAAATCTCATCTTGCATGAACTTTTGGGTAATTCCACAGTGGAATGCAGGGATAACGGCACATTTTTGTATAAATACTAATACATGACATGGAGATTGAAAATATGCAATATGAGATGGTCTTTTGGCAGAGGTAAAGTCAACTGACTCTGATGCATACATGTGACTCAGTGGCCCAGACCAAACTGGCAGCCGAAAAATGGAGACTCCATAACGTTCCTGTGGCTGAAATCGGTGAGCCAATGTATCAATTTGAAAATGGTGTGGCCATTGCTGCAGCAGTCTGGCACCAGATGGCCGTCGAATGTGGTGAAGTTGTCGAAGTCAATTCATCGGATGATGAAGAAGATACCTAGCCCACTGCAGCGCTGATGTTGTCCTCAGACATTGTTCTGTTGTGCAAGAAGCTTGAGATGGCTTGCATCAGTTGGAGTCATGCAAACACCTCTTTGGATTTAATACGACACATTTGCAAGTTCCGTGGTGAGATGTATTGGGAGGCACTGCAGAACGTGAAGCAGACTTCATTGGATGGCTATTGGAACTTGAAGTACATAGGTGCGCTGTAGATGTCATGCATGTCACATTATGTCACACATTTGGTGCTGCATGAATCTCTTATTGCATCTCGGAAAGGCCTGTGCAACTTGTATGTGTTATGAGAAAGTCTACTGTACTTATCTTGTTTTGTTAAGCGAGGACTGGCTGCGGATGTGAATGGGTTGCATTTTGGTTGCATGGCGAGTGCGAACAGGATGCAGGTGGGAACATGCGCAGGGATGTGCATTTGCTGTGACAAGGGCGAACCGCTGTATTGGTGTACTTATAGCTGATGTCATGGTGTAGAGTTGAAAGGCATGGGGACATGTTGGAAGTTGTCTGGTGTGACAACAGAATCATTGGCACTGTGCAGGTGCAGGTAATGCATCTTCCCCCCACTCTCTGCAGGTTAGGAAGTTGTTCGTCTTCATGCTTACGCTCCTCATGAGCCCCCTGGTGCCATGGCCACACTCAAGTATGCGGTTGGAGTTTCTTTCTCTCTTGGATTCGATTTCAAATTCAATAATCTCACACTTTTTGATTGGTCAAAATCCCCAGATCATGGGAATCCACATGAATGGATGATTTTACCAGACCATCTATCGACAGGCTTGCCTCATAGAACAGTCTGGTCACCAGACTAGTGCTCTGAAGAGATAGTGGCAAGGCACCATCTTGATTCGACCATGCTTCATCATGACTTTCCAAACTTGAAAGAACTTGGAGAGCATCAATGGGACACAATGTGCAATATCTACCATCCCAGCATCATGCAGGCCATGGTGAGCTCTATCAACAAGGGCACCCATAAGCCATGCAACCTCTACTGGATTGCCGGTGCTGATCTATATGCCTGCAAAGAGTTGAGGGAGTTGACAAGCCATGTCTGCTGTTCCTGGACATGATACTCTTGGCTGTGCCTGACCACAAGAGTTGTATGTGCCTCCTTTGTCATTACACACGCTCATGACTCACATTGTTCTGCAGTGCTTGAGTATTGGTACTATTGGACACCATGGAGGAGATACCACTGCAAAGCCCATGGGTCCACTGCAATGTACAATGTTTTTTCCCATCTGGATTGGTGACTGCCACATATCTTGCTATTCAACACCTCCCTTGCTTTTGCCCTTGCAGTCCTGGTGAGTGAGTTCCACCTGATGGTAGGCTGCATGTTTTGTACCACGCATCAGGCACATGATCAAGCTCTACCATGAGTGCAAGCATGTACTTGTTATCTGTCTCACAGGGCAACTCTCAAAATGCATCAAACATCCCATGGGCGACAATCATTCCCTTGCAAGGCTCATGCCCCATATTCAATAACAAGAACATATCTCTAGAAGATGCAAGGTATGGATATAAGCATCAACTATGCCAGCACCAATCGCTGCAAGTGCTCTACCATTATTAATAGATAGAGTATAATATACTTAACCTTGGATAGTCTCCAGAATGCACTGCAGTATGGCATAACAATGACTAAATTTTCTATCTCTTGACTGGGCAAGCATTCTGGCTGTGGCCATTACTGGCATGATGTCATCGCCTATCAATGAAGCATCTGTCAGGGTGAGAGAATTAAGTATGTCATTGAACTGGTCCATGGGGGTTTTTCTATTGCTAATCCTTTACTATTATGAGGTTTTTCAGTCATGAACTGATCAGTACTTGGGGATACCTCTGTATTAACTGATGCTCTCTCATTTGTCCTTCTTCCTGGCCTCAATAATGTGGTCAAGGCACCATTGAATGTATAGAACACATGTCAAAAGGTGGACATGAGCACCAGGAAACTTAGTGTGGACTTGTATACAGCTCTCCTTCTGAGACTTTACTCCTGCTTGCATCACATAGAATACTGTCAGATAAGGCTCCTCACCATGTTCTGTTTGGTATGATTTACATAATGAAATCAGCATTCAACCTACCCCTGATAAGCCTGTGGCTGCCTGTCAAGCCATTTGCTGTCATTGTGCAGTGGACCTGCCAGTGATCTGCCATATGTACATTTAGTTGGATGAGTGAAGCTATATACTTTAGAAGAGTCAACTATGCATGATTTCACCAAAAGCACTGATTGGACATGACATCTGGCACAGATAGCACACAGTACTACCTCAGCAGTCCAAGGGCCATTCAGAATGCAGATCAATCAATCATGTTTGGGAATGTCCAAATCAAGTGACTACTGGACCCATCATGTTATCATTTTGTTACCCAAGTCCACACTGTAATCATGATGGCACAGACTCACCATGCTGGTGACCTACTACTCGATATCTACAACAACCAGAACCCCATTCTTTTCAGAGTCTGACCGAGTATAGCATAGCCTCCCTTGGATACCATCAAACTGTATGTGACTGCGGTCCAACATACCACCATGCCTGTTGTCAAGGTACTTCTGTTCCACTGGGAGTGGTAAGAATTGACAGTAAGTGGCCACACAGCAATCTTGGGTAGCGTCGATTGTGAATTTCACAGCCACAGCAGGACCAATAGCTCTAGCTGGATAATGAAAATCTGCCATGAACAAGCCCCTTGCATACCCATCACCTGAGGAGCTGAAATAATCACAGCCAGCAATCCAGAAATTATGATGAAGTGATCCACCCTCCAAGTCTTTTGGGACAACAGCATGCCAAGAGATGGTGACTGGAGAAACATCATCCAGGGATGGTCTATGGAGTGTCACATCAATGCACCTGGGGTGGCGGCCGATACCAATCCATTCATCCAGAAACCTGATGCCTATGGACCCAGTGATGGGATCAACAATAGAATTTCGTATGATTGTTTTGGGAATATTGTTAATTTCAAACGAGGTTCCCTCGTGAGAGAGATGA
Organism: Boletus coccyginus; assembly: GCA_025782845.1. NCBI lineage: Eukaryota > Fungi > Basidiomycota > Agaricomycetes > Boletales > Boletaceae > Boletus > Boletus coccyginus. The sequence goes on along the minus strand of JAHZSR010000038.1, from coordinate 88,136 downwards.
AGGATACGAAATCCATTTTCACCCAAGGGTGGGTCACCATCAGGAACAGTGAAGGCTTGTATGACGGTTACATGCCGCTTCCAGGGATAGGAAAAAAATGCAAGAACATGTGTGCCCGTGGGCACAACAGCCATGAATGGCGATTCCCTGAAATCGGTCTCCAACCCAGTTTTGTTCTAGTGATAAATGAGCTGTAGGGGGGCATTCATGATTTATCTGATCACAACATACCAGTGCGATGCAGAACTTGGGAAATTTATAGAGCAGGCGGGTTCGTGTGTCGAACATCAACTGAAGATGTGGGATGAAAAGGAATCGTGATTTTCCACCCCACAGCCCCAAGCATTCTGGCACAAATCCACTTTTGGGAAGATTGAAGACAGTAGTGTTATATAGCATGCCAGACTCGCCATCCAACTGCCACTCTATAAGCTTCCTATGGGGATGGTAGATTAGAAGTCTCTGCCAGGCAGGATTGCAACAAGACTCAGACGTACCACTGTCGGGAATGCACCTCACTCAATAACATGTATCCAACCAAGATTCCTTCCTGAGACATCATTGAACACTGATCCCATGAATCTATCTGCTCTTCTTGCTCCCACAGGATCTGTGGCACATGTGTCTCGGCACAAGCATTGGTGTCATACAACACAAACCGCTGCTTCAACTGGCACACGAGAAACCACCTTCCGCCAAAAAAATCAACTTCCGAGGTCGAGAAAACCGAGGGCTTGCCATCAAATTGGATCTTGACATGTGGCACAGCTCGTAGCCATGGCATCATCCACGACTGGGCTAATCGTGCCGACCGCAACAATGTGCGCTCGAGAGTAGCGGAAGATTGAGAGGGGAATGGACCAGGTGGATGAATGAAGGGCAGATTCGCATACAGAACCCTCCAAATTGCAGGATCGTGAGTGATGGCACAGAACCACTTCGAAACCTGCAGGAAAGGGGTACTATGTGGGTGGGTTTGCAATTCAGTAAACAGAATGCAGGCTTGCCGTTCGCCACCGAATGATATCTCGAGGGTCCGTGTAGTAAAGAATGTGGACAATAAGTTCTGCTGGTAGTATGCACTGAGCGGTCATGTTGCACTGTTGGGGGTCCTGGACGTTGCCACTGACATGTACAGCGACATGATGATCCATAGCAGAACCCCTATCATGATATCGGATCTATCCGATAACCTGTGGCGGCGTGGCGACTGTACGATAAACTACATGCTACTGAAAGTCAAGTGGTTCGTGTTCAACATCTTCTCATACCACACTAGTAACTAGCTAGTACCGGGCTGTCATTGAAATATTGACCCTTGGTAGTAGTGATGCCTCGAAGTCGAGCAATGATTTTGCCCTGGGTGTTGTTCTCCTTGAGGACGCGAGCGTTCAGAACCATGATTTTGTACTACTAGCTCATGGTAAAGAAGAATTCGAAGAAAAATGAAAACCTTGACTTCTCGAATATGACGCGAACAGACATTACCCGCAGGATTCGCAGGATGTCGTGAAGTCTCCTGATCAACAGGCGATACTGTGATCTGAACTTCCTCGGGGCCAGTGCCAATAAGTACAGGTTATGTGTCAGCAGCAAGCGCACGTCTGGCCAAGGAACCAAATTCAGATGGAATATCTCGTAGGTAAGGGTGATCATAATCAACTTGGATATATGAGATTTGATGTATCAGGATCAGCTCGTCTTCTCGTTCCACCTGTAAATGAAAAGACATCAGCGCCCCGGGAGAGAACGGCAAGATATAAGCTCATGTACTCACAAATCCAAAAACAATTTCCAGAGTACCGAAAACATGATACCCTGTAGACCATTGGCCAAAATTCGAGTCTTCAGGCCTCGTCCAAACAAGCCCTTGACACCGTCGGCAGCAATCACTGCACGCGCAGCGTCCATATAGCCGACGCGGGTAGCATTGACCTGACGGTAGGTCTTGACTACACGCAAGGAATTCGAGATGCTATCGGAAGCAATGGAAGCTGCGAACCCGATGAACGCTGAGCGAACGAGCTTCTCAACAACGGTGGTAGGCAGGGGAAGGTTCGCATCGAGGTAGTTGTATGTCCCAAACCACTAGAAAAATCTAGGTTAAACCCGAGGATAGCGCGTAGAGAGAGAAGAAACCTACGGGGTAATGACCCACGAATGTGGCTGCTGCTGTTGCCAAAGCGCCGTACCAAAGAGAACCGATGCCATATTTCTTGATCTAGACACGAGAAACCAGTGAGCGTGAGACGGTATCCCCTTTAAGTGCACAACTAACCCTAGCCCTGAGCAGTGCTATCCCATCCTTGCCTTGAGTTTGCATGGTAGTCTTGACGGTATCAACCGGCGTCAAAACCATCCTGAAACATGCCGCGGCCACGCTCGAAAACGCGGATTTGATGAATGTCGGGAGTTTTCTCATAAAGGTGTTACTCTCCAAGAGAGCGAGAATACCCGCGTTGGCTGCGGTATCGCCGAAGCGCGACACGGGTCCTTGAATGAGCGCTGCGAGGAGACCCTGGTAGTACCTCGTCCAACCACCGTCTGCGTAGAGCGTCTTGATCGCCACGGTCGTCGTCGTTCCGTAACGGTATTGGTAGTTCATGACCGTCCGCAGAGGCTATGGGGGGCCACTCAGCACGGTTGATATAGATATTAATCAACACCTACCATGAGGGTCAAGACCTGGAGGACCATAGCTAGATACGAAAGGATGAGTTGCCGTTTGACGCTTAAATCCACTCTTCAAACACTTGCCTGCGGCACCACTGAGTCCACCACCGAGCGCTTTCATGAGAGCGCCGCCCAAGTCGAACTAGGTCAACCAAAGGTCAGAAACCCCCAGCGCAAGCGACAAAACCAGACCTCGACATCGTCCGCGTCGATAAATCCCTTGACGAAGAGGCCCACCACAACGAGCGACAAGAGTGTGATCACGCTCTGGAACGCAATCGTAGAGCATGATCTTGTCTTCTGGGCGCTGGCATCGTTGGGGGCAAGGGGATCGCTAGACTCCTCGTCGCTCGCGGACCGAGAAGGGTCGCGGAGAGGATCATCGTGATAAGTTTTGCGTGGTTCGGAGGAGTTCAGCAGGGGCTGCGCCTCTGGGTTGGTGGTCGAGCCAACAGACATGGAGATGAGTTTGGGGGAAGCGGACAAGCGTTCTTCCCCCGCGGTAACAGCTGACGAATCCGAGCATGATGCAAGCAAGCGATATACGTGGAATGCGTGAGATTACATACCCCCAAACCGACGCGACTGCCAAACATATACCGATTCAGAGATTGGAGCGCAGTGTTGCCTCCTCCACCAAAGCTACATCGCACTCCAACAGTCGACACAGCGTACTAAATACCCGCTCATTATAAGGCTGTGATCTACCACAACTGGGACAACCAAAGCTCCATGACACCAGTAGCAAGGACAATTGCGACCTGCTGTGCGGGTGTTTGTCAATGCCATATGGCCCATATCTGAGAGCCTGAGGGAACCCGCTGCCAGCATACGGGAGTTATGATACGGTACCTCGTACGTTTTCGGATCAGAACGGAGAGATAATACTCGTGACATTATTTTGCCAGTAAGCCGGATAGGCTCACGACCACGTTGCGTGTGCGCAGTAATTATTTGGGCTTGAGCGACTGTTACGTCGTCTCGTTCGTATGTTGGGCCCCACCAAGACGAAAGACTTGTGCTTGCCGCATCACTGGAAATTTCCTATGAGATGCCGCGGCGGAACGCGATTGTGAGTAATAAGTTGTGTGCCACTAAGCGGACACTGATCACATTGGTTCAACAAAAGAGGTCATATGTTGGTTGTTGATCGTTCAAGAGGAATATCATCCCTGAACCTGTGCACCAGCCCATCTGCCAGTTGGTATCGAGGGCATCACATGTCTTCGAGAGCCGGAATGCAGCTTGTCCCGTCGGCCTACCCTATATTGTCCGCTCGGATCACTCGCCAGTCACCGCTTAGTGGAGTCCCCGGTCTACTTCAACATGGATGAACTGGATCAAAGTCCTCACCCAAGTATGTACTCACTCACACCTGTTGGGTCTTGGCTTTGCTAGGTCGTTCGCTGACTCGGCCCTCTGCCACGTGTCACCGCCTGGGGGGATTCAGCTTACCTGCGTTCAGGGTCATCGCGGTAAATCACTCACACACGCCGTAATCGTATGTCCTAACTAAGGTGAGGCTCCAATTCTGACATTTTGGAGTCCATCGCCCCGTATATTTAAGGGAGACGTTGCTTTTTCTCTTTTTCTTTCAACAATTTCCTTTGCTTTTCACCTACCTCTACTTCGCAATGGTCCAAATCGCTCCTCTCCTTAGCGCTATCACTGTCCTTTCTAACTGTATGTCATCCATTTCATCAATGCATTGAATTCCATCTTGACATGTAGTGGCTTCAGTCCCTACGGATTCCACCTCGAATGGGCTCGCTGTTCGTCAGAGCTTCGACTCCGGTTCTCTTCCCTCTGTATGCCAGTCCCCCTGCCAGGTGGTGAACACCATGACTGTAAGTCCTTTCTACGCCTCACACTGCCCTCGTGACTTCAACGTTCTGCTCCAGAACTGTGCCGCTAGTCTCAGCTGCATGTGCACCGACAAGATCGGCAGTCAGTTGGAGCAATGCATGAGCTGTCTCGTCTCGGCCGAGCCTTCCGTCGAGAGCTCGGCAGAATCAGCCATCAGCAGCTGGAACGAAGCCTGCGATGGTGACTTGTCTGTGAGTCCAAGTCGTGCCTCACCTTTTCATGTCGTTGCGAGACGCTCATGGGTTTTGCCTCGTGACGATAGCTCAGCGGTGGTGCTAGCTCTGGCGGCACTGGAGGTACAACTGGTGGAACTACTGGTGGCACGACCGGCGGAACTACTGGCGGAACGACAGGTGGTTCGACCACGACGACGACGGGTTCTGGCAGTGGCAGCACCAACCCATTGGGCGCCAAAGCCAGCGGCACTATCGGCCTCAAAACCGGTAGCATTGCCGTATGCATCGTCACCGTCATCGCTGGGGCGTTCATGTCCCTCTGAAAAAAAAAAACGACCCCACATTCCTCGGATCTCTGGGATTCGAGGTTCAGCGTCTTCCCTGCTCACCCTGTGAGGATGAACAAGGGAACGGGATGCGTGCGTGTGCTTGATGTATGTATGCATATCATATCGGATGGCAGCAGGCTCCCCCTCCTTCGTTCGCTCGTACCATAATCGTGTTTTTACTGGTAATACATGATCAAAAACGCGCGTTTTCAAATTTATCGAAACCCGCACACCCAAAAAAAAAGAACCCAGTCGGCGCTGGACCAGCGATGACCACAGTGTACGCCATGAGCACAAACAAACGCAGCATCCCCACTGGCAGTCCATCTTTCCTTACGTCAACAAGGTTACGCATGGGTGGTAGTTTGACCGCCTTGAAGAGACGCGTGCTTGTGTCGACGCTCCACTTGCATGGCTTTCCCATGAAATCATGTCACATGGAAGCTCAATGACATGTCGGCTCTGAATCCATGACGACTTCAATGGTGTCCCTGTCCCTCCTCCGTCGGTACCGTAAACCCTGGACCAATCAGGTAGTCCGTCGGCATGTGCTATATCCGATCAGTCATCATTTCAAAGTACCGAACGATTTGACATGAATTACAGTAAAACATGGTTCAGGTCCATGATACAAAAAATGACAAGGGAGATAGCCGAAAGAAAGTAAACGGCGAGGATTATCAAGTGCACTAACGCATGTGCGGAGCGAGATGGTCAACAGTTGCAAGGGCGTGAGTTGGAGAGAAAGGTGCTACAGTAAAAACAAACAAGACGATGACATGTGGGATATCGTTATCGGAATGTAAAATCGGGTTGGGAGACGAGACCCTGGGGTATTCCAGTAAATGATTTTCCTATGGGGCCATGAGTGCGGGTGGTCGATGCAACAGGTGATGTTTGGTAAGTTGAGCACGCTCGCCAGCGAGCTTGTTGATCGAGTTCAAGAGGTCACCACGTCGTAGTGGTTCTGCGCGCAGGAAAAGGTGGTCGAAACAGTCTCAGCGAATAATAAATTGGGTACGCACTGGTGATGTGATCGTCCATGCCTGCCTGTATGCATCGTTCACGGTCACCAATCACTTCAAGGATACTTCAGCTTGGGATCGTCAAAAATGTAAAACAGACGTACTAGCATGCGCAGTAAGTGCAACGATCGGCGTCCGCAGGAGACCTCTGTGCAGTTCATATGCTCGAATGAGCTCCGTCGCTTCCATTCCCCCCATGAACGGCATCGACACGTCCATCTAGCACATGGGGGTAAATACCCACAGATCATTAACCACCAAAACTAGGCTCACAAGAATGATATCGAACGGTTTGGCTTGCTGGACTCTCGTCTTGAACGCATCAACAGCCAAGCTTCCGTTCTCGGCGATCTCCACGGAATGGCCATACTTTTCCAGAATTTTCACGGCTAATTTCTGGTTGACCATATTATCCTCGGCAAGGAGAATGTCAAAGACGATATCATTTGGTGCAGAAACTGGGGATACGGTATTCGACTCCAGGGCTGAAATTAAGGCGGCTGCAAGATCTTGTGCTGTTACAGGGGTCGTCACTTGAGAGCTGATGCTGTTGTCTAAGCACCACTTGACTGAAAAACCGTGCCGGTTGAGAGCACGAAATAGTTCAGGTGATGGCTACACTCACGGTTGAGTCTGGGCATCGAAGGTGCCAACAAGACAATTGGGATATACCGCAGGTGCTCATATTCTCTTATACTCTCCGTCTGTGCAACACGCACGTCGGTCAGAATGGCATGGAAAAGGGGTGACATCGGCACAGCATACCATCGTGAGAGAATCGACGACAATGGTATCAAAATGGGGGCAACGTTCCTTGTCCGCAATTTCGGAGACATCGCGGGTGAGATAGGCCTTGAGACCAAGCTCTTGAATTCTTTGGACGACGCCGGTGGTATCGCCTAGCGTATCGACAAACATGATTGCACGTCTCTGGAATGGCTGCATCTTTTGCAACGTGTGCTCCATCGGGCTTTGACTAATTTGGGAGGTGATCGTAAAAAAGAACTTGCTGCCTTTCGCAACCTCACTCTCAACCCACATGTTCCCTTGCATGAGGTTGACGAGGCGTTTTGAAATTGAAAGGCCTAGACCCGTTCCACCGTATTCCTGTGGACGAATAACGGTGATTAAATTCGTTACATCGGTTGCGAGCGCACCAATACATACGCGTGTGGTGGATCCGTCTGCCTGACAGAAGGTATCGAAGATGAGATTCAGTTTGTCTTTGGCAATACCGATACCCGTATCCGTAACACAGAATTCCAGGGTAACACTCTGGTCATCCAGTGCCAGAAGTCGCGTGCTAAGGGCAACGTGCCCTTTACGCGTCACTTTCGAGGGTGTAAACTTGATGGCGTTCCCGACGAGGTTCGTGATGACCTGGCGTAGCCGAAGAGAATCACCAATCAACTGATCAGGGATGTCAGGGTCTACATCGTAGGTGAGGTCCAGATTGTTCTGCGATGCGCGGACGACCAGGGTCTTCAGAATTCCGAAGACCGTCTGGCGGAGGGAATAGGACACCGCTTCCATAGTCATACGACCAGCCTCGACTGCGATAATATGCTGAGTTAGAAAACAGCCATCAAACGTGAAGGACCCACTCTTGGAGATGTCCAATATATCATCGATGATCAGTAGCAGTGAGCGGGCCAACGAGTGGACTAACAACAAGCTCTCCCTCTGCGATCTGTTCAGATCCGAGTCTAGAGTTAGCTCTGTCATACCAATGATACCGTTCATTGGCGTTCTTTGTCCATATCAGTAACCCGCAGGAGATGACAACCAGCAACGCGCCTCATACCTGATTTCATGGGACATATTCGCCAAGAACTCGGACTTGGACCTATTTGCCAACTCGGCGGCTTCTCTTGCGGCAGTGTTCTTCTGGATAGAGTCGCGCAAGTTGAACACCATCTGGTTGATCTGTGTCTTCAATGAATCCATCTCTCCGCTCGCTTCGACCGTGATGAACCGAGTAAAGTCGCCGTCCATAGCTGCCGCCGAAATCTGGGCGAATCCACGCACTTGCGTGGTCAAGTTACCAGCCATAGTGTTGACAGACATTCTGCATTGTGAGCAAACAATCGATTAGTATTGATGAAGTGGATCACAAGGCAGTCGTCAACGCACGTAATTTCTTGCCAAATACCCTGGACGTTGCCCACTTCGGCTTGGACACCCAGTTTACCTTCCGTACCAACCTCGAAGGCGACCTTCTTGACTTCCTTGGCGAAGATGGCCAATTGGGCAATCATGTCGTTGATGGTGTTGACCAAGCTTAGCATCTCTCCGGAGACCGAGACACCAGTAATTTGTTGCGTCAAGTCGCCACGAGCAACAGCAGTCTAATAGAAAAATTAGCTTGACCTATGGAATGTGAAAGACAGGTGTGAACTTACTGTAGCGACGGCGATAGTTCGGACTTGCAGGGTCAACTGAGCACATTCTGAGCGCAGATTGAGTCGAGAACAATGCACTACTCACGTTGGCAGCCATGACGTTGACATTATCCGTGAGATCCTACAATTAGACTCTTTCAGTAACCGTGCTTTTCATCCAATGCAAACTTAAACTCACCTTCCAGGTACCACCAACATTGGTCACGCGGGCTTGTCCACCCAATCGCCCTTCCGTTCCGACTTCTCTTGCTACACGAGTAACTTCATCGGCGAATAAGCTCAGACTCTCAGTCATGCCGTTCACAGTCTCTTTCAACTCCTTGATCTCGCCGCGTACATCGACCTCGATCTTCCTCGTCAAGTCACCAGCTGCAACAGCCTTGGTGACTTCAGCAATAGAACGCACTTGGTTGGTCAAATTCATGGCCATCAAGTTGACATTGTCCGTCAATACCTATCAAGGAGCACGTCAACGCAAGCTCGGTAACCAACAAATCTGACGAACCTTCCACATCCCCTGAACGTCAGGGACATAGGCCTGACCTCCTAAAATACCCTCTGTCCCGACTTCCAAGGACACACGAGTGACCTCATTCGCGAGCGTTGACAATTGAGCAACCATAGAGTTGACAGTCATCTTCAAATCAAGCATCTCTCCTTGAACGTCAACATTGACGATCTTGCCCAAATCACCCAACGCCACAGCCTTTGTAACCTCTGAGATGGAACGTACTTGATCGGTCAAATTGCTAGCCATTTTCTATGAAAAAGTGTGATCAGGCAAACCCGATGATCACAGCTTGAGACACCCTCACGTTGACGTTGCGCGTCAAATCTGCCCAAGTTCCTTGTACACCCTCGACGCGGGCCTGACCGCCCAAGATACCCTGAGTGCCGACTTCCAGTGCGACACGGGTGACTTCAGATGCGAACGCGCTCAACTGGTCCACCATGGAATTGACAGTGCCCTTCAACGTCGACATTTCACCCTCGACTTGGATTTCGATCTTCTGGGTCAAGTCGCCCTTGGCGACAGCAGTCGTGACCTTGGCAATAGACCGCACTTGATCCGTCAAACTCGAACACATCCGATTCACCTACGACAAGGTCAAGATTGAATAGTCTCATAATGCTTCGGTGACTTACGTTCCGGACCAATTCAAACCAAACACCTTCTACGTCAGGGACATGAGCTTGACCACCCAACTTTCCTTGAGATCCGACTTCGAGTGTGACACGTGTGACCTCGGCGGCTAATGCCCGAAGACGAATGACCATTCCGTTGACCGTATTCTTCAAGTCCAAGATTTCACCGCGAGCATCGACGTCAATCTGCTTGGACAAATCACCCAATGCGACGGCTTTCGTGACCTTGGCGATGCTCCGGACTTGATTCGTCAAATTGGCGGCCAATTTGTTGACGACACCCGTCAATTCACGCCATGTGCCTTCGACGTCCAGAACGAGAGCTTGGCCACCCAATTTGCTAAAGGGAGGAGTTTCAAAGGCGGAGCCAAGATAGCATTTTGATTAGGACTTACCCTTCCGTGCCGACTTCCTGGCTGACACGAGTGACTTCCTTGGCAAACTGACCCAATTTGTCCACCTAATTGCGTAAATAAGCATGGATTTCCCATCTCGTTATACGTTCTGGATGTACCATGGTGTTGATGACGTCCTTGAGTTGCACCATGACGACACCCTGGACAGGAACGGTGATCTTCTGTGACAAGTCACCGCGAGCGACAGCATTGCAAACACGTGCGACATCCTGGACTTGCGCCTTGAGTAAACGAAGCTCCTCGACGGCACTCATGCCGCTCTCAAAGGCAGCAGCGGCAAGAGGGCCGGGAGGAACGACGAGCGGTGATCCTGACGACGTTCCGCTGAAAATGTCATTGATGCGACTGATGGTCATCGTATCCGTGATCGTCTTGCCACAGGTAGGGCAGGGCATGCACTCGAGATGGGAAGTTGAGGGCGCCGAAGTAGACGAGTTTGAGCACGTACGTTGCAGTTTAGAGGAGTCAAAGTTGTTGGGAATGTTATCAAACGATAACGACATATTCTGGACGCGAGAGCTGATCGGTCTACTAGACGGAGCACGATCAACACCAGCGACGCCCACCGTTGCGTCCTCTGCAAACATCTCGACATCTGCAGAACCATCAGCGCTATGGGCGGTGGTGTCAGACCTGCTTGAGAAGAAGCCGTTGCGTGCAGCGTTTGCGTGCTTGGTAGTCATCGTGCTAGGCTGCGAGGGCAAAGAGGGAATATGGTCCTGCTGAGAAGGGGGTAGGGAGGGTATGGGAGTGTTGCCTACGCTTCGCCTTTTCTTAGTCTCTGGTCCGAGCGCTTGCCAGGATTCGGAGGCCTTCAAGGAGGCGAGGGTATCTTCTGCGGTATACATTCTGCGAGCGACGGCAGAGAGGGAGCGGAGGATGGAGTCCGTCTGCCAGTCGCTGGGTCCGTCGTATCGGGGCGGGGGGGTAGACATGGGACACAATTCATAGGTAGAAAGCAGAACAATGAGGTGTGTGAGAAACGGGTCGTTCAGACCACGAGAGTGGTCCGGGCTCATCGTCGGCGGCGATGAGGAGATAGACGACAGCAGGGATGATGGTGGTGAGAACAAGGAAAGCCACGAAGGGCAGAATGACAATACAGCGAGTTACCAGCAAGGACTCAGACCCAAATAGTCAAAACAGGATAATCTCCGTCTCCTTTACGAACTCCTCCACGCCCACTTCAGACAGGGCACCTTTATTACATCCGACACATACACCGTCTTTACATACTCTCTTAGATGTACACCGGCAATGTAGGGTTCAGTCCAATCCAATCGATACCCTCTACGAATTCCTTCTCATCGATCAAAAAGTCCTGCACACCCGTCAGTTCAAATCAGACCCCAAGAACACGCGCCACTCACCAATGGACATTCGACTAGAGAACCCTTGACCTGATCAAGACGTTCCTTGACCCGCCGCAAAGGAATGTCCGGCACAACATGTCCCGTCTTCACCTTTGGCACGTAATTCTACCCGTCTGTCAGTCGCTTGAAGCCCCCATCCCTCGCACAATTACGCACCTCATAAGCTGACCACGATCGGATGAGATTAGTCGGCACAGGCCGGAACAATTCGGTGAATACCTCCCTGTTCCTACGCGCTGTGTTATACAGCAAATCAAGCGTTTCATCGGCAAGTGGATCCGCGACGGCAGCGTCCTCGGGCAAATACATCTCATCCTCGTTGGGTATCGGTGCTGGCCGCATGAACGAATCCGGCCGACGAGTCGTGTACTGTGGCTCGATAAGGCCCAGGTGCTCTGTAATCGACAGTCAAGTTCATGCGTGACCTGGTATCAGAACGGTCGCCTTACCTCTGAACAGCTTTCGTCTCAAAGTAGTAGCAAATCGTGCTGCCATGTAGGGACGTCCGTCCATGGTCGACCGGACCATATCATCGTCCTCCACCACCAGCGCAATCTCAGAGTCACCATCACCCTGCGCAATCGATCAGCTTAAAGCACATGCCACGGCTCTCATTGTGTGGCACCTACCTTTTGACTGCGATCGTTGAGGTTGGCAGATCCCATCTGAGTCGTCTCGTTAGTCCCAATCATACGTGTAGCATGAAACGTCACCTACAATGACACGTCTGTCGTCCACAATCATGACCTTACTGTGGATATAAAGTAGCTCTGAGACATAGCTATCTCAACCTTTCAGCCACTGGCATCATCGCTCACCAAACACAGATTCACGCACCAGTTCAGCTCTTCCTCTTCTGACCCCATCCACGTCTCATTCAACAACGATCCCCTCCCTTGTAACGCATGGTGGGATACCGAATCTGCCACCATCTCATCCGACCGCAGATTCTGCGCGCCAGACTCGAACCGCGCAATGACCTCCCTCGCAGCTTCGATAGACTCAGGAAGAGGTACTTTGTCCTCCTTCACAGGCGTCTCTTCTGTGACGGCGATCCCAACTTTCGCTTCCTGGGGAACCTTAACATAGACCTCACGAGGGACATCTTTCCCGTAAAAGTTCCTCCCCACCCACTGACGCGCGAGCGCGATCTGAGCTTCATGGAACGATACCCCTGAAATCTGCTCCATTTGCGCAATCAAGGTCGCTGTCATTATTCGGGAATTCTTCAGTCAAGAATCCCCGCGGCAGAAGTTCGAGGGCGGACTCACACTGCGGAGCATTAATGCGGTCATACGAGCGCAAGTGGAAGAATCGGATGTAGTCCATCCTAGCGGTGATGATAAGACCACAGAAACGCGCGGAAAATAGCGCAAAAGCACCCACGGCTCATAGCCTGCTTTGCGAATCTCCTCGTAGATACTATGTCCGCCTCTGTTTATAGTACGATACTGTGCCGCCATGATCGTCTTTATCGCGGTCTCCTTCTTGATGTCGCCCGCAAATCCTGGGACCTCTGGGACGACAACGACGACCTAGAGCGCGGCCAGAGTTAGTGAGCTGATCATCCCTTGGTTCGCTGCGCTGACCTTGAACTTCTTCCCCGCTTGGGCAGCCTCAATAATACGCTCTACCAAGGCCTTTGCAATCTGGTTCTTTACCGGGCCTTCATCTCGGGTGTTCGATATACTGGATATAGCATGTCAGCTCCGCAAACCTGGCGCAATATGGGCGGAGCGTAGTCTACGCACAAGAACTGATTCTCTGTTGATAGTGATCAATTCCCATGATCACCACGAGATATGCATTACGTCCATTAATATGTACCGATGGAGACGGGAACGCTGGGAACGGCTCAGGAACTTACCGATATAGATGAAGTGGTTGGCTTCCCGGATTAGTTGAATGTCTGGAAATGATAACAGGTCCCGTAAGGACAGGTTATGTTCACACGGGATGCGGGAGTAAACAAACGTACAAGCGTTCTGAATGCTATGTTCCGTAAGGACACCGTGACTCCAGTCCGACACGCTGCGAACGACTTGGACACGGCATGTCCCATGTGGTGGTGGGTGGTATGGGGGTTCAACCTCGTCACCAAAATCAAGGTGGAAGCGTTGCCTAAACTTTCTGCCCATCTGGTGCCATTGGTCACGGTAAGGATGATCTAAACGAACGCTTCAGTGGGGAGATTGGCAGGGAATAGTGCGTACCAGCAACAGCCTCAGCGGGTGCAACTTGAACATTGTGGGGAAGCGCAAGCCAATCGAATTGCCTGTGATAGGGGTGAGTGAGACGATACGACCACGTTCGCCGCCACGCACGGATCATCACGATACTAAGAAGAGAAGATGAGCCAATATGGCAGGTCATTCCATTCAGCGCGTACCTTGCGACGTTTGATTTCATTCCAGCGCTCTACGAAATGCTGGCAAATGTCGAGCACTACGGAACCACATATCGTCATATGGACCTAACAACATGGTCTCCAGCAAGTGAACTCTTACATCCAAGGAACAACTCACGTCATGCCAGGGCATCCTTGGAGTTTCAAGAACGGAGATCGCATTGCTAATATAGTTTCCGACGTCCTGGAAATCTAGGTGACGAGCGTTGTTGTAGTCTTGTCCGGGGAAGAGAGTACGAGAAAAGTCAGTTGGGTGAGCGTCGGCCAATGGGTGATTGTGCGTGTCCCAACGTCCGAAACACAAGTCTAATCCTCCAATGCAAGCGAGGTGATTGTCGACCACGACGACCTGCGCACAAACTGTGTGTCAGGGCACCTTCTAATAATCATGATGACTCTAACCTTCTCGTGATGAGACCAAAACTCGACGGTATCTAGGGGCGATGACTGAAAAACACACAAACAAAGCACAGGTTTCACATGGCTCACCCTTGCTCCCGATATGATCGGGGTGACGCATACACGCAATATTGGGGTGGAGGTCTTCCAACGCAGCCTAGCAACTCGGTCATACCATTGTACAAACATACACGACCCTCGCAATCTTGCCTTGGTATGCTTTGAACTCAAGGTCATCGTCTGGGTCACTTCTTTGTAAACGACGACATAAATCTTGACGCCTTGTTGAGCCTTGCGCTGCAACAACCTGTCCAGGCGCCACTCTTCATTCTGGGCCGGAGGTCGGCTGGAGAGCAGAGATTAGCGCCGCAGGTTCGCACTGCGGAAAACCAGCGTGACTCATACCGAAGGTACAACTCCGGTGTGAGCCACCAATCCTGCCATGCTCCTCAGCGAGAATCATTGGCAGCCAGAGGAGCACCTACCAATATGAAGATCGCGTCCTTTGCGCTGTCGAGTATCTCAGACACAGCCCACATATAATCCTGGCCGTCGATATGCCTTGTCGATGGGAACAGCCGCACTAGTTCAGCCCCACCAATGCGTCACACGCACGAACCAGAATTCACGTACCACTTGATCGCATTCTCCTGCCTCTGACCCGCAAAGCTCTCAAATCGATGGCTGGCATTGATTTTGGCTCGAATCTCGTCGTTGAGTTTCTCATCCGGGTTATCGTGGCGACCTACACATGTGCCATGCAGCAATAGATCGTGGTCAGATCGAACCTTCGCAGAGCAAACGATATCGAGGACTCGACTGACGGTCTGGGTTCCAGAGACCTGATGTATGAAAACGTGTGGATGCAATTAGAGAACGATAGCATCGCGCAAGCAGATTGGTCGGACATACCGATTATCTGATCACGAGTGCGGTGGATGCCCTCGGGGAGCCGTTCGGCGTAGTCAAGAACCTTGCCTAGGAAAGCCATGATGGAAGTTCGAGTGCGAGATGGTTACTAGCTATTGTTCCTGCCAAGTACTACCTAGTGTAGTGCCTTTTTCAAAGGATACCCAGCAGAGTCGGAGGTGGCAACGGACCGTCGTCACATCAGCTGTCGTACGTCAGCTTGCCTGGCAACGCCCTGACTATTCTGATGGAAATCGTCTTAGTCATTATCGCAATTATAGATTCGTGCGGGACTGTGGATTTCCCGGTCTTCAGCTTAGATTCGGTCTCAGAACCATTGCGCAGGTCTCTAATCATCCGTGGAAAAACAGTCAAGAAGCCACAACCTTGAACGGATCCGAGCCACCATTCTCCAGCCCTGCCAACACAGTCCGCCTCACCGCACCCAAGTACTCCGCAAGCCTGCGTCCATCCGGGTGCAAAAAGTCGTCGTAGAGCTTGTACCGCGAATCTGCGACAATGTTGACGAGCCCGAGTGCGACCTTGAGGTTCCTATCGCGACCGTCAGTTTAAGAGACAACGCTGGCGAGATGTGGATGAACCCTGGAATATGTTCCCTTGAAGAGTATAACATGACGTGCAATCGCAGGATCAGCTCAGGTATGTAAATTTGCCGGATACGTAACATTTCACGATGTCCGCGATCTGCACGAAGCTGTGAGAAGTAAGACTGGTGGATATCAGACGGTACAAACCAGCAGGGTTGCTTTGGTCTGGTAGCATCCAGTCAGAAGTGAGCAGCTTCACAATGGACTCGTATGCTTGGTCAATGAGACCCTGTGGGAGTAAGATCAGCCGTACGCGAATATCAAGGGCATCGGCTTACCTTGTAGTCCTTTAACCACGCTCCCCGAGTATCCTTGTTCATCAAAGATACTTCCAATGACTGGCATTCCACCACTCGGTCGAGAAGACCCCACACACTGAAAAACTGTGTGTAGTGAAGATACTCCGTTGCACGTTCTTCGGGTTCGTCGATGGAAGCAAGTTCACGGGGTAACCTGTCCAACAGGCCGCGCGCCAAAGCGACGCGTCCAGAACCTTGATACAGATGAGTGACGGATCGAAGTCGGAACGCCAGACATACCAAGGAAGTACCGCAGTATCACTGTAGCTTGTTCGAGGGCAGTGTCATAAGTAACCTCCATAAAGGTTGTCCACTCTATGGAGCGAAGCAGTAAGGTCTCTACCTCCGACGGCGGATCTTGCAGTGCGATGATTGATGGAAGCGAGCCTTTCAAATTAGGGAGAAGCTGACGAATTGCAAGTTCAAAACGATTCAAGAAACCGAAACAACATCACAAACATCAAAGGCTTTTTCGATCGTTCGCTCAGCAGTGACAATGGCAACACGCTCCACGTCAAGACCGTGTTCGCGTGCGAGTGTCAGTGCTAGTTTTCGTTCCTTGATATCGGCGGAAAGATCAAGGGAAGTGAGGAACATGGCATAACGCTCAACAGCATTATCGCCCAATGCACCAGCATACATGGCGATGAGGTCCCGTTGACCAGCACCCTGGATCCCCAGACAGTAAGTATGAGGTTTGAGATCGAATTGAGGTCGATCCTGACCTCGAGGACTCGAAGATATGCCTCCAAAATCACATGAGTGGCCAGTGGTGGCACGGAAATGTCAATCATTTGCAAGAAGAGGCACAAGTGGGCAAAGAATCGCGTCATTGTGGGGTATCTGGCAGACAAATGCATGGCCAGTCTCGGTGGGAGAGAGAAGAACACGCACTCTGATGATTCGGAATCGTATATGCCGTCCCTCAGGCCGGCTGCGAATGTCTCCAACAACGGATGCGTCCGGTCGAGGATGATTGCCAATTGAGAGACGTGAAATGCGTTATCGGCTGGGGACCTGCCAGAACATTGTTCAACACGAGAGTCAGGAGGGAGGGAACAGATATCTCACCCATCGTCGACATTGACACCTCCAAGTGTCTCCAACGCCGCGGTCGTTTCCTTCTCCCATTCTTCTTCTTCCTCTTTTTGGTCTGAATCTTCCAATGGAATAAGTAAATCTTTGAGTGCCTCCAATCCACCCTCCCAGTAGCCTCCTCCCAACTTGATCATTTCCGCGGCTTGTTTCTCTTCGCATAGTATACTTATCTGCGCCCATAGATGATCTTCCCATGTCCGACATGCTGACTTGAGGACATTGAATGTTTGAGGGGTTGGCACGAGCGCCGCATACAATGCTCGCTCTGGATCGGGCAAGTTGGGCTACAGAGATATAAGATAAGCTGAATAGGAGAGAAAATGATGACTCTTTACATTCAAAGCAGCTTTTACACAAGTGGACTTCCACAGTCGCCGGCGTCTGTTACCTTGCCAGCCCTCTGCATCATCTTCGTCCTCGAAACCTTCCTCGCATTGTTCGTTTGCTGCGTAGACAATGAGTACAGGTGCGCCAATCGAGCCTCCGTAACTTACCGATTGCTCGCCACTGGAACAGTAATGACCCACGGATACTCGCAGCGCGCCAAGGTTGGTGAGCTTTTCGACACAATTGCACCGCTTCGTCCAATCTCCCAGCGCGAACGAACGAGTACAATGATTGGGTCAACGTTTTTTCAAATGCCTTGCCGAGGACAAGCTCAGTCTTCAGTCCGCGGACTAGACGCAGGGTTATTCACTCACCGCGTCGTCCGCTGCCAACGACTTGCCATCCCCTCTATTTACCGCATCCGGATCAAACTCTGTCACGAGTCCCTCTCTCGTGGCCTGTCCAGTTCGTAACGCCTGCATCACGTTGTGCTTTGTGAACTTCCAGTACCCGGTGGTGGCTTCGGGATGTTGTGGTGATGACGCGATCTCGTGGAGCCACTCGCGCACAATGACCAGTTCTGTGAGCAAGGGGGACGCGTGCATGATCGCTTGAGCGAGGGTCAACGTTGGCGTGAACGGGTTCTGCGTGAGGAGGATGCGTGGATTGAAATGGTGCTCTGGTTCTGTTTTTCGGTTACTGCAGGGGAGTTTATAACTGGACGAAAAGGAAAAGACGGGTCCACGCACGGCATGAGTGCTTGTAGTAGACCCCATGTATTGGCTTCCATCCGTAGCGCTTCTAATTCAACCCGAGACACCTCTGAGGTGGAGCCGTTCTCTAACTCTCTGACCCTGGTTGAGCGGTGGTCTAGGATGGTGTGTTTAGCAGACTGGACAAGGTGGACTCACTGATCGCGACATAGTTGTCGAAGTCTCGGCGCAAATCCAGAAACGGGATCGAGGAGAGCTGGCAGGTCATCTTTTATGCCCTGACACAGGGTAAGAACCTGTGCACACGACGCGTAGAGAGACTCTGACATGGTTGTGGAAGGTCAGACAGCAGGCAGCATATGTTGTACTTGGTCCACCTGAGGGTCAAAGCAAGCCTGTTTGAAACCCAGCGAAAGGAACAACAGCGCAGACGCCTGAATTTCGTCACGAACTTCGTCCACGAACACCAGATAGAGATTCAAGGGATGCCACATGAAAGAATCACAATATACAGAGTCAACAAAAGAGCAATCGCAAGTCGGGCCCCAAACCAGAAAAAGAAAGTCGTCCCAGATGACCTACCTGAGGAACGCCCACACAGAAGCAGAATTCGGGTGCCAGTGAGCGTATTTATTGAGAAAAGAGATAATCGTACAGCCTATACTATACAGGGGGAGTGTGTGCGTCACCTTTTAACAAAACGAATCGTCCGCAGACGTAGGAAAAGGGGAGCTCAGAGCAGAACGGAAAGGATGTATTCCGCCCTTGGTAACGCGAGATTCGGAGACGGGGGAGAGGCAGAGGTCGATCATGCACCCCACTCGTCATCGGAGTCCATCTCCGAGACAACAAAAACGCGTTCCGGGAACCAGCCGGATCGATCAAACTCTACACGCGGTTCACCATATGAGCCAGTGAACACAGATACTCCCTCGACCTCGAGTGCGCTTCTTTGTACAAGGCCAAGATCACCGTGACTAGCTATGATCCCGGAGGAAGAGACCACGCGATGCCATGGCAAAGGGGAGGACATCTGTCCGAGGAACTTGACGACTACAAGAACACGTTAGCACCCGATGTCTTTTCTACAACATGGTACGAAGTATACCTTGATTAACTCGCCTGGCTTTGGTGGGCTCCCCGAGCAGCTTGGCGATATGCGCACAACTCGTGATTTTGTGCTGGGGGATCATCTGAACGACATTGCAAACCTTACGGGCAAATTAATAGAGGAGTGAGAAGGCATGGAAGTCCGAAGACTCACTGAAGCGTTGAATCGAGGCGCGTCCATATCAGCGTTAGTCCAGAGTCCAGACGGGATGGTGCGGGATGAAACCCTCCCATATTTATGGCAGTCGTCAATACGATGGTTGCAGTGCACGTCAGCTTCGCGAAGCACTCGGGCCGGTTTCAAGTTGACCTGAATCAAATGACCACTGGCAAGTGTTGGTGATGCACTCTGACACAATATTAATTGTTGTATTGACATGGGCCCCGAGGAAGTTCAAATCACAACGCCGCCTGTTGATCGGGCCCGCGGGTAATATCTGTTCACGTCATATCCGAGAAGTCAAGGTTTTCATTTTTCTTCTTTACCATGAGTGCAAAATCACGGTTCTGAACGCTCGCGTCCTCGAGCTTTCAATTTGTGAGAACAACACCCAGGGCAAAACCATTCCTCGACTTCGACTCGGAGGCATCACATTTCAATGACGGCCCGGTACTAGTCACTAGTGTGGAATGAGAAGATGGTGAACACGAACCACTTGACTTTCAGTAGCATGTCCAATGTTCATCTTACGGTCGCCGCGCTGTATTGGAATACGACCAAATAATAACAAGCTACACTCGACCTCGTCATGCCGAGTAGTAATAATGACGCAGCCAGATATCTAATCAATAGGATTACATTAGCTATTGATTAGACTAGTATATAACTCGAGCTGTACATTAGGGGACAGTAGTTCTAAGTCTAACTCTTATCCCCCATCTCGTCTGAGGTCTTCACACTTCGCGCTCATCGTACTGCAACAGGTTATGAGCCCTGCGCTCTGACCTTAAACAGACGAGACACTACACTATGTCAAATCAACCACCGGCCCCACTAGGGCCACCACCGCCTCTTCCACCAGGGCCGCCGCCATCGTCATTAAACCCTAATTCCCAAACTACTACCCAGGCGGTAACCCCCTCATCTTCCGCTGCTACAATATCAGTCACACCCGCTCCTATTTCGGGAAACTTCAACGCCCCTAAGATCGACAAACTCCGCGATGGGAACTGGCTTGCGTGGAAAACTCGCATCGCCACTGTCCTTAAGCGGAAAGAAGCGTATGAAGTAGCCGTCGGCACGGCTGTCAGACCCGCGGACCCTGCCAGTTCAGCTGCGGTAGACTGGCGGGCAAAAGATCTTATCGCGCAAGAATTAATCACCACTGCAATCAAGGATGAACAAGTCATCCATGTCTCCGAATGTGAGACTGCAGCTCAGATGTGGGAGGCACTCCGCACCATTCACGAGCCTCGTGGACAACAATCAATTTTATCTACCAAGAAAATGCTTTACAGCGCCGAGGCTAAAGAAGACGCTGACATCCCCTCGCATCTCAACAGCATGCGCTTGCTGCGGGAACGTCTTACCCTTTCCGGCCATGTCATTGACGACTTTGAATTCAAGTCCATTCTAGTCGCATCTCTCCCACGCTCGTGGGAAGGGTTTACTACATCCTATCTAGGATATCAAGGAGGAACCCAGGGAAACAGGCAGGCCCAGACGATGACCGTTCAAGAGCTTACGTCGCTCCTGATCGAGGAGTTCAAACGACGCAAGGAGAAGAATGGCTCAGGTGAATTCGCTTACACATCGGGTGGCAGTTACCAAAAGAAGAAACGTTGTGCCATATGCGGACGCACGAATCACATAACGGCAGAATGCCGCTTCAAAGGGAAGCCCAAATGTGAAATTTGTGGAAAATTTGGGCACAAAGGTACAGAATGTTGGAAAAACCCCCTCAATAAGGGAGGAGAGGGTAGAGTTGGAAAATTCGGCCGGGGAAACAAGGAACCCGAGACCAAAGGAAAGGCGCGCGCGAACATCACAAAGGATGATTCGGACAGCGATACAGTGAATTTAGAGAAAAGTTTTCTTGCCAATGTAACTATAGCTAGTGATGCGGATATGCAAGAGGCCGAGCAGGCCGACTTTTCTGCTTATTCGTGGATCGCGGATTCGGGTGCTACAACTCATATTTGCGCTCAACGTGACGCATTTACTGAGTACACAGCGCTACCTGAGCGCATAGTAAAGGGACTCGGTGATAACCCTGTCTCGGCACTCGGACAAGGCACTGTAATTATTCACACATACATCAATAACCGGGCTAAGCGACTTCGGTTAACAAAGACCCTGCATGTACCTGATGCCCGTGAAAATTTACTTTCACTCGGGCGGATTGATCGCGCAGGAGGTCATATCGTCTGTGCCAAAGGCCAGCTAAGTATTTATGACTCTCACAATAATAAGGTCGCCATAGGCCGACTATACAAGAGTCTATACTACCTAGATGTACAAACTGCGGTCATACACACTAGCAATGTGGCAATGAAGATCAAACGATCTTATACCTGGGAAGAATGGCATCGCCGCCTGGGACATATCGGTATCGCTGGACTACGAAAATTACATGGCAAGAATCTAGTCGACGGATTCTCGCTCAGGGACAGCCCGCAGGACTTTCAGTGCGAGGCATGTATCCAATCAAAGATAACAAGGTTACCATTACCAAAAGAGGTTACCCGCCGGCCCCGGGAACCTGGCGAACTAACGCACACGGACGTTTGGGGGCCAGCCCGCGTTCCGTCAACACATGGATATAAATATTATGTTTCGTTCGTTGACGATGCTACACGGCATGTCACAATCAGCTATATGAAAACAAAAGACGAAATGGCTACAAAGGTAAAACAATACCTAGCCTACATAGAAAGACAACAGAACCACGTTCCAAAAACAGTAAGAGCTGATAATGGACGCGAGTATGTCAACAAAGACCTTCGATCTTGGTTTCTCGATCGAGGAATTGAAATACAAACAACGGCACCGTACACGCCCGAACAGAATGGTGTGGCGGAACGATGGAATAGAACTGTCGTAGAATTAGGGAGAGCTATGTTACTCGCCCATGATCTGCCAAATGAGTTGTGGCCTGAGGCAATGAGCCATGCCACCTACATACGAAACCGTGCCTACACGAAAGCATTGCCTGACAGTACGCCATACGAAAAGTGGACGGGAACACGTCCGGATATCTCGTACATTCAAGAATTCGGACACCCGGTATGGATTCTCAATCAGGAGATTAATCCCTCCAAACTAGGTGCTCAAGCAAAGAAACATATCTTTATTGGCTACAAAGATGGACCAAAAGCGATCAAGTACTACGATATTGAAAAGAAAACAATAAAGGTATCGCGCGAGTACCGCTGGCCATTGATTACTATCGAACATCGGTTTGAGGGGGAGAACGGAGGTACCAAACCTCTGTCCGATGGAAGTAAACGAAACAATCCAGATGACGCTGAAAAAGACAATAATAAGCGTCAGAAGATCGATACGGATCAGCAGGACAATAACAACCTACCTGACTTGATACCAAGCGATTCGGATGACGACGATAACGATCGCCAATCAGCATCCACTGCTGCTGCCGCTGCGTACATGGCATTCACCGAGACGAACATACCCGAAAGAGAACCTAAAACGCTCTCTGAAGCAAAGAGCTCACCCGAATGGCCAGAATGGGAAAAAGCCATTCGTACAGAGCTGGAAACGTTAGAACGGATGGGTACATGGGAGCTTGTGGACGCACCCAAAAACAGAAAACCTGTCACGAACAAATGGGTCTTCGTCAAGAAATACGATAAGGACGGAAACTTACAAAAGTATAAAGCACGTCTAGTTGCTAGAGGATTCAGTCAAATCCCTGGCATGGATTATAATGAGACGTACTCACCTGTCGTCCGACTCGAGACTATACGAGCAATACTTGCACTCGCTGTAGCCGAGGACTGGGAGATTCAGCAAATGGACGTGAAGGGAGCTTACCTAAACGGGAAGCTCAAAGAGGAAATATACATGAATCAGCCCGAAGGCTTTGGCGATGCCACATCGCGGCTGTGCCGGCTAGTAAAGACACTTTATGGACTTAAGCAGTCCGGCCGCGAATGGAACGAAGAGCTAGACGGCAAGCTCAGTGCAATAAAATTCAGCCGATTGTGCTCAGACCCGTGTGTCTACATACGACGAACGGGAACTGTAATTGAGATCATCACCGTATGGGTTGATGACCTCCTACTTTTCACGAACAGCAAAGGTCAAATGGATATATTAAAGAATGACCTAAAAGGGTTATTTGATATTACCGATCTAGGCGAGCCGAACAAACTAGTTGGCCTCGAGTTCACACGCGACCGAGAACGCGGGACACTGTCTATACGACAAACACAATATATTGAAAGCATACTGGAAAAGTACGGTATGAATAACGCCAATCCAGTATCTACCCCGCTCGATCCAAACATAAAACTCGAGCCGCAAGACAAAGACACACAGCCACAATCCCAAGAAGGGAACTACGCGTCGCTAACGGGATCACTGATGTATGCCGCGATAGGCACACGTCCCGATATAGCATACGCCGTGAACAAACTCTGTTCGTTCAATAGTAATCCAAGTTTGACCCATTGGACGGCCGCGAAACGGATACTACGATATCTGAGTGGTACGAAACAAATGGGAATCACCTATGCTAAGAACAGACATAAAAATGAGTTTTACGGCTATGCAGATGCGAGTTTCGCAAGTAACAGCGACCTAACGTCGACTAGTGGCAACGTGTTTATACTAAATGGAGGTGCAATCACGTGGTCCTCAAAGAAGGAAACTACGACGGCGCTGTCCACAGCTGAAGCAGAATTCTCGTCAATGGCGAGAGCAGGAAAAGATATCATTTGGCTCAGAAACCTATACAGTGAAATAGGATATGAACCGAAAAACGCGACCATACTCTACGGCGACAACAAGTCCGCCATCTCTATCGCGACCAACGCTCAATTTCATAAGCGTGCGAAATATTTTGACTTATCTAATCTCTTCATGAGAGAGAGAATCAAAATAGGATGGATCACACTGATCTACTGTCGGACGGATGATATGACCGCCGACATACTAACTAAGGCTCTACCACGAGCTAAACACTTACAACACTCCAAAGGACTCGGCCTACGTTAGGCTTGAGGGGGAGTATTGGAATACGACCAAATAATAACAAGCTACACTCGACCTCGTCATGCCGAGTAGTAATAATGACGCAGCCAGATATCTAATCAATAGGATTACATTAGCTATTGATTAGACTAGTATATAACTCGAGCTGTACATTAGGGGACAGTAGTTCTAAGTCTAACTCTTATCCCCCATCTCGTCTGAGGTCTTCACACTTCGCGCTCATCGTACTGCAACACGCTGCCACAGGTTATCGGATAGATCCATAGGGGTCTTGCTATGGATGTCGCTATACATGTCAGTGGTAACGTCCAGAACGTCCAACAGTGCGACATGACCACTCAGTGCATATTACCAGCAGAACTTATTGTCCACATTCTCTACTACACGAACCCTCGAGATATCATTCAGTGGCGAACGGCGAGCCTGCATTCCGTCCGCTGAATTGTGGACCTACCCTCTGAGCACACAGTACCCCTTTCCTGCAGGTTTCGAAGTGGTTCTGTGCCATCACTCATGATCCCGCAATTTGGAGGGTTCTGTATGCGAATATGCCCTTCATTCGTCTGCCTGGTCCATTTCCCTCTCAATCTACCGCTGCTCTCAAGCGAACATTGTTGTGGTCGGAACGGTTAGCCCAGTCGTGGATGACGCCGTGCCTACGAGCTGTGCCACGTGTCAAGATCCAATTCGATGGCAAGCCCTCAGTTTCTCGACCTCGAAAGTTGATTTTCTCGGCGGAAGGTGGTTTCTCGTACGTGTACCAATTGAAGCGGCGGTTTGTGTTGTATGACACCAATGCTTGTGCAAAGACACATGTGCCACAGATCCTGTGGGAACAAGAAGAGCAGATAGATTCATGGCATCACTGTTCAATGATGTCTCAGGAAGGAATTCACCTATGGTTCCCGAATAGCGAGCCTTACTATAACAGGTGCACTTACGTGTCGCCCAGTATAATTAGGCTTGATTACTAAATTCTGCCAACACCAGCAATAAATATTACCCCAAATCCTAGACTTATACTTGGTAAAGACCGTAGCTATCGTAGGGAGGGTGCGGCAAGACGGCCTGGTACCGCTCGGCAAGGGAATCCTCCCGCGCCTCCTCGCTTACCGGTTTACTGTAGTTTTCGGCTAGCTTGGCGGCGTGAGAATTTTAGTAAAAATTCGACACCCATCTTCCTACCGTCATAGTGCCCCAATGCTTCACCGAAATTCGACGAAAAGGATACCAATTGACTCGGAACACCCCAGAGAACACATCCTTCTTGGACCGGTGAAGAGATAACGACTTTTCGGTGTTTCGATTTTTGGGATCGCCGGGATCTTGTGGTATGTGTGTATTGAGCTCGCATGTAGGATCTGGTCATCGAAAAATGTGTAGGAGACATGCCTCAAGGTCGACAAACGTGTGCTGAAATTCAATGGGCTATCATACGGCTCTCCCGAATGTTGGATCAAGAACACATCGCTACAGGACTCAATGTATCAACTCGAACTGTCCAGCGAGTTCTTGCTCACTTTCACGCTTACGGGACAGTACCGAATGAAGACAACCAACCAGGCAAACGAGACTGATCCAATAACCGACATCTTCGAGACATCGACGTTGAGGTATGTCACATCTAAGATGCCAATTGATTGTTTGATTGCTAAAGACATTCAAACTACTACAGTTTCTTCTAGGTACCATCGAGAAAGCCCCAGATTTATACTTGGACGAACTCCAAGAGATGTTGGCTGTATCAACTGGTGTTCAGATCTCGCGCTCCACTGTTTGGAGAACCCTTCGCAGGAAGGGATTTACCATGAAAAAGGTGAGCGACTGACCTACTATCTTCTGTACATAATTTTTATCCTTCTAGATTACACGGGTTGCGGCAGAAAGGTCTGCGGAAAAACGACTTGACTATCATGCGCGAATTGGTTTGTACCAGCCTGAACAGTTGGTATTTGTTGACGAAAGCTCTGTGGACCATCGTACGACTTATCGTGGCCGCGCTTGGTCAATTCGGGGCACAAAAGCACAGCGGAAGGCTTTCTTTGTGCGCGGTCGGCGGTAGGTCCATATTTCAAGTTTGTAATCATCACTAACAATTCGTAGCTTCTCCATTCTACCTGCTATTTCGCTCCATGATGGTATCTTGCATTGTGACATAGTTGAAGGCTCATTCCGTGCTGACACGTTCAAACGATTCATTGAGCGATTACTCGACAACATGCAGCCATTTCCTGGCGCAAGTTCCGTTATTGTAATGGATAATTGCCAGATTCACAAGCATCCAGACATTCAGAATCTGATTCAAGCTAGGTACGAGATTTTATAACACGGATATGTGAACGCGAACTAATGTTACACTGATTTTTGCAGAGGCATGCACTGCGAGTTTCTACCACCTTATTCCCCTGACTTCAACCCGATGACCTGCACCAAACTGTTTGGATGCGGATACATAGTTATTGTATATGTGATGCTAGACATTTGACCCGAGATTTGAGTTTTTACTATATTCCCACGGTCCAAATGCTTAGCTAATTGAGGGACATATAGACCATAGTGTCTAGTATGTATTCCTATTTTTCCTTATTTGTTCATTCACAGGTTGTGGAGAAACAAAATGATTTCTTCCAACATACTTTTATTACTACTTACAACTACTTAGCAAACCATTTTCTTAATATCTCTTTTATCCTTGAGTACTTAGCCAAGTGTCAGAGAAGCAATTGGAGCATGTGACCTCAGTTGCGAATCACCTGACTCAGATCATGTGACCTTGCACAGCATGAGTCATAATGAGTCAATATGAGTCAAAGTGAGTCAAATGAGGACTAGCCAAAGCACTGCCCCTAGACTAGCAGAATGATCATGTGACCTGCACAGCATGATTCATAATGAGTCATAATGAGTCGGCATGAGTCAGTATGAGTCATTGCCAAGCCAAAGGCTATTTTTAGCTCATTGCAAGTCATTTTCTGACAGGTTGAGTCAAAGTGAGTCAGTATGAGTCATATCTTGGCACAGCCACCTCGGAACCGAAGGTAGCACAGCCACATGTAAACTACTATATAAGGAGCACGATTCAGCCCCATTTGGCAGGTTCCCTCTTTTAGGAAAAAGGTTCCTACTTGAGTAAATCTCAACCAACGAGTGCTCACAAGTGCACCCCTCTACAAACAAACAGTGAGGCTGTGTAGAGAAGTTTCCCACGCTATAAATAGAACTACTTAGACCCAAGTTAGGAGTATACTGTATCCCTTAGGATAGGGACAGTTAGGACACCTTTAGGGAGAAAACCCCAGAGCGGGCAACTAAAGGGAATAGATCCCCAGCTAGTAGGGAGACCTAATAGTTCATTAGTACCCTGGGAAAGGGTCGAGTCGAGCACATTTAAGCTGATTGCCAACTCCTTAGTACATAATAGATTCAGTTTAGGAAAAGCTGTTCTGTGTGACTAAGTGACATGTGTGAATCAGTAAGCGAAAGTGAAGCATATTTACGCTACCTACCCAATTGAGCATTCCTAATCGACTGGAGCTAATTGGCATTTTAGGGAAGTAACCCTAGTCACTACAGAGTACCCTTCTAGCAACCCAAGAAGTTATCTAGACCATTCCCCCAACTATCCAGTGTACAATTTGTACACCACCCCAGCTGAAATCCAGACCCTCAACAGTTTGCTGAACCCCCAATCACCCTCAACCTCGTTGACGATTGACGAACAAACCACGTGCCTGATAGTCAACCCCTTTCTACGAGATTGATACTTATTTCTAGTACCAACTCGACCAGGGAAGAGTACTCTCTTCACCTCGCTAAAGGTTTACTACCCGTGGAGATAAGATTGGTTGTCTGGTAAGCATTTTCTTAGCGTTTCTACTGATCTTATCTAGAAGAAGACACCGATCGAACTGACATTCTCTGCAATGAAGTATCACCTGTGGAGGAATGGTGAATATGCTCGAATGGCGATGACGGAAATGTCGGATGAGGATATTTACATTACTCTTATGAAAGCGCTCTACACCATCACACCTGCAGACATTCGAGGATGGTATGTACATTGTGGTTACATATGATCTGTTGTCAACATAGTCTTTGTTTTTGAATTGTCATGGTTGTTGTATGAACATCTTGATTCATCGGATACTTCATTTGGTACTCATGTCTCGCCTCGACGACGGTTGGTTCAAAGTTCCAATGTGCTGCCACTGTGCACTACGTGGCTCACGATATACCTCATCGATTAGCGTCTTCATGCTATCCGAGTCTTGGTATGTAAAAACAAGGTCTGGATCTCGTAGCGATGACTGATTACTCCACTAATGAAGGACCGCATCGAACACAAGGCAAGGCAAGCAGCCAGGCAAGCAGCCACAGCCGCCACTCAGGCAGCACGTAAATATGATGGTCCGTACCCTCCCGTTCGTTTTACCCAGACCACGACCTGTCCAATACCATGCCCCCAAGACAGAGAGCCACCAGTCTCACTATTGGGGGCGACTCACTTGCTGGCCAAGTGCAAGCCTCTCAGGCTGACACAGGTAAGTTCTATTCTATCTGAAGTGCACTACTCAGTCCATTGCTTTTTAGGCAAGAGAAAGCGGGTCGGGGCTTGTGCGCGGTGTCGAGCGCACAAAGTAAAGTGCGAAGTACTTCCTGGGACCAAAGTCTGCTGCAGATGCGAACAGAGTGGGCTCTCTGACATATGTGGGCTCAATGAGACCACTGCTTGCTCTATGAAGACCAGTGCACTCCCGAGTGAGCCTCGGGTCACACAGGGCAAGCGCCGTTCCCGTGCGTCTAGTACTTCTCGGTCCAGTATTCCCCCTACCTCCCAGCGCAATGCTCATACCTCAGCCGAGTCCCAGCCCAAAGTTTCAACCAAGGACCAGCGTATACCGGAGAATATGGGTGCCTCACCTGTAGTACTAGTAGCCCCATCTGGACAGAAACGATCCACGATCCTATCAACCTTAGACGATACTCAAAATGCCTATTTGGATTCTATCGCTGAACTTGATGAAGCTTACGGTCCCACAACTTTCAACGAAGACAATGAAGCTTACGGTCCCACGACCTTCAATGAAGATGATGAAGACATGGATATTCCCATGTTCCCTGCGGAGGCGATCAGGAGTGCAGACCAACTCTTGAGTGTCATGACCACAGGGACGAGTGAACCTGAGTGTATGGATCTTGACGACGAAGGCCAGAGCGAGATGTCAAGCGAGAACTTCAATCTCGATGACGTACAGGGCTCATCTAACGATGAGGACTCTGACATTGCACTCGACAACCTTCTTCATCAACGCCGCCCTTCTAAACCTGTGGCAGCTGCAGCACCCCAGGCACGCCGAAAACACAAGCAGCAAACTGCTAAGACAGCCGCCACCTCCGATGATGATGACGGTAAGTGGCACTTGTTCTGTTGAAAGGTTTCCCCTCATCATTTTATTCACTTTTAGCCTTTTTAGCCTTTACCATTCAGTGCTCAGCCCCTCGTCCAGATGGTACACATGCTCCATTCAAGATACTGTCCACCATCACACTTACTGCGCTCCGTGACATCGTCGCTGAGAAGATGGAATGACACCCCAAGGCGGTCCGCCTCCAGTATCGTCTGGACTCTGACAAAGCAAAGCAGGCATCAACCTCGATCCATTCAAGTGATGAACTGGATATATTCATAGGACGCTTACAGGATCTCATTGTACCCGGACATCTACCTAGTGGGCGTAAGTCGACTCGCGCACCCAAGAATCCAGTCGTCCAATTTGAAGATGCAGCCTCCCTTGGAAACAGTGGCTTCTCCCGCCCTGGCAAAGGTGTAAGTAGGCTTCATTTTCTGTTCTCATGACTCCAATGACATTTTTATTTTCAGGGTGCAAAAGGTTCTAACACGACATCTGGCGTTGCTAGCAAGCAGAAGACAGCGTCTGAGTCTGTTGACCCAGAGCTGGATGGAGCTGGTCACCGTCTCAAGCTGATAAAGAAGCTCCAAGAACGATGGAAGTGCGATATTCACTCAAAGGGCACTGACAGGTGGTGCTACAGTCCGAGTGGCGGTAATGTATGTCAAACGCTGACAATCAGCAACTTATCTTTCTGGGCTATACAAATCATACGTATTCTCCTTCTACTATGATTCAAGCTTACTTTACTGATATGGCCTGGGTGTATTGATCAGATGGAAGGTCTAGCGATGATCGACGAAAAACCAGTTCGCCTTGCTCTTGAGAACGCGCCACATGCCAGGTCCTCGTCCAACCAGCAGAACGGTGCACCAATGGGACAGCCTAGCTTCCCAGTTGGATACAGATACCCTGGCTGTCCCCCCCCCATCTTTGTTTTACCACAATGGGGAGCAGGTCCACAGGGCACTGGATTGCCAGGTCAGCTGTCCGCTCAATCAGGGCTTAGTGCGCCAACATCCCAGAACGTGCACTCGGTTTCACCTGCTCCGGGTCTACTCAAGCCTGTTCCCGATCTCATCGAATGGTTCTCATATCTTGACACTCACGGTGGGAGGAATAAAGATAGAGTTGTTTACTCACAATTCGGACCTGTTCTGAGGGCGAAAGGCTTTTATCGCCTGAATCACCTCAGCCGCAAGTATATACAATTATCAGAACTCCAGGATTGGCTTGACATCGAAATTGGCACAGCGATCAATATCTTTGAGTATGCTGAGGATGATCTTGAGGCGGCAAGGGCAGGTACTTTGGTACTCCCTAGTTTTGGGACTTTTGATGACGAGTAGATTGTTTGTTTTTGATCATTGCGTCTCGTTCAATACATCATATGATTTGTCACGAAGCAGCCTCTGAGTACTCAACCTCATGAACTTGAATGCACAAAAGCATTCGTGTTCACGCATGTTCCTACAACAAATTGGTGGATCCGAGAATATGACTGTGACAAATATTGGTGGTGTATCTGAATCGGGCCATGACATTGCGTGCTATCCATGACTTTCCTCTGTGCCTCTGGGTGCGGCTTCGTTATACTGCGCTTGCACCTGCTTCAGCTCATCCTAAGTGATACTGTAGACACAGCCTGTTCCTCGTCCACCCACTCCCTCGTCTCTATGCTGATACACAGTTGCTGCTCGAGAACAGAGATTTGCCTGGCAAGCTCGTCCGTCTCTCTGATTCGACACTGCCCTGCAGCATAAAGTTACTCCTTGAGCTCCTGCAACATGAGAGCCTTTCCTTTTGCAATATGCTCTGCCTGAGTGATTTGCGAGCGGAGCACGGCAATGGTACTGGAATCTGCAGGCGGTGGTAGGTCAACCGAAGTTTCAAATATTGCGGCCAGATGATGGACTGCGAGAGAAGGGGTTATGTTGGGAAGAAGAACCCAGTGTTCTGATCCTGCAGGAGGTGTTATCTATAGCTGGATCCTTCGTACGAGCTCAATAACACATACCGCAAGATCCCGGCGATCCCCCAAAATCGAAATACCGAAATATCATTATCTCTTCACCGGTCCAAGAGGGATGCATTCTCTGGAGTGTTCTGAGTCGATTGGTATCCTTTTCGTTGAATTTCGGTGAAGCGTTGGGGCACTATGACGGTAGGAAGATGGGTGTCGAATTTTTACTAAAATTCTCACGCCGCCAAGCTAGCCGAAAACTACAGTAAGCACGCACCCCGCGCCTGTAAGCTTCCCGTGCTCCTCGCTTACCACTGCGCCACGGTTCCTTAGCCTGCGCCCCGCCCCCGCAAGCTTCCCATGCCCCTTCCCTTTCACCTCCATCATGCCCAATGTCGCCGCCTCCTTTCCTCCTTCCTCGCCGCCGCCGCCGTCGCTCGCATCCCTTTAACGGCCATACGCGATGCCTGGGACACGTTTGTGTGTCTCCTGCCCACTTTTTTATGCCGTTTTCACACTCAACATCGCCCAACCGCGCCGCCGTCGGTCTCCGCTGCTGAGCGCCACGAGCGACGCCTTTCCCCCAGTCTTGCTCACTCCCGATCCTCTCCCACCCTCTCCGCCCCTCTCTCGCCCTCTCTCGTTCACCTCCACCCATCCTTGACCCTCTCCTGTCCCCCGCCATCTCCCGCCCGTGCCTCGCCCTCTCCCGTCTCCTGCTGTCTCCTGCTGCTCTCTCACCCTCTCTTGCCCTTATCTCGCCCTCTCCCTGTGTCACCATGCCTGTTCAACACTCTCAGCGCAGTATCAGGATCAACGGCTTATCAAAGTCGATCACCCTCCACAGTTTCAATGGGTGGCGTTGCCAGACCACGGTATTGCGTGCAGTGACTCAATCAGAGCACCTCCAGGAGATTAATGAGAAGCATGCAGCTGAGATTCAAGGTATGTTTTATTGATCCTAGTGCCGTGATTCTAATCAACATGAACATGCCCAGCATTGCCGCTGGACGAGCAAGAAATGGTGCAGATCATGCTCGAAGATCAAGGGGTGGATGCTGCTGCTTCGTCATTCTACTCTCCTGACCTTGATGGCTTTGAAGATGTGAGTGAAGATAGCGAGGCTGAAGAAGGCGATGAGTTTGCAGGGTTAAGTGAAGGGTTCTCTGGATGGTACATATTCCTCTTTCTTCGTCCTCGCTTTGCTTATGAGTTTTACAAGATGTGAATCATTAGATGACTGAGATCGTCGGGATCGCATTGAGCTTTAGAGTGACCAGTGGTCCATGCAGATGCCGCAACTGGTTTCCGCGTACCTCGAATATCGCTCACGCGACACAGGCGATGGTTTCCCCCCCGAGTCCAATGAAGCTGGCAAGCTACCTCCGCCGTTTACGTTGAACGATATTGAGCTTGTCGACCTTTTCGGTAAGTCGCCATATGCCAACCGTATCGGCAATAATGTCATTGATGTTCAGTGAGGCGAAAAACAACACTTTTCATTCCTGCCAACCATGTTTTTCCTAATGAAACATTACTCACTAACGGATATCTAGGCTGTTCCCCCGCATTTCCATCTATTGCAATTTCTCTCCACACGCTTAGTGCCTTTCGCCAAGCTCATCGCGTATGCCCTCGGTTTAGCATCCAGGCACAATGCAAGGTGCTTTGTCATTTGCATAATGTGAGTTTTATTTCTTCATCATATGTCATGATTGACAGAATCCCATGTTGTTCAGGTGCCGTACCGCCCTTACCTCTCCACCATATTCTCCAACGCCTATGATGTATACCTCGAGCTCCTTCATCAAGTGGAGCAGTGCATATCGGCATTTATGCAACATGATTCTCAGGACTGGTGCCTTCGCAATGAATGCCCAGCATGCTTCTATCGCTTAGAAGATGAACCTCAACTTAGGTTCGACTGGCTCATTTCAATTGATGGTAACAATAGTCTCAAGTGATGGGACACTTCCCTTTATGGTACCGTTCCTCGTCAAGATTCCCGAGTCGTGCGCTCGACATATTGGCTTAGTGAGGAAGATGTCGATAAATTCAAGTATGAGGTTAAGTCCACAATGGTGAGCACTGACCATGTTGACAAACTGTGACTTACCTGTGGGTCTAGACAGTGCATTGTGATACCACCGAATGCCATGATGATGATTGGGACACGCAACCTGGTGGCGACTCGGACGTTTCTCGGATGTTCAACTGTGTCAACCAGTGGCGTAATGCAAGGGCTGATGTCTGTGCAAAAACTTTCAATGTATTCACCAAATCTGGGATCTTTATTGCCACATGTCATCATCGGTTTGTTCTGCTAGCATGTGATATGATCAAAAGTGGCGAACGGTAAGTTCGAGGTTACCTTTTGTACATAGTAACTAATGGTGGTTTAGAGCGAAGTATCCGTTGGCGGTTATCAATCGCCTTTTATCTGCTTACAGACCCAACGGCGGCTGTGCTTATGATATCGGATGTGCATTTGCGTCGACTGCCAACAACAGTAGCATAGCAGACAAGATTCGCACTCTCGATCTGCATTTCATGGTTGGTGCCTTTCATGGCCACGGACACAACCGCCTCTGCCAGCTTGACTGGCATCTGTTGTACATTGAGGGGATAGGCAACACCGAAGGTGAAGGTTGTGAACATGCGTTCTCTGCATCAAACGAGTTGGTGCGAAGTATACGGCATGCAACACACTTTCACCGACGCCAAGCGATAGAACAACACTTCGCGTTTTGGAATGCTGATAAATATGAGGCGCTTAGTAGGTCCCTATTGTATTTACATCCATGTTACTAATCTGTTTTTAGCACGATTCATTCACAACCATTACTGTGAAGCGAGCCAATCGGTTCGTGTTTTAACAGCGGAACTAGCACTCATCAAGGTGACATTCAATCTCACTGAGGAAGATTTTTCATGTTTCCTTCAGGAAGAACGAGCTTATCTGACTTTGCTCAAGCAGCCTCCTCTGCTGGAGCTCCTCAAGATCCAGTACACTCAAATGCTGGATGAAGTGGAAGAAAGGAGGTACGTTCTATATGGAGGAAGTCGTTTGCCTAACTACATCTATATACAGTAAGGTGCAAAACCGTTGCAATACCTAACCCCAAACTGGGGCGTGAAGCGCCCCACAATCACTTGTGGGAATTTCACTTTGCTTTGGTGGGAACAAATAAAGTACAAACCCTTAGCTACAACTTTGTCCCCAGGGTCATGTGATTTCGCTTACATACTACAAAGATACATCCATTTCAAAACATCAATATCATTGCAATAGTTTTGCACCCTTTGCTCATTACATTGAAATCAAGTGTTATTTGGTTATGTTTGATCATACAAACAAACATACACATATTAGAACCATGTCTGAGTTTAAAATAGTTCACATGCATCTTTGTTTCCAACCACAACCATCATGAGAACCATCACTCCTACTCAAAAACAAACCATCCTTTCTATGCTTGATGCTGGCCAATCTGCTCACTCTATTGCATTCACTACTGGTCTTAATGTGTCTACCATATCCAGATTACACTCCAAAGAGCGTTCTGAGCTCCAAAAAGCTACTGGAGGTCGTCCATTCAAGCTTTCCTCTGCCAATATCTGGCATGCCATTCATCTCATTTCCTCTGGAAAGGCAGAGAATGCTGTTCAGGTGACCAAGGCACTCACCAATATAGTCAACCAGCCTCTCTCTACCTCCACAGTATGCAGACAGTTGAGGAAGACAGGTATGAAAGCTGTGGTCAAGTCCAAACAGCCTCTTCTTTCAGCCAAGTATCGTAAAGCTTGTCGAGACTTTGCTTATGCTCATAAAGATTGGACTCTGGAGGACTAGAAGAAGGTAGTATGGTCTGATGAGACCAAAATCAATCACCTAGGGTCAGATGGGTGCAAGTGGGTGTGGAAAAAGGCAGGGGAAGGGCTAAGTGATAGGCTGGTAGAAGGTACAGTGAAGTTTGAAGGAGGTTCTTTGATGATGTAGGGCTGTATAACTTGGCAGGGAGTTGGCTATGCTACCAAGATTGATGGTAGGATGGATGGGGACCTTTACCTTCAGATTTTGAAGGATGAACTGCTCAATTCTTTGCAGTTTTATGATCTTGATCCTCCTGACATCATCTTTCAGCAGGACAATGACCCCAAACATACTTGCAAGAAGGTGAAGGATTGGCTTCAGGAGCAGGATTTTCATACTATGGTATGGCCTGCACAGTCTCCTGACCTCAACCCCATTGAGCACCTCTGGGGTTATCTCAAAAGAAGACTAGCAGATCATGATTCCTCTCCTAAGGGAATTCATGAATTGTGGGAGAGAGTTCAGGTTGATTGGGAGGGGATAGCAGTTGAAGAGTGTCAGAAGT
This sequence comes from Boletus coccyginus, assembly GCA_025782845.1. NCBI lineage: Eukaryota > Fungi > Basidiomycota > Agaricomycetes > Boletales > Boletaceae > Boletus > Boletus coccyginus. The sequence goes on along the minus strand of JAHZSR010000038.1, from coordinate 51,931 downwards.
TGATAGAGAGCATGCCTAGAAGGATTGAAGCAGTTATCAAGGCAAAGGGAGGCTATACCAAGTACTAATATACCCTGGAAAGCAAAAGGTACAAAACTGTTGCAATGGTATTGGTGTTTTGAAATGAATGTATCTTTGCAGTATGTAAGCGAAATCACATGACCCTGGGGACAAAGTTGTAGCTAAGGGTTTGTACTTTATTTGTTCCCACCAAAGCAAAGTGAAATTCCCACAAGTGATTGTGAGGCGCTTCACACCCCGGTTTGAGGTTAGGCATTGCAACAGTTTTGCACCTCACTGTACAGAAAAGCTTGGATGGCAGCACGTCAGACTTGCGCCACAGCTTTGAATGATGTCGCTGTCAGCGATTACCTCACCATCACCCTCAGGATGAGGCAAGCTCAATTGCGAATCGACGATGCTTACGAGATGTTGCAAAATGCCGACCAAATGGCCACGAACCTGCAACTGAGACTCGGCCTTGAATCACCATGGAAAGTCGGCGACGAAGAGTACAATAAATACAAAAATGAGGTCGGTCTGGGCAAGTATCGCACAGCACTGGACGAACTGGAAAGATTGGTCGTTATGCGCCTGTTTGAGCTGTCAAAGCTCTCGTTATCAGGAACAGGTATATGTTTCACGTTTATCCTTTCAATAGCACTAAGTTCAATGAGGATCAGGTTATAAACTCCGTCAACAAATCAGCAAGGCCCTTCAACGGCGATCTGGCGCCATCCGGAAAGCGATTCAGCGGTACAATGCTCTGGCAGCAATGCTGAGCCCACCTTGTCCTCCAGTCTCTTGGAAAGATATCACTAAGTATTCATTTTTGGGCGAGTTTGATCTCCTCTGTCATTCCCGCACTGACATTCGAGAGCATGAGTGGGCTAAGCCAGCGATTCGTGAAGCCACAACAAAGTATTTCAAACTTTGCTGTGCTAAAGAGGAAATTATTTGGCTGGATGTCAAGATGCGTCGTCTGTGCACCACCATTCATGATGAAGAGATGAAGGTGTCGGATGCTATTGCCAAACTGCTGGAAACAGATCCTCCACTTGGCCATGAACTGCAGCATTTGCACCGTGCACGCGCTGCAGTGAATTGTATTCATCTTGACCGCTTAGACCGGATTCAGAAAAAATATGGGTGTGTAGGTGTTGACCGTATTGGTATCCAGTCCGAGCTCATATCCGAGTCAATGATCGATGGGGAAGCACATACAGGCGATGATGAAGAACATCCACAGATAGCGGGGGGGGGCAAACTTGTTGATGCAAAACAACCGCAGCAAGAGGATCCTATGGCTCGTAAGTCTATTGTTTCTCTTCATGACTGATTTGAGTTATGAACTACTGTAGGCCTAGCTCGTGACATGGACGACTTGTATGACCTTTACATCAATGATCCCGGCGATGATGATCTTGTGGAGGCAGAAGAAAGTATGGCCAGACTTCAGACGATGGCGGATTTCATGTATGACATCACAGACTAGTCCCGTACATTGCAGTAGAACTTGTCGAACAAAGTGTATATATGATCGAGTATTCACTGTGATTCGAGGACAAGTACGCAATATTGTGAAGATGTCTGGATTAGACAAGTGCAACTTCATCCCGTGAAATCGAGTGAACATGTTAATATTATGTTGGTCTGGTGTCTATCGACAGCTTGCCTCATTAGACCGGTCTGGTCACCAGACTAGCTGTATGTATGTAGTGCTGCACGAGGTCATGAAGATTTCCGAGTCAAATGATTCTAACTAAGTAATCGTAATCGAGTAAATGCGCTCAGCGCTATATTTGTGACCACTGACCGCTTGCTCACCATCCGAATCGGTGCGACTTGTATGAAAGTTCCTCAGACGTGTCAATCACCACACACGCACGCCCATTTCAACTAGCTGGCTATTCTATTGTGTACAAGAGCATGATCCTTAGTGTGATCGAGCAACTCGGATATCAGTTCATCAATTACGGCCACACCGGTGCCCCAGTAGGTTTGCCTTACTTTGAATATATATGGTTGTAACACTGTCTCACCCTCTTTCTCTTCTCTCACGAATCAATATGGTCATCGTTCGGACTCGGGCACAACAAGCTGAAAAGCCTGAGGTTGCAGACACAAATAATCGCTTCATGGCCATGCAACTGGCTTCCATCCTTGCTTCCCCATCTGCAAAGGATTATAACGACGGCAAACGACAGGCAGTGATCCGTTCACTTCTCAGATACGGTGTATACGAGGATGACACACACCATCACACAAGGACGCCTGGTGGCCTGCATCCCTCCTGTGTTTACTTCAATCCACCAACTCAGGATTATAATGGGACGCCATTACTCGACCAAACCACGGGCGATTTATTTGATGCAGTACGTCCAACATCCAGCACGATTCATACGTTCGAACTACTGACGCTCTATTAGCTTACCTTACAAGACCGTCTTGACGGCGGTATCTCCCTCCTCATTAGGTGTCCAGGCTTTGAAGTGCCACCTGATGTCACGGCTGACCAACTCGACGTAGATATCTATGTAACCCCTCGTGAGCTCTTTCTCAACAAGTGTGTCAACAATGACACTGTAAGACTTGTCGAAGCCTCGGTCCAGGTCTTCCGTCAAGATTTTGCACTCCCCCACTTGCAACGCTTCACTGAATAGTGCAAAGTAGAATCTGTGGTTCCTCCAAAGCGACGTGGTGAGTCACCAATGCCACCACAATATTTTTCTGACTCTGACATGTATAGCATCTGAGGAACATGTCTCCTCCCATGGCCCTGGACATCTGCCGGCTCCGTTGAGCCCTGGCCCCTCACGGACTCAGCTTGATCCTGCCATCAGGGTCATGAACACCGAGGACGTACATGTGTCAACCACAATATTGGATACTCAGAAGGTGGACCAGATGCGTCAGCGTCGTCAGCGACGGCCTGCAGAGGCATTCTTGTTCTCTGCGGGCCAAGATTCTACAGAGCCAATCCCCCCCCCAACTGGTGCTACATCGGCTCCTGGTCCCCCGCTTATTAGTTTCGGCGCAAACACTGATGCCGTACTGGACCGTTTCAGTCTCGGGGATAATCTTCTACCACATCTGCACACTCTTGTTTCAAGTGTTCGCAGTAGCCGCTGGGAGGCAAAATTGAGATCTACTTCATAGAACCTGAGTTATGAGCAAGCGACAACATTGACCAAGGCTGTTCTCACCGATGTCAAGGGTAATTCTTCCATTTTATATCAGGTAATCATTCTGATGACTCTCGATCCTGACCTTGCGACTAACCGGCCCATCGCAGGCCCCAACACCTTCCTCCTTTGGCACGACTGTCTATGTCCTTGCCGGCATGCTGTTGGCATGCATGCTCTACCTTTTATTCCTTATATTTTTCTAGTAGAATACCCACCCTGCCAATCCATTAACTCAATATATTCATTCGCCGCTCTCCATGAACAGTTAAATATCGCAGCAAGTCATACTCATCTTGCTGTTGCATTGTGCTGCCTCTCACCATGGCCCGCCAGGTCTCCCGCACATTTTATGTTGACAAGACCAAGAAAGCACGCGTCCAACCGCCCAGTCGCCAACGGGCCAAAATCATACTCAGCCGTGAGGCCCGCCGCCTTTTGATGCTTGGTAGACAAGAGAAGTCCCGACGACTCCACTCTGACCTTGATGAAGCCTGGAAGAAAGTTGATGAGATGACCACCACGATCGCCACCAAGCACGGTCGAAGCATCCGACGTGTTCAGTGCGAACTTCACTTGGGCCATGCCAAGTTCAAAAATAAGCGGACGAAATTGAACGCGTGGAATGCATTCTGCTGGAAGAAGCGTTGCGCTGACCGTGCTAATAAATCCAACGACGGAGAGAACGGTATGTATCATTTTTGGACTACTTGACATGTTATTCAACTACTGACGTGCTACGAATAACAGGATCTTCTAGGCGTGATATCCTACCTGACCTCATCAAGAGCAATAGGGTTGAGTATCACACCCTCTCTGTGGACAACAAGGAGAACCTCGTCAAGGAGTACAGCGAGTTCAAGGCCAATAAGGCTGTCGGCCAGCGTATTACGGCACGTGCGAAGATCAATGATGCGACGAATATGTTGAAGGCGATTGAGGATGAGGTATATCCCACGGCACTATTAAGTAATGATTAAACTCATGGTCACTTTTAGCTCGACAACCTCAGGTACTGCACGGAGATTGAGGCCATTCTGTACGCCTTACGTGGGACGACTGACCTTCCCCTTCGTGGGATGGCCTTTGCCACTGAAGGAGTCTCTGGATTCATGGGATCCATTGTTGGAATGGAGCCACACACACTCGTCAGCAAGTTGGAAGGTTTTGCTGTTCAGGGTCTGACTGGTAAGCATGCTCACTTCACATACTCAGCATCCATGACACCAATCACAGGCACGGCTAAAAATTACAAAGATAGTTTATCAGAACTTCGCAGCGAGATTCGCAAGATCATAAATGTCAAGCTGCATACGTGCTAAGTGGTACTAACATACACAAACTTATGACTACTCTTCCAGGTGATATCACTAAGGACCCCAAAGCCACCATGCAGTGGACCCATTACTTCCGAAATGTTGTATCGCGTTACCAAGTGGTTATCAAGGACTGGCCCTCAACCATGCCTTTTGCTAACCTCAGTGTTGCATCAAGCTCATGTGCGGAACTCAAGATGTTATTTCGGAAGTGGGAAGTGGGCACAACTCACTGGAAGTCAATAACCGAGGAAGAGTTTGAGGCACTTAGACAAGAAAGGAATAGACAGATCGAGAACGGTGCAATTCAGGAACCTACACATTGCCCCCACTCTGACAAAGGAAAAAAGCGTGCTGTGATAGACACTTCAACATCTAACAATACTCGTCATCGCAAGAAATGCAAAAGGACAGCAACAGTCGAGGACAATGACGACGACAGTGAGGGGCCACAGGATGAAGGTTTGGAACTCCATTTGCCATTTTGTAACCCTGAATTGACTTCACAGGAGACCCTGATGGGACGTCCAATGATAACTCCTCTGCAGCAGGCGCCATGTCTAGCGGGATCACGACATCAACAGGGATCACGACCACAAGAGACACCACACCAGCTTCAGGCAGTGCCATGCCAGAAGGAAGGAACATGGTTCCCAGCGCCAGCAGCACCACACCAGCCACAAGTAACACCAAGCCAGTGCAGAGCAATGCTATGCCAGCCACAAGTAACACCAAGCAATGTCTTGTCAGCACCCACAGGGACAATTAGCAGTGGTGGCACCAATCGAGATGTTACACCATCAGGTAACACGGGCGTGCGTGTTGGGGATTTTAGCGAATTGCTCGATGACTTAGAGCAAGAGATCCTTGCATTCGATGGAGCGGACACAGAACTCTTCGAATGAATATTCAAACATAGAAATACCTGCGTAAAAGGTATATCTACATAATCTTGAGTAATTCAATGAAGTTCGTATGCTGAAACAACGTACCCATCACGGAGGCACTGTGCACGAATACAAATTGAGGACAGAACGGTGAGAGAGGATGATAACTAAAGAACAAGTCCAGAGCATCGTACAAGCACCCAGAGGAATGCGCAGGGAGAATGGGGAAAGGGGACAGGCGATGGCGAGATGAACGAGACAGGGCGGAGTGGCGGAAGATGGCAGAAAGGGGCAAAACGAGGGCAGGAGAGGACAAAATGGGAGTGTGAAAGGACAGGATGGGGACGAAAGACCTGTTGGGATGCTCCTTGATGGACTTCCCGTTCTTCTCTTCGTACGGTGTCTCTTCCACTGCAAAGAGGACAAGAGGAGAGCGGGAGAGGGCGGGAGAGGCAGGGAGAGGGTGAGATAAGGGCGAGAGAGGGTGAGAGAGCGGTGGGAGACGGCAGAAAATGGGAGAGGGCGAGACACAGGCAGGAGATGGCAAAAGAGTGGCAGGAGATGGCAGGGGACAGGAGAGGGTCGAGGGTGGGTGGGGGCGAACGAGAGAGGGCGAGAGAGGGGCGGAGAGGGTGGAAGAGGGTCGGGAGCGAGCAAGACCGGGAGAAAGACGTCACTCATGGCGCTCAGCGGCGGAGACCGACGGCGGTGCGGTTGGGCGATGTTGAGTGTGAAAATGGCGTAAAAAAGCAGGCAGGAGACACACGAACATGTCCCAGGTGTTGCGTATGGCCGTTAAAGGGATGTGAGTGACGGCGGCGGTGGCGAGGAAGGAGGAAAGAAGGCGGTGACATTGGGCACGATGGAGGTGAAAGGGAAGGGGCGTGGAAAGCTTGCGGGGGCGGGGCGCAGGCTAAGGAACTGTGGCGCAGTAGTAAGCGAGGAGCGCGGGAAGCTTACAGGCGTGGGGTGCATGCTTAAACCGGTAAGTGAGGAGGTGTGGGAGGATTCCCTTGCCGAGTGGTACCAGGCCGTCTTGCCGCACCCTCCCTATGATAGCTACGGTCTTTACCAAGTTATAAGTCTAGGATTTGGGGTAATATTTATTGCTGGTGTTGGCAGAATTTAGTAATCAAGCCTAATTATACTGGGCGACATGTAAGTGCACCTGTTATAGTAAGGCTCACTATTCGGGAACCATAGGTGAAGGAATTTTGGTCGGATGTGTGTTATTGCATCACGACCAACCCCCTAGCCTTGCATATATTTTTGTGACATTGTGACCACGATCAACATCACACGAGAATATGCACCCGAGCACGGCCTTATCAGAGCTTATAAGACCCTGTTAATGCATTGACCAAACAATGACAGGCTGATAATGCTGACACGAAAAGTGCAATCTTGCAGTGCTTTGATGTCGTCCTTGTTTACTGATCTCATTATTGATAAGACAATACAATATTAGGGGTTTCCCACAAGGGCTTGTAAGCCCTTGTGAGACACTGACATTATTTCGGAAGTCCAACTTTTATCAAACAAGTGAAAATCTTATGCTACTTGGGAACTGCTGCAAGCAAGGCTGTAAGTAAACACCTTGTATCTCATCTTTTCAGACACCATCACCATCACTTTTGCGGTCTCGAGATCTGCTCACTTGACCAGCCTTCTGGTCCACGTGGGGCGTTTGTTCAGTCGACGGCGCTGCGCACGTGCTACCTCATCGCACAAGTGCAGTCCAAGCACACCCACCCACCTCACAGCACTGTCGCGTGAGTGCACGAGCATGTGAATATACAGACCATTGTGTCTGTGTACATTCACGTGCTCGCTCATTCACCCACCTTTGCCCATCCTGCACCACACACGCCCACGGCAGTTTGAGCGGTATACTGGGCTTCAAGAGGGCTGCTTGTGTCACCTCCCCCACCCCATTGTTGCACGAGCACACACACATGCCTGTGCCCCTTCGCTTGTCGCCCACCTTGCCGTCACATGAGACCCAAAAAAGCCTGGGCTCAGACCTGAAAACATTGATCACTCACTCCGAGTCCCTGTGAGTCACAGTGGCGCTGTACAGCCTTGCCCACAGTAGGTTACATTATATCCACAGATCTGCTCCACTCTCCCCCGTTGAACTCTCCACTGGTTAGGTACCCACCTTGCCGTCGCACGAGACCCAAAAAAGCCCAGGCTCGGGCCCAAGCCCACTGATCATTGACTCTGAATCCCTGCAAGTCACGGCAGTGCTGTACACCCCGTTGAACTCTCCACTGGTTAGGTACCCACCTCGCCGTTGCACGAGATCCAAAAAAGCCTGGGCTCGGGCCTGAGCCCACTGATCATTGACTCCGAATCCCTGCAAGTCATGGCAGCGCTGTACAGCCCGGCCCGGGCCCATAGTAGGTTACATTGTTTCTTGCTCCGGGTCTACTCTGCCCCACTGAACTCTAACTCTCTGCCAGTTAGGTAACATTGTACATAATTGTCATACTATGACTGCATTCAGGGTGAGCTGAGACCTCCGGGACTCCAGGACTACTCTTAGCCACATTGGCTCGGATCATTCAAGTTGCGCTTACTTATAGGTTCAACGCTTGATGGTCTGAATCTCAAATGTACGATATCTCCTCCCCTATTCTTATCCCAGGTGAGTCTGTCAGTTTAACTTATTTATGACTCGATTTACTCTTATTCTGGTGAGTTGCTCATTTGTAAACTCGTGACCGACACCTGTCATGTGATGCGCCGCATGTGCGCACTCAATAGTGCCACAGTGCCACTCACCATCCCGCGATCTGTTTGTTACTTGATCTTTTCTACTCCCCCATCCTTATCTCAGGTGAGCCCGCTAGTTTGGTTTATTTATGACTCAAATTGCTCTTGCTCTGGTGAGTTGCTCGTTGTTTAAACTTGTGACTGACACCCGTTATGTGATGCATCACGCATGCACTCAGTAGCGCCGCAGTGCCTGGGCCACTCATCATCCTGCATTTTGTTCGTGCAACTGTGGGGCTGCACTGTCAACACACACTCATCTCACTACCTTGGACTTATCATAGTGTACATGCAGGCTTGTATTCTTAGTTGTCAATGTAATTTTATGCTGTTTTTTCACCAGACCAAGTGTGACACTTGCAAACTCATTTTCAACTATCATACATACACTGTTGTACCAAATTGATAAGCCTTTGCAACCACCCACTGTCCGACACTTATTTTCCAAGTGACCTACCATTATAAAGGATTACACTACTTATGCTGACGCACTGGACCGAGAATTGATGTCCATTTTTGTCGAGCCGCACAAAGTGTGTCATTACTAATAGTCTGATACTTATTCTCCATACAACCTACCGTTATAAAAGGTGATACTACTTAGCATAAGGCCCCAGCCCGAGAATCAATGTCCACTTTCGTCGAGCTGTGCCTAGTGTGTTATTATTAACAGTGTGATCCTTATTTTCCATAAGACCTACTGTTTTAAGGGATTAAAAGGTCTTATCAGACCAGCACCCAATGACTTAGCATATACATATTTCTTATCTTAACAGGTCCTTATAAGACCTTGAAAGAAAATCCTAAAACTCGTGATGTGAGTGAGGTGCATTCCCGGGAGTGGTGTGTCTGAGTCTTGTTGCAATTGATATCCCACCTGGCAGACACTTCTAATCTATCATCCCCATAGGAAGCTTATAGAGTGGTGGCTGGATAGCGAGTCTGGCATGCTATATAATACTACTGTCTTCAATTTTCCCATAAGTGTTACAGTTTTTCTCCTTTCCCCTCGTCTTTACCTTTACCTTTTCCCTCGTCAAGTATACCTCTTCATGGGTCTCTCGCGGACAATATGGGATGCGGGCCTTTTACTGATTTCCCCTTTTCACTCTATGTTTGTACTTCTTTGATCTTTTCCTTTTGTTCTAAGGATGACTATCTCCTCGGCTGATTCTCTTATGTCAGCCACGTAGTTCCTATCTCTCCCCTCATGTTACTGCAGATGACGTGTACGATTATATCATCATTCTCTTACCTTCTTCTTTATTCCACGATGACGCATCCTGCAGTACATATACTTACCTGTCGTATACCTGTATTCTCCATTCTTGTTCTACGCAATCATAGCGTACTCTTGGATCCTGAAGTCCGATTGACTCAGAACCTTCATCCTTCGTCAACACTAGTAACTCCCTGCAGTCCAATTGACTCAGGCCCTTGTCTCTTGTCACCCAAGGAGTCTATTCGACTCATACCTTCGTCCATCGTCCTTCAAGAACCTTAGATCCTAGTACTTGCTCTGATGTAGAGTCTCTTCGTGAGTACCTCCAGAGAAGTAAACCCTCGAGACTTTCTTTGTGTATGCTTCGCGTAACAAAAGAACGAGAATTATCTTTCGTCCCTCCTATTCAGGAGTAGGATACCCCCTCTTGCAACATTTCATCCCACTCTAGTTGTACCCTCCGCTCACACTACGGGCTGCCACCTGACGACAACTCCTCTGACATCGACGTCGACTTCCAAGACTCCAAATCCGTTGAAACCCCTTGTGCCACTGTGAACCCATACCAGGCCTTAATCCCTGTATCCCCTCGATCACCAGGAACCCCTAGACAATCTCGCACCCCAGCACCCCCTCGTAACCCCAGTAAACCTACTCCCATGTCTCGCGCCCCCACTGAACTCAAAGCGGCCCTCCCCGCTGACTTTTCGGGAGAACCCTCCGATGCTATGCGATGGATCAAAGCCATGCGTGCATACTTCGCTATTAACAAAGACATTTACATCCTCGATTCTCAGTGCATCATGACCACATTGAACAAAATGAGTCAAGGACGCGGAGTCTCCTTCTCCGAAATGTGGTATGACAAGATGGCTGACGTCCACGCTGATCCTCTGGACCGTACTTTCGACAAATTTGCCAAAAACTTTGAATCCATGTTCTTCCCCTTCAACACCAAAGCCACCGCCCACCACGAACTTTCGAAACTCACGCAGAAGTCTTTTTGCCGCCCTGATGGAGTCCATGACGACGGATTCCAAAAATACATCACCGATTTTCAAAACCTCTCCGCCCGCGCAGGTATCACTGACGACGTCACCCTCATTGACCAATTCTCTTTGGGGCTTGACCAACAATTGGCAACTATGATTCTTTTCATGGCAACAATTCCCACCACCGTTAAGGAGTGGATCGAGAAAGTCAAGACGTTTCATGTGCAGAAGATGTGCATCCTTGCCTTGAAAGGCGGCAGGCCTTCTATATTCACTCGCCCATCCTCCTCTCGTGACCCCAACGCAATGGACGTTGACGCCATCACGATCGCCAAGTTGAACCCCCAGGAATGTGCCAAGTGCATCCGTGAAGGCTGATGTTTCCATTGTCGCAACATGGGATATAATGCCAACCAGTGCAAAAATCCTTTCACTCGCTCACCTCGTCCTCTGACCACTTGTCCCCAGAACATTCGCGCCACTGACACTACTTCGGCCACCCCCGCTGCTACGACTTCATTCTCCCCCACCACTACGACTACCACCCCCTCCGAACTCTCCTCCTTCGTCAACTCCCTTAAGACCCAGGGAAAGGACGAAGGGGAGATCCTCCAAGTCCTCCAAATGTATTATGAGGACTCGACACCCACTAAAGAAGAAGTCTCTGTTTTGAATATTAATCAGGATTTTTGAACCAGGGAGTCGCATCGATATCTTCTTCCCTCGATATCCACCATGTACTTGTAGCACCTTGAAATGAACACACTCTTCGTTTCCCCATAAAACTACTAGTCAGTAACCAAACCGTCGTCACCACCGCCCTCATTGATTCTGGTGCTACTGGAAATTTCATAGACCTAGGACTTCTTTCCCACATGAACTTCCCTATGATACACCTTCCCAACCCTATCGAAGCCTACAATGTTGACAGTACTCTCAACAGGAGAGGTACCATTTTGTGGAAAGCCAAACCCCTTGTCCACATCACCAAATGACCCGAACATCTTGAACTCATGGTTGTTTCTCTCAAACAGAAACAAATCATTTTAGGCATGCCTTGGCTAAAATCTCGAAATCCTCAGATTGACTGGGCCTCTCACACCCTCTCCTTCCCTCGCATTCCTTTCAGCTCTCCCCCTGTAGAAGAACCTCCCCGACGGTATCTCCTTCACCTCCTCGACCTTGATGTTGATCAAGAAATCTCCTCCTTATTTGCTGAACGTTATCCCAATGGGGTTGATGCATCTCCTAGTGAGTACCACCCCCAAAGCGAAATGATTAACAAGATCACCCTGTCCACCAAACTCGCACAAGAAAATATACCACTCGAAACCTCGCTCCCTCCTTGGTGCAAAGACTTTGAAGATGTCTTTTCCGAAAAGACGTATAATCAACTCCCGCCACATCGCTCTTTCGATCACACCATAGAACTTAAACCGTCTTTCGTTCCGAAAATTGCCAAAGTATATCCTCTTAACCCAAAGGAACAAGACGCATGTCACGCTTTTATTGATGAACACCTCAAGATCGGACGTATCATCCCGTCTAAATCTCTCCAAGCCGCACCCTTCTTCTTTGTCCCTAAGAAAGACGGATCTCTTCGTCCTTGTCAGGATTACCGGTACCTGAACTCCCACACTGTCCACAATGCATACCTGCTCCCCCTTATCCCTCCTCTTATCAATCGGATGAAGAACTCCACTTGGTTCACAAAGTTCGACATTCGTTGGGGATACAACAATGTTCAAATCAAGGAAGCAGACCAGTGGAAGGCCACGTTTGTCACTCCTTATGGACTGTTCGAACCCACCGTTATGTTCTTTGGTTTTTGTAACACCCCTCCCACCTTCCAGGCCTTTATGAACCATGTCTTTGCCAACATGATTGCTGAGGGCTGGCTCGAAGTCTACATGGATGACCTCAGCATTCATACTGATGGTGATCTCGCTCTCCACCATGAACACACTCAATGTGTTCTCCTTCGTCTTCATGAGCCCAACCTCTCCCTCAAGATATCGAAATGCACTTTTGATACCCCTTGCATTGAATTCCTCAGTATGATCATAGGCCAAGGACAAGTCCGGATGGATCCTATCAAGACTGCTGCCATCCATGACTGGCAACCCCCTACTTCTGTCAAGGGCATCCATTCCTTCCTTGGATTCGCCAATTTCTACTGGAAGTTTATTTCCAACTTCTCCAACACCATCGCCCCCCTCACCTTGCTTACTTGCAAAGACCAACTGTGGCTTTGGACCCCCCTCCAACAATGTGCCTTCGAGTCACTCAAAACCACCTTCTCCACCTCTCCTGTCCTGGCCATCCCTGATGTCACTCGTCCTTTCTCTATCATGACTGACGCTTCCCTTCTTGCCGCCAGCGCAGTTCTTCTCCAAGCTGACACCAATGGAGATCTCCATCCTTGCACTTACTTCTCTCACACGTTCACTCTTGCCAAACGTAATTATGACATTTATGACCGAGAACTCCTCGCTGTCATCCTCGCCCTCTCCGAATGGCGATATTACATTCTCGGTACCACCCATCCTATCACAGTGATCACAGACCATAAGAACCTCTCCTACCTCAAGGACCCACGTAAACTTTCCCGATGACAAGCCCGCTGGTCTTTTTTTCTACAAGACTTTGACATTCTTTGGAAAGTCCTCCCTGGCACCCAGATGGCCCCTGCCGATGCTCTCTCTCATCGTGACCCTGTTGACACTTCCCAAGACAATATTGACTCTTCCATCATCCCTGACCCTGTAGTTATTAATGCCTTGGACCTCGCCTTAGCTTCTCACATCCGGAACTCTTCGTCTTCTGATCCCCTTGTTCTTCGTGCCCTCACCAATCTTGATGACGGCTCACCCTTGTTTCCTCGTTCCTCTCTTTCGGACTGGTCTTTCGATAATGGCCACCTTTATTTCCGTGGTCGTATGTATGTTCCTCCTTCATCTCGTTCCGCTTTGCTTCTTTTGATTCATTCCTCTCCGCTTTCGGGCCACTTGGGTCGTTTCCACACGAAAGCCATTCTTGAATGCGATTTTTGGTGGCCTGGTCTTTCTTCTTTTGTTTCTCATTTTGTCGCTGGTTGCTCCGTCTGCCAACAAAACAAGGTCCTCACCCACCCGACCACTCCGCCCCTTCTCCCCATCTCCTCTTCATCTTCTCTTCCGTTCCGCCAACTCTCCGTCGATCTTGTCACCGATCTCCCCCTCTCCAATGGTTTTGATTCCTTGATGGTCTTACTAAGGGGGTAATTCTTGCTCCATGCTCAAAAATGGTTGATGCCAAAGGGATCACCCAACTCTTTTTTGACTTTGACTTCAAATGTTTCGGCCTCTATGACTCCATCATCTCCAATCGAGGCCCACAATTCGCTTCTGCCTTCACAAGAGAGCTAGCTTGCCTCCTCAAATATGACGTCCGCCTTTCCACTGCCTATCATCCCCAAACTGACGGACAAACTGAACGAGCCAATCAGGAGATTGAGACGTATCTTCGTATCTTTTGCGCTCATAACTCACATGATTGGGCTAAATTCCTAATCTCCGCTGAGTTTATCCACAACTCTGTTCCCCACAGTTCCACTAAGGTTTCTCCATTCTCCCTGCTGTACAGCTACAAACCTCGCTCTTACCCTGCTCTCGGCAAAACATTTTTACCTGCATTAGAAAATCGCTTATCATCTCTGGAACATGCCTGAAAAGAAGCTCTCGCTGCACATGAGTCCGCTTGTCGGATCATGATATCCCGTTCTTCGCACAAGTTCTTCCCCTGGAAAGTAGGCGATAAGGTGTGGCTTGAAGCCACTCATCTCCATCTCAGATACCCTTCCTGCAAACTCACCCCCAAACGTCATGGACCATTCAAGATCTCCCAGGTCCTATCTCCTCTCACTTACCACCTTCGCCTCCCTTCCACATGGAAAATCCATGACGTGTTCCACGCCACCCTCTTATCACCCTATCGCCAAACTGAAGCACATGGTCCCTCCTTTCCCCAACCTCCGCCAGACCTCATTGATACTGAAGAAGAGTACGAAGTCGATCATATCATGTCTCATAAAGGATCTCAAGGTCGCCGCTTGTACCTGACCGCATGGAAAGGATACTCTTCAGCTGAAAATACGTGGGAACCTGAGAATAATCTCCGCCATGCTCCTGCCATTCTCTCGTCTTATAAACAGACCCATCATTTATCCTAGTCCCCATTCTTTTCTTCCTCCTTTCTACTTGGGAAGCAGCGTCTCTTTGTGAAGTATCCTTCCGATCTATGTTCTTTGACGATTTCCTCTTCTTCAATAACCAATATGTCATTTGTTTCTTCTTTTGCTGCACCTTCTTCATCTCCTTCTTCTTCTTTACATTCTTCCCCACTTCATTCCAGGCGTGTCTCACCTACCTTGCTACCCATCTCTGCCGCCCATTCGCTTTACGCTGCCATTCTCGCGAACCCTGTTCTCCTTCGCGCCATCGAGGCCCTCCCTTTATATGATGAAGACGTTGTCATCCAGGAACTAGTCCACCTCTTTCATGAGGTATCCGTCACTCAGTTGTATCATTTTCAGGCAGCTTCCAGCGACCTTCCTGCTGAATTTGGTGCTCCCCTTCGTCTTCACCTGGCCGAACTTCCCCGGCGAGTGTTATCTATTCTTCATCTCTACGGTTTTCATCAATATGTTGAACGTCTCTCCCCTTCCATCATCTACCCCACCTTTCGTCGCATCTACCTCTCCTTACCCATGACTGATCGTGACCGTTACCTTGAACGAGCTCAACTGCCCGCCATCGCGGATTCTCCTCCTACTCCCATACTTTCCATTCCCTCCCACACCCCTGCTCTTATTACGAGGATTCATTCCTCCGCCTCTTCCTCCTCTTCCTCCCTGTCTTCCCCCACCATAGTTGAGGAAGCTCCCAAGCTGGTAACATGGTCCACCGCAGTGGAGGCTATCCACCGCCATCTCCCTGATGGCAGCCGAGTCTTGTCTTCGCCTACCCACGTCATGCCCATCCACCCTCTGTTACGTGAAGCGTACACAAAGAGGAGACTCGAGGGATTACTTCTCTGGAGGTACTCACGAAGAGACTCAACGTCAGAGCAAGTACAAAGGACAAAGGTTCTTGAAGGATGTGGTATGACTGCCTGAGTCAATCGGACTGCAGGGGTTTCACGAGGGAGACTAAGGACGAAGGACTGAGTCGATCGGACTGCAGGAATCAAGAGTACGCTATTATTGCGTAGAACGAGAATGGAGTACAAGTACACGACAAGTAGGTATAGGTACTCGAGGACGCGTCATCGTGGAATATCCAGGAAGGCAAAGGAATGATGAAGTAATCGAATGCGTCATCCGCAGTAACACGAGGGGAGAGATAGGAACTACGAGGCCGATGTAAGAGAATCGGCCGAGGAGATGATTGTTCGTAGAACAAAGAAGAAATCAAAGAAGAAGAAACGAAGAATGAAACAGACTAATGATGAGTAACGCTACGTCCCATATTGTCTGCGAGAGTCCAAGGAAACGATATACTTGTCGAGGAAAGCAGAAAAGATAAAGGCGAGGGAAAAGGAGAAAAACCGTAACATTACCCCCTTCATACAATCGAACTCCAGGTTCGATAAAGAGTCCATCAGGTAGTCGCGTCGGGAGGGAGAGAGGAAGGGCCATAGAAAACGGTGGATTGTTCATATGATAACACCTCAAATGGACAGTCATCCGCCAGATGTCCATGTTGATAGCAATGGCCGCATACTTGTTCAGGGCAAAAGCGGCGTCCATGTCCCCAATGATGGCAAAAGTCGCATTGTGTGCGAAGGCAAGCGGACTGAGGATGGCCAGGGGCTGATTGGTGGCAATACGGGCAGGAGTAATCGGGACAATCCTTTCGAATGTGGCCGAGACGATGACACCAAAAGCACTCGGTGAGGGTAGAAGCGGGGCGATGAGGGTGGATCGGCATGACGTGAGTAGGTGAGGATAGAACTCTGCTACCATCCGGGAGATGGCGGTGAATTGCTTCCACTGCATTGGACCACGTTACCAGCTCGGGGGCTTCCTCGACAGTGGTGGGGGAAGATGGGGAGGAGGAAGAGGAAGAGGCGGAGGAATGGATTCGTGTGATAAGAGCTGGGGCGCGGGAAGGAATGGGTAGTATGGGAGTAGGAGGAGGGGAATCCGCGACGGTGGGTAGTTGAGCTCGTTCGAGGTAGCAATCCCGATTAGTCATGGGTAAGGAGAGATAAATGCGATGAAAGGTGGAGTAGATGATGGAGGGGGAGAGACGTTCAACGTATTGGTGGAAACCATAAAGATGAAGAATGGATAAAACTCGCCGGGGGAGTTCGGCCAGGTGAAGACGAAGAGGAACGCCAAATTCAGCAGGAAGATCACTGGGGGCTGCTTGAAAGTGATATAACTGCGTGAGGGAGACTTCATGGAAAAGGCGAACTAATCCTTGGGTGATGATGTCTTCATCATAGAGGGGGAGGGCCTCGACGGCGCGGAGGAGGGCGGGAGTGGCGAGGATGGCAGCGTAAAGTGTATGGGCGGCGGAGATGGGTAGCAAGGTAGGCGAGACACACCTGGAATGCAGCGGGGAAGAAGATAAAGAAGAAGAAGGAGATGAAGAAGGAGCAGCAAAGGAAGAAACAAATGACATATTGATTGTTAAGGAAAAGGAAGTCGTAAAAGAACATGTATCAGGGGGGTACTTCACGAAGAGACGCCGCTTCCCAAGTAAAGAGGAAAAGAATGGGGGATCAAGATAAATGATGCATCCGTTTATAAGAAGAGAGAACAGCAGGGGCATGGCGGAGATTAACTTCGGGTTCCCACGTATTTTCGGCCGACAAGTATCCTTTCCATGCAGTCAGGTACAAGCGCCGACCTTGTGATCCTTTATGAGATATGATGTGATCGACTTCGTACTCTTCTTCGGTATCAATAAGGTCTGGCGGAGGTCGGGGAAAGGAAGCACCATGTGCTTCGGTTTGGTGATAGGGAGATAAGAGAGTGGCATGGAATACATCATGAATTTTCCATGTGGGAGGTAGACAGAGGTGGTAAGTAAGGGGAGATAGGACCTGAGAAATCTCGAATGGTCCATGACGTTTGGGGGCGAGTTTTCGGGAAGGGTAGCCGAGACGGAGGTTGGTGGCTTCGAGCCATACCTTATCGCCTACTTTCCAGGGGGAGAACTTGCGCGAAGAATGGGTGATCATGATCTGACGAGCAGACTCATGAGCAGCAAGAGCTTCTTTTTGGGCGTGTTCCAGGGATGATAAACGATTTTCCAAAGCAGGGATGAACGTTTTTCCGAGGGCGGGGTAAGTGCGAGGTTTGTAGCCATAGAGCAGGGAGAAGGGAGAGGTTATCATAACCATGCAAATGGCGACGAATCAAATTCGTTCTTCATCATACAATAGTCAAGATTGCCGAGACGCTAGAAAACCTTCTTAATCCTCTAAGGGGTCTTCGCATTAGTACATGTGCCAGACATGTAGAATCGTAGAGTCGAGAATCTAAGTGTCGTGATTTTCGTAAGTGTGTCTATGTCCTGTTAAGCTTTGTTGTGAGACAAAGGACTTCTTCTTCAAACCAGTTGATGAAGGGGATGTCAACCCGAAGGAGAGCACTAGTTCATCTTGTGTATGGGTTATCATTACCATGCCAATGGTGACGAATCAAATTCGTTCTTAACCATACGACAGACAAGACTAAATGCGTCCTTGTGGTTTCTCAAGAAGAATTGCTTCTTCTAGGGGAGAGACAATGTCGTAAGATGCGTAAGTCATGAGGGGTGACAAGAAGTCGTGTCGAATAACAATGCAGATGTCAATGAAGATTTGTTTGTTCAGAGAACTGGTGATGATGAGATGATCACGGTGGAGTAAAGAACGTTAAGAATTCTGTGGGAAGAGATTTTCAGTAGTCACGGTGACAATCGTCGAGATGATACTCTCAACTGTGATTACAATCACAATCCTGTTACCATCATCGATACCAAGAATATAGATTCTTCTGAGTTTGCGAACCACAGGGTTCTTGATGTTCGATGTCATGACTTGGGAGGGGAATACTTCATGTCCTAACAAGTTATGTTTGAATGCGTGAGCATACTTGCGATTTTCTTCAGCAAGACTTGTTCTAAGTTCTATCTTCAAAGAACAAATGAACTGAGTGACAACTTGTGTCCATATGAATTTTGTCATGAGACGAGGTACGAGTCTTTGGACAAGGTCCTGCCAGAGGTTTGCTTTAGATGTTGTACTTCATCTGAAGTTTGTAATCAATATGATAATACCAGATCAGGCACAATGATTGTGAGTCAAGCGGAAACGGGGATTCGTCGGATGACAAATGCTAGCGGGATTTTGCAAGCTTCTTGTTTATCATTTGCGATGAATGCGTCGTAAGCGTGAGACTGAGTTCTGTCATGAATATCGCGAGTTCAGACCAGTGAAACTGCGATGGTTTGGTGTCTGGTCTATCATGTGTTTCGATGTGGGTATCAAAGAAACGTCATGAGAGATTAGACTTTTCTTGAGGAGAAGTGTGTTTAGCACTTCGTAACGATTATTGGAGGAAAGGTGTAGAGGAAATGAAAGGGGAAGTGGAATGAAGTGTTGATATAGCCTCAACCGAGCTTCAGACTAGCTAAAGACTCCACTTGGCTGTAGATGTGATTAGGATTACAGTCAGTGTTAACATATGAGTCGAAAGTGAGAAATGAAAGTGAAAATGAAGAGCGAGGTATGAGAGCATAGGACAATTCTTCAGAATACTTCTGTTTTCTTTTCTTCTAATGTTCAAGCCTTGAGATCGTGAGATTGTATTTCTTTTCAGGGGAACCGATTCTTTGATCTTTGAACATTTCTTTTCTTCGAATATCGTACAGGTTGACATTCTAAGTCATAGGGGATATGACTTTGAGTCTTCGGATGTCTTGAACATAGTGCATGATGCTTTCCTTGCGGGTAACCACAACAAGGGGACTTGGTCATTGATTTTCCACAGTATCGAATAATGTGATCAATTTCGCCACAGTTAAAACATTTCTTGTTTGTGGGTTTTCTGACCATCGTGGATGTGGTAAGGGAAGGGAAAGTGTCAGGCATTGGTTCGTCATTTGAACTGTACGTTCTTGACATGTGTTCATCATAAGGTTCGTCATATGAACCGAATGATTCTTGATTATGAACAGACGTATCATCATGGGAACTTTCTTGAACTTGTTCCTGTTGTTCTAGATGATGTATGTGAGGCTTTTCTACAAGAGTATCTGCACATCTTGTGTTTGAGGAGGAGGGAACTTCTGGTTTCTGAACGATCTCGTTTGGAGAATAGTTAGAGTGTTTTACGATGGATTTCTTGGATCTAAGAATTCCAAGGAACTTAAACTGTTCATCAAGTTCTGCACCTTGTTCTAGGGATGTATCCACTTGATCTTGAAGGATACTGTCTTCATGAATAGGTGGAGATATTTCGTTTGCAAGAGATCCGAACAAATTCTGAAAGTTTGTAGCTCTTGTGGATGAGATCTCAATTAAGAGGTCATCCCAAGTATAGAGCGTTCCGAGCTCAGTGTGAGGATGTTCAAATATGAGAGCGGTAGGTCCAGTCAATCTTGATAAGACTACGACAACTGCGTCATATGATCTGGGGCAAATGCTATCAGAATGCAATACAAGCCAGGCTTGCATCTTTGTCCACCAAACTTCAAAGGTTTCACATTGTTTGTCAAATCTACTGGGGTCGATAAAGATGTCGAGCGATGTTTGTAATGAAGCGAGGTTTGCAATCTGTGCATGAGCTTTGTTCAGTAGCTCTTGAGCTTTTTCTAGTTCAAACTTGAGGTATGCTGATTCTGTGTGTAGAGCCATAGTATAAGTCTGCATGAACTCATACTGTGAGTCGATGAATTCTAGACGTTCATCTTCTGTTTTATACTTGTACAGATTCATGAGAAACTGTGTAGAGTTGAATGGATTGAGCGCCATGATTACGATCAAACTGATTCTTTTGTTTTTCAAAAGGAGTGTGAGTATCTTGTTGTAGCAAGATGAGTCCTAATGATTGTCGAGAGAAACGAGTGTGGATAGTTTTACAACTGAGTTCAGTTCAATAAAGTTGTAGGATCACAAGTGGGAATGAGGGAGATGAGTATTTTATGAACCAAAGCATTGAAGTCTTCTTCAATGTCTGTCCTAATGGCTTTGCCAAAGTCAAAGGGATGTCTTGACACTAATGAAGTTTTAATGAAGGCAGAAGAGTGTCCTAAAGAATTGAAGGACTCTTTGTCTTCTTGTTCTGTTTCGTTCTTCCGCAATGATTCTACTGAATCTTAAGCGTCTGTCAATTTCAAGCTAACGAGCTGCGTCAGGTGAAATTACTCGTGGTGTCTCTTCGTTAATGAGGTGTCCGGGTCGTATTCCGTTGACACGGTCAATGGTTTCTTGCAACCAAAGCGTTTCAGCAGTTACGATGAATCTAGGAACCTGCTGGTTCTGATCACCAGTGGATCTAATCCAATGTGCCTCTTCGGTGGTGGTTACTTGGGGTATAAGTTCGATATCCATATGAACTACACCAAGTGTTGGATTCAGGAAGGATGAGAGACGATTATTCCTTCCTGGGGATGGTGACGAAAGAATGGATGAGTCTGAATCTTCTGATGATGAAGAGTCTCATCTTTCTTGAGTCAGGAGTGAAGAACTTTGTTTGGAAGCTTCTTCAAACTTCAGTGAATGTGGGTGAAGAATTTTGCGGTCAAAAGTTTCTTCAAACTTAGTGAGGATGCCGTCAACAGTAGTGAGTACTGATAACTGTGATGACAGCGAGGTGAGGGCGGAATCTTCTATACCGCTGTCTTGGTTGTGCAACGAGTCTGATGGAGATGAAGAGATTGTCAAGTCTCTTGTAGAACGTTCTTCGTCAAGTGAGGGCATAGAACTATCAATGTTAAATCTCCAGTGTTCAATAGTAAGTAGCCTTTCAGTGCTCAGAAAGCTACAATCTGTTGCCAAGGGGGTAGCTGGATATTCTGTGAGGAATCTCCAGTGCGAGGATGGAAGAGGGGGCCGAACAGATAATTCGTAGACCAATGAATAGTCTGAAGGCGGGGACTGATGATGAAGCACCGAGATATTTGATCTCTCAGTTGGTCTTCTTCGATCTGTCCTAGGATGAGTGTGTCTTTGCTCTGACCAATTCAGGGAACCGTCGAGGTTTTGACTAAACACTAATCCTGTTGTGTAACCGAATTTGTATCCTTGAGCGAATGCCTGTTGCATAAGCCTACGAAGTTGGTTTTGCGTATTCATATGATAGTTGACAAGTTAATGCCTCTTTGTCATATATGAGCTGTACGATAGTAGACAACTGAATGCCTCTTCGTAAGAGAGCCTATATCAGGTTCAAATCTTGAATGAACGAGATATATATGGCGAGCAACAATCCGGTTGTTGGACTCCCATGTGTGTACCTTATGGTAAGTGGGCCCGAACCACTTGTAAAGGTTTTTGTTTATCTGAAACAAATGAATGTGGGGAAGATATGAATCTTCTCTTGTTATAGTCCGTAAGGAGTAAGGAATGTGTGAGTCTTCTTAGAAGGGTGTCCTAATAAAGGGGACGTGGTCCTAATGAAAACTGTGTGGGGTATGTGTTCGTGGGGTATGGAGCGGAACAATACCAGATTGTCAGCGAAGCGATAAAGCTTGTCCTCCACTTGGAATGAGTGAGCGAGTGGGGTATAAACCGATGTGGTTTGTCATGAGATGTCATCGATGAAATCGTGAGTAGGGATATGCCAGATATACCCAAGGCGTAATGTCCGTAGTGTCCGTGGTAATGAATGTCCAAATGAAATGAGTGACTTGTCCCGTCACAAAGATAATAGTCATGGCACTGGCCTACTTTGCGCTTATGCGTCCCCTTCGTTCTCCTTATGGCATTAGACTCTCTCTTGAGACCAGCTCAAAAGCGTGCTAGTATGCACCTTAACCTTTATGCAGTCAGCGCACCGGGTGATTCTGGACCCTAACCGTTTGCCAGGTAGGATGGTAAACTCCTTGATACTATACTTTGCAGCTACAAGGAGAACTTTTCTTGTTCTTTTCTTCGTACTCCAGGGTACAGGTGTTTTAAACCTTGCACGATACCTTTGTGCCTTTGCTACCTTACCTAGTGCCGTCTAGGTGGGACGTCTTCTTGTCTGGTTTAGACTTTTATCCCGGGGGGGCCAACCCTAGAACTTCGCCTCCTGGTTCACTCAATGGAGCGCCGGGGCAGGAAGGGGAGTCTGACATAGCCAATGCCTCCTCTCTGGTTTTACAACAGAAGGAACCAGGTTCCTTCTTCTTCCGCTAACCTTCCGTTGTCGCCATGGATGTTTCTGTCCATATGGCTCAAAGATGAACAATTATGAACTGTTGTCAAAGTTCAACGGCGAAGGACCTGTCTGAAGGTTTCGGAGCACGGCCATCCCAGTTGTCCGTGTTGTAGACCCAGCTTCGACTATCCTACCCTTTTCTACCGTTCGCTACCAATAGTCGGTGAGTGGCTAACCCAGGGACCGATTAATAGTCTTGTCCTAATGAAACACCAACGCCCACCGGGGGCTTGCTGTATCCTAGCAAGGACTGACCAGCGGCGCACTTAACTAGAGCTAGTTGGTAGCCACACTAGTTCGGAGGTTGGTCAAGTACAGATGAGCTTTGGAAGAACTCCAGGAGGACAAGACTGGGGAGCCAGTCACAGTCTACCTGGGGGGTTTATATACTATCTAGGGTTTGTACATGTTTGGTACTATATAGTATCTATGTATGGTAATAAGCTATGTCTAGAGAGTCCGGACACAGCCCTGTGAGTCAGTGTGAGTCAGAGGGAGTCATACTGAGTCAAGGCAGAACCGAGCATAGCCATGAGGCAATGCGAGGCTGTGTGCACGTTGCATATATGAGTTAGAGATAAGCATAGCCATATGTATAGCCATAGGTATATGGTCCAATGAGAATAAGGAAAGGCATGTGTATCTGCATAGCCATATGTGCATGAGGCTGCGATAAGGCATAACCGTGGATGCCGAGGGAAACGAGGCATGAGGGCAATGCATAGCAGTGCACATGTGGTAAAGGTGAGGCATGATAAGAGAGTGACTCATAGATAAGCATGATAAGAGATAAGGCATGTGTCATGAGGAGTCATGGCGAGTCATAGGCATAGCCGAGCATAGCTATATGGCAGTGCGAGGCTGTGACATGAATCATAATGAGTCATATAGGAGTCGTGATGAGTCATGACGGAACATAGCCGAGGACATGAGGTACAAGGCTGTGTTGGGAGTCATCATGAGTCATAGATAAGGTCATGAGGCATGACATGAGGCCGAGGATACCAGTGTGGCAGTGCAGAGCAGTGCAAGGCAATGCGAGGCAATGTAAGGCGGTGATGAGGCTGTGTAATGAGTCAGGACGAGTCACAGTATAGCCTTGTGGCAATGCGATGCTATGGCATGGCAGTGCATGGCAGTATTGTGGTGAGTCATGGTGAATCATGGGAAACACGATGAGTCAGAGTGTGTCACAATAATAGAGAGCATAGCCATAATACTGTGCATGTCCACATGGTATGACATGAGGCGAAGGCTATGCATGGCAGTATACATGCAAGGCGAGCCGATGTGTCATGTGTAAGCATGGGAGCATGATGTCATGTGATGTCATTAAGGATCATGTGATGTCATGTGACCAAATAGTCACGTGGTTGTTATTGAATGAGTGTGGTGAGGTCAATAAATGATAGGGGCTATTTAGCGAGATGCTTTGTAGAAAGTCCAGAGAAATAGAAGTAAATAAGGGAAAAATAGGGGCAAATACCAGCGATCGTAACAAACCCCAATATCCCCTCACTCCCCAGGAACTCTCAAACAACCACAAACTCCAGTACCCCCTCATATTCCAACCCCCCCCATATCTCATCCCACTGAACTGAAGGCTGCCCTCCTGGCTGATTTCTCTGGAGAATCCACTGACTCTGTCTGATGGATTAAAGCCATGCGTGCCTACTTCTCCATCAACCCCACCTTGTACACCACTGACAATGAACGAATCATGACCACTCTGAGCAAAATGAGCCAAGGACATGGCATCTCATTCTCTGAGATGTGGTATGATCGGATGGCCAACATTGCTGTTCCTGCTAGTGAAAAGACCTTTACTAAATTCTCTGAAAACTTTGAATCCATATTTTACTCTTTCGACACCAAGCCACTGCCTGTCATGAAATTTCCAAACTAGTCCAGAAATCCTTCTGTCGCCCTGATGGAATTACCAAAGATGATTTCCAGAAATACATCACTGATTTCCAGAATCTCTCTGCCTGTGCTGGAATCACAGATGATGTCACCCTCATTGACCAATTTTCCCTTGGACTTGACCAACAACTTACCACCATGATTTTCTCTATGGCAGTCATTTCCAACTCCATCAGCAGCTGAATTGACCAGGCCAAGATATTCCATGCACAGAAAATGCGTATCCTTGCTCTATGAGGAGGAAAAATGTATTCTTCCCCTCGCTCTCCTTCCACCAGAGATTCAAATGCCATGGATGTTGATGCCCTCACCATCTTGAAACTTACCCCCCAGGAACGTGCCAAATGCATTTGAGAAGAATGATGCTTCTGTTGCCGAACTGTTGGACATAACGCCATCCAATGTACCAAATCCAGAAATACCACTACTCATCCCCCTCCTTGTCCTCTCATCATCTGCTCCACTGAGACAGCACCTCCTACCTCCACCATAGAAATGCCTACCACCCTTACTACCTTTGTCAATTTCCTTAAAATGCAGGGAAAAGATGAAAATGAAATTCTCCAGGTACTCCAAATGTGTTACGAGGAACTGAAGATGGAGGAAGTTTCTGTGCTTCATGTTGAACAGGATTTTTAGACCGGAAAGTTGCTTCGATGTCCTTTTTCCATGAATTATGCCATGTACTCATAGTCCCTCGAAATGAATGTACTCTTCATTTTCCTGTAAAGCTACAAGTTGGAAACAAAATCGTCATCACCTCTGCTCTTGTTGATTCCAGTGCCACCGGAAATTTCATTGACCTCGGAATTCTAACCCATGCCAACTTCCCTATGCAACACCTACCAGAACCCATCATAGCTTACAATGTCAATGGTACCATGAACAAGAAAGGGACTATCCTTTGGAAGGCCAAACCAATCGTCCATATCACTGGTCAACCTGAAGAAATGGAACTTATGGTCATATCCCTTGGCAGAAAACAAATCATCCTCGGTATGAAATGGCTGAAATCATGAAACCCTTGAATCAACTGGAAATCCCACACCCTATCTTTCCCAACACCACCAACACCTCGAAAAGAAACCTCTTGACCTCATCTCCTCTGCTGACTCAACCTTGATGTCAATCAAGAAATATCCTCCTTGTTCACAAAACGATATCCCAATGGGGTCAACGCGTCTCTCAATGAGCACCTCCCCCATTTGGATTCCACTAGTGAAAACATCAACAAAATCACCCTGTCCACACAGCTCACCCAGGAGAACAAACCGATTGCCATGTCTCTCCCAGATTGGTGCACTGACTTTGCAGACGTCTTTTTGGAAAGGACATACAAACAACTACCCCCACACTGTCCCTTCGACCATACCATTGATCTTAAACCATCCTTTACCCCTAAAATTGCCAAAGTATATCCTTTAAACCCTAAAGAACAAGACGCCTGCAAGGCCTTTATCACCGAACACCTTGAAACTGGCCGTATCCTTCCTTCCAAGTCCCCGCAAGCTGCGCTGTCTTCCTTCTAGACAAGACGACGAAGAACCAACCAAAAATCGGTGGTCCCCAGACAACGTGTCTTATCTCCACGGGCTAGAACACTTTGCTCAAGGGAGGTATGAGTAGTCTACCCTTGGCGGGGTTAGGAGTAATGGATATAGTCCAAATAGAAAAGGGGGAAATTTAGTGTACCAGGAGCCGTGGTTTGTTTGCCAATCCTCCACGTAAGTTTACAGATTGGTTGTTAAAGATCGTTTCAGCCTAAAGTCTGGTTAGTAAAGGGGATTCTAGGTGAATTACACACCTAATGGGCTCAAGTTAATGGCAATAGGTTGCCTAGTAACCTGTGGAAAGTTGTACTTTGATAGTACGAGAGGTGGGCGATTTAGCAACTTGGCCTAGGTCTCGCCTAATGCTAATGGATCCAGTGTAGGAAACTCCTGGGAATATTGCGTCCAGAAGTGGTGCTTAGGTAAGCAGATGGTCGTGTCAGGTCGCTTAGTCACTCAGCCGGTTATAGCAAACTCAGTCTTCTTGTGTACTAAGGAGCTAAACTAAAGGTTGGAGGTGTAGACTTAGGCTGATCCCTTAGGATAGTAAGTCTAGACAAGATAGTGGTAGGAGTCCTATAGGTAGGTTGTCCTAGTGATGGCAAGATGCTCAGTCGCTGGTTGGTAGCTAACTTGACGATACACTTAGTGGACTTAGAAGGGTTACTATAACTCAATCTTATTGTCTCAACTAAGGGGTAGCAAGTTTGGCTTAGAGAGGTGAAGTGTAGCCCTTATTTGGTACTACAGGACGCTTAGGTTGCTTACTAATAGGGACCAGATGCCTTTTGTTGCCCAAAAAGGGGTTTCTCCCAAAAGGATAGTCTTAGATACTTGTCCTTTATTTAGGTACAAGTTCTAATAGCCTAGTAGTAGTTCTAAAGCCCTATTTACTTCACTCTGGGGTACCTTGCCTTATTAGGTCTTATTAGGCTTCCCAGGGGATCTCTTATCAGATGATATTATCTGAGGTAGAAGATGAGATGCTCTCTGCAGGCCAGAATGCTCCCCTTTATATACATAAATACAGGAGGCTATGCTAGCCAATCAGAGGGCTTGATGGCTTATAAATTAAGGCACATTGACTTACTAATGCCAGGCACAAGCTGTCAAACCCAGGCACACTAAGGGGAAGCACTTTGAGCAAAGGAGTCCAAATTTGGAATGCTCTGCCAAAGAGGCTGGCTATGCTGTGCAGGGCTGTACAGACTAATGGGGACAAGGTCACATGGTAGCTAATGGTCACATGATCACTTCGTCTCACTGGCACTTAGCTAAGTAATCAGATAAATAAAGAGAAATCAAGGAAATAGTTCGCTATGTACAAATGTGTAAGTGTAAGGATTTGACTAGAGAGATTAATGAATATCTCAATAACCAGTAGGTGGAAAAATCTGGAAAAATAGGAGTATGTAGCTCATGATAGGGGCTATCGTTCCCTATGGTATCAAGGGGTATTGTCCACAGGAAGCTGTGTGGATTCCACTTCTCGGGTCACTGCTTTGCTATGTGCATGCATGAAACTGGTTTCGTGCAGGTCAGTGCCCTTCTTTTTTGTCCCTAAGAAGGATGGCTCCCTTCATCCTTGTCAGGATTACCACTATCTGAATTTCCATACTATCCGCAATACATATCCCCTTTCTCTCATTCCCGAACTCATCAACAATATAAAAGGCTCAATGTGGTTCACTAAATTCGACATCTGTTGGGGATATAACAATATTCATATCAAGGAGGACAATCAATGGAAAGCTGCTTTCATCACTCCATTTGACCTCTTCAAATCCACCATCATGTTCTTTGGCTTTTGCAATGCCCCCTCCACCTTTCAGGCTTTCATGAATCACATCTTTGCCGACATGATTGCAGAATGTTGGCTGAAGATCTACATGGATGATCTTGGTATTCACATCAATGGGGACCTCATCTTACATCATGAACAGACTTGTCGTGTTCTTGTTCACCTTCAAGAACACAGACTCTCCCTCAAAATAGCCAAGTGTCTCTTCGATCAACCCAAAATGAATTTCCTTGGTATGATCATCAGCCACAGCAAGATTGCTATGGACCCCATAAAGACTTCTGCCATTCATAATTGGAAACCTCCTACCTCTGTCAAAGGTATTTGCTCCTTCCTTGGCTTCACCAACTTTTACCACAAGTTTATCCCAAACTTCTTCCATACCATCGCTCCCTTAATCCTCCTCACCCAAAAAGACTACCCTTGGGCTTGGACATCCCTCCAACAACATGCCTTTGACTCTTTAAAAACTGCCTTCTCCACTGGTCCCATTCTCATCATCCCCAATGTCTCTCACTCTTTCTCTATTATGACTGACACCTCCCTCCTCGCCACTGGTGCTATTCTCCTCCAAGCAGACTCCAATCTGCCGCTTACTTCTCTCACACCTTCACCCTTGCGGAATAAAATTATGACATCTATGACTGCAAGCTCCTCGTTGTTATTCTTGCTCTTACTAAATGGTGCCAATATGTCCAAGGCACCTCTCACCCTGTTACCATTATCACCAATCACAAGAACCTCTCTTTCCTCAAAGATCCTCACAAACTTTCCCACCAACTGGCCTGCTGGTCTTTTTTCCCTCAGGACTTTGATATTGTTTGAAAAGTCCTTCCTGGTATACAGATGGCCCCTGCCAATGCTCTTTCTCATTGTGACCACCTTGATACAACTCTAGATAATGTTGACATCCCCATTCTACCTGACCCTGCTATTATCAATGCTTTAGACATTTCTCTCGCTACCTATATTCGCAATTCTTCCTCTTCCGATCCACTTGTTCTTTGTGCCCTTGCCAACCTTGCTGATGATGATCCTTTGTTTCATCACTCTTCTCTCACCAACTGGGTCCTTGACAATGGCCACCTTTATTTTAAAGGCCGTATGTACGTTCCACCTTCTTCTCGTTCCTCCTTTCTCCATTCTATCCACTTTTCTCCCCTCACTGGCCATTTGGATTGTTTTCGTACCAAGGCTATCCTTGAATGTGACTTTTGGTGGCCTGGACTTGCTTCCTTTGTTTCTCACTTCGTTGCTGGCTGTTCCATCTGTCAGCAAAACAAGGTTCTCATTCATCCCACCACACCTTCATTGCTGCCTATTTCTTCCTTGTCTTCTCTTCCGTTCCATCAACTCTCCATTGACTTCATCACTGACCTTCTGCTCTTCCATGGCTTTGAATCCTTAATGATCGTGGTCGACCATGGCCTTACGAAGGGGGTAATCCTTGCTTCTTATTCCAAAACTGTCGACGCCCAACTCTTTTTCAATCATATGTTTAAACATTTCAGCCTACATGACTCTGTTATCTCTGATTGTGGACTGCAATTCACCTCTGCCTTCACCAGGGAACTAGTGCATTTGCTAAAATATGACATTCGCCTCTCCACCGCTTATCACCCCCAAACGGATGGACAAACAGAATGAACCAATCAAGAGATCAAAACATATCTCTGCATCTTCTGTTCCAACAACCCTCATGATTGGTCCACCTTTCTCACCTCCACAAAATTTATTCATAACTCCATCCCACACAGCTCCACCAAAACATTCCCCTTCTCCCTCCTTTACAGTTTTGAACCACACGCCTATCCTCCATTAGGCAAGACCTTCCTACCAGCCTTAGAAAATCGTTTGTCTCTTCTGAACTCTGCTGACCTGCACCAAAATGTTTGGATGCAGATACATAGTTATTGTACTGTATATGTGATGCTAGATATTTGACCCGAGATTTGAGTTTTTACTATATTCCCACGCTCCAAATGCTTAGATAATTGAGGGACATATAGACCATAGTGTCTAGAATATACCTCTATTTTTTTCTTATTTGTTTGTTCACAGGTTGTGAAGAAACAAAATAACTTCTCCCAATATACTTTTATTACTATCTACAAGTACATAGCAAACCATTTTCTTAATATCTCTTTTACCCTTAAGTACTTAGCCAAGTATCAGAGAAGCAATTGGAGCATGTGACCTCAGTTGTAAATCACCTGACTCAGATCATGTGACCTTGCACAGCATGAGTCATAATGAGTCAAAGTGAGTCAAATGAGGACTAATCAAAGCACTGCCCCTAGACTAGCAAAATGATCAGGTGACCTGCACAGCATGAGTCATGATGAGTCATTGCCAAGCCAAAGGCTATTTTTAACTCATTGCAAGTCATTTTCTGACAGGATAAGTCAAAGTGAGTCAGTATAAGTCAGTATGAGTCATATTTTGACACAGCCACCTCAGAACCGAAGGTAGCACAGCCACATGTAAATTACTATATAAGGAGCGCGATTCAGCCCCATTTGGACAGTTCCCTCTTTTAGGAAAAAAAGTTCCTACTTGAATTGAACTCAACCAATGAGTGGTTACAAGTGCACCCCTCTACAAACAGATAGTGAGGCTGTGTAGAGAAGTTCCCACGCTATAAATAGAACTACTTAGACCCATAGTTAGGAGTATACTGAATCCCTTAGGATAGGGTCAGTTAGGACACCTTCAGGAAGAAAACTCCAGAGCGGGCAACTAAAGGAAATAGATCCCCAGCTAGTAGGAAGACCTAATAGTTCATTAGTACCTTGGGAAAGGATTGAGTCGAGCATTTAAGCTGATTGCCAACTCCTTAGTGCATAATATAATCAGTTTAGAAAAGACTATTCTGTGTGTCTAAGTGACATGTGAGAATCAGTAGCGAGAGTGAAGCATATTAATGCTACCTACCCAATTGATCATTCCTAATCGACTAGAGCTAATTGGAAGTCATTGAGAGCGCATCTTAGGGAAGTAACCCTAGCTGCTACAAAGTATCCTTCTAGCAACCTGAGAGTTGTCTAGACCATTCCCCAACTAACTATAGTACATTTCATACACCATCCCAACAGAAAACCAGACCCTCAATGTGTTGCTGAACCCCAATCCCCTCAACCTTGTTGAAGATTGACAAAGAAACCACGTGCCTGATAGTCAACCCCTTTCTATGAGATTGATACTTGTTTCTAGTACTAACTCAATCAGGAAAGAGTACTTTCTTCACCTTGCTTCAGATTTATTATCCGTGGAGATAAGATTGGTTGTCTGGTAAGCATTTCTTAGTGTTTCTACTGATCTTATTTAGAAAGAAGACACCACCAGAAAGGAAGCTCTCATAGCACATGAATCCGCCTGATGAATCATGATTCTCCACTCCTCCAAGAAATTCTCCCCTTGGAAAGTTGGTGATAAGGTATGGCTTGCAGCTACCAACCTCTGTCTTGGCTACCCTTCCTGTAAACTTGCTCCCAAATGCCACAGACCATTTGAAATCTCTCAGGTCCTATCCCCCCTCACTTACTGACTCCGACTTCTCCCCACATGGAAAATCCATGATGTTTTTCATGCTTCCCTCTTATCTTCTTATCGTCAAACTGAAGCACATGGTCCCTCCTTCTCTCAACCACTGCCTGACCTTATTGATGCTGAAGAAGAATATGAGGTCAACCATATCATCTCACACAAGGGAACTCATGGTTGTTATCGGTACCTGACCGCATGGAAAGGATACTCCTCTGCCGAAAATACGTGGGAATCTGAAAGTAATCTCCATCATGCCCCTGAAATTCTTTCGTCTTATAAATGGACTCATCATCTCCCCTAACCTCCCATCTCTTGTCCTACTTGGGAAGTGGTGTCTCTTTGTGAAGTACCTCCCCGCTTATGCTTTATTTTGACTTTTTCTTTCTCCACAATCTCAATGTCATCTCCTTCTCCTTCTTCTGCTCCTTCTGTGTTGCCTTCTTCTTCATTATATACTTCCTCCTTGCATTCCAGACATGTCTTTCCTACATTGCTACCCATCTCTGCCATTCACTCGCTTTACACTGCCATCCTCGCAAGCCCTACTCTTCTCCACACTGTCGAGGTCCTCCCTCTCTATGATAAGAATACCATCACCCAAGAGTTGGTCCGTCTTTTCCATGAGATCTCTATGACCCAATGATACCACTTCCAATCCGCTCCTAGTGATTTACCACTAGAATTCGGCCTGCCTTTGCATCTCCATCTGAATGCACTTTCCTGGCGTATATTATCTATTTTACATTTGCACAGCTTTCATTCTTTCGTCAAACGCCTTCCACCTTTTGTCATCTATCCCACCTTCTGTCATACTTTCCTCTCCATGCCTATGAGAGATCGTAACCACTACCTGGAACATGCTCCATTACTTGCAGACCTGAATTCTCCTCCTCCCCTCCTGGTATCCTCTTTAGCTGACCAATTATCCTCTCCTTCCCCTCCTTTTAACTCCTCCACTGTCATAGAAGTTGAGGACATCTTCAATAATGAGGAAGATCATTGTCATGTTGAAACTGAGGCCCTACACAGGTATTTACTGGATGGAACCGGCATTCTTTCTGCTCCTTCTCATGCCAACCCCTTTCCTTGACAACCTGCCTCCTCTCTCATGAAGTGCTTTCAGTGTCATTGTTTGGGTCACTATTGAGAAGACTGTCCCAACTATTCCTGTTCATCCTGCCTCCTCTCAGCTCTGGGTCTCCCTGCCTCCGCTTGTCTTCGTATCCAATGCGACTTTTGCCATTGCTGGGGACATAGTCGCCGCTTCTGCCCTGAGCAAGTTTCTGGACATTGCAATCAACATGGACATATTGCAGATGACTATCCATTTGAGACACTTTCTCCTAACCAGGCCATGTTTATCTTTGGTTCCACTAACGTTTCTCCTGCTAATGCTGCCTAAAGGGATTTTAATCAAACCAGGAGTTTGATTGTATGAGGGGGTAATGTTATGGTTTTCCTACTCATTCACAGGGTCTATTTTTTTTCCTATCACAAACGTGTTCATGCCTTCCTCAGCATGTATTGGACTGTCTGGGTTTTCGGCTTATTTCTCGTTAGCCCGCTAAACCCTACGTTTGTTATCCTTTGATAGTTTTTTTTCTTTCTCTTCTTGTATGTTCTTCAGACAGTAACTCCTTGGCTGATTCTCTCACATCGACCTTGTAGTCCTTATCTCCATTCCATACTTTACTGATGTGTCCCCTTATCTAATTATTCTCTATCATTCTCTCACCTTCTATGATGACACATCATGTAGTACTTAATACCACTGCCTGTACTATTATTCCTTACACTTGTTCTATGCAATCTAGCATCTTTCTAAGTGTCCTTAGGCCAATTGCCTTTGTCCATTATCCCTCATCCACCAAAGATCTTAGGAAGTCTGATTGACTTCAATCCTTGACCTTCGTCCTTCAAAACCATTGTAACCTAGCCTTGAATACCTCTTCAGACATAGTATCTCTCCGTGAGTACCTCCTGAAGAGTATTCCATTTCTCGAGTTTCTTTTTGTGTATGCTATGTGTAACATTCAATATACTCCTAACTATGGGTCTAAGTAGCTCTATTTATAGCGTGGGAACTACTCTACACAGCCTCACTGTCTGTTTGTAAAAGGATATACTTGTGAGCACTTGTTGATTGAGCTTACTCAAGTAGGAACTTTTTTTCTAAAAAGAGAACTTTTCAAATGGGGCTGAAACATGCTCCTTATATAGTAATTTACATGTGGCTGTGCTACCTTCGGTTCTGAGGTGGCTGTGCCAAAATATGACTCATACTGACTCACTTTGACTCATCCTGTCAGAAAATGACTTGTAATGAGCTAAAAATAGCTTTTGGCTTGGCAATGACTCATGTTGATTCATCATGACTCATGCTGTGCAAGGTCACATGATCTGAGTCAGGTGATTCACAACTGAGGTCACATGCTTCATTTGCTTCTCTGACACTTGGCTAAAAACTTAAGGGTAAAAGAAATATTAAAGAAATGGATTGCTATATACTTGTAGGTAGTAATAAAGCTATGTTGAGAGAAATCATTTTGTTTCTCCACAACCTGTAAGTGAACAAATAAAAAAAATAGAGGTAAATACTAGACACTAGGGTCTATATGTCCCTCAATTAGCTAAGCATTTGGACTATGGAAATATAGTGAAAACTCAAATCTTGGATCAAATGTTTAGCAACACATATACAATATCTATGGTTCCACATTCAAACATTTTGGTGCAGGTCAGCAAGTGAAGTTCTGATGTGTTGCATTCAAGGGAAAGTTATTCATTGATGTCAGACAACATGCTGAGTTGCTTGAAATGGGAATAAAAGTAATATACAAGGTTGCTTAGTGAAATGGCTTGATGAGAATACCCCTGTGGGCAAAGTTTCAATGCATTGTGTTGGATGGAAAGTACCTTGTCAAGGTCAGACAACACTCCAAGCTGCTCAAAACAAAAATGGAAGAAAATTGTGAGGTTACCAAGTGAAAGGGCTTGATTAGGATGTTCTTGGGACATTTCTAAACATGGTTGATTGATTTGCATGCTGAATGGCCCTTCACTGAGATGCTATGTGCTGTTTCAGTGCCAGATGATGTCTGATTAGTGCTTTTGATGAAATTGTATATGATTGACTCTTCTAGAGTATACAGCTTCACTTATCCAACTAAATGTATGGTAGATCACTAGCAGGGTACACTATACAACAGTTTGACAGGCTTACCAAGGATAAGTTAAACTTCACTGATTTCATTATATAACATCACACCAAACAGAACAAAAAAGCTCATCTGATAGCAGACATGAATAGGAGTAAAGTTTTAGAAGGAGAACTATATGTAGGTCCACATCAAGTTTCATGGGGATTACATTTTGGGTATCTTAGACCTTAGTCCTTATGTCCACCTTTTGATGTGTATCTTATATATTCAATAGTGCCTTTGCCATATTATCAAGGTCAGGAAGAAGGACAAATGAGAGAGCATCAGTTGATACAGAGGATATACAGTGACCTCCAAAACCATTGCAATATCCTAATCCCAATCCAGCGTGCTTTGCGTACTGCAATCACCTGTGGGAATTTCACCTTGCTTTGGTGAGATCAAACAAGGCACAAATGCCTGGCTACAAATTGGCCCCTTGGTCATGTGATTTGGTGACATGGCCATGGAGATATAATATTTTCAAAATGACAATACCATTGCAACAGTTTTGCACTTTACATATGATAGATCAAGTGGAATTTTATTGAAATCAAATGATAGTCAGAGATGTTTGGTCCTACAAACAAAGATGCACATGTAAATATAATATCTGAGTTTGAAAAAGTTCACACACTTCTTTATTCCCACCCCTATCCTCATAAAACACCTTTTTGTTATCCAACAGAATACCATTCTCTTTATGCTTGATGAAGGTCTCTCTGCCCATCCCATTGCTGCTACCACTGACCAGCATGTGTCCACCATATCAAGACTCCACTACACAGAGAGTTCTAAGCTCCAGAAGACTACTGGAGGTGATTCATCCAAGCTTTCTCTACCAACATTCACTATGTCATTTATTTAATCTCTCCTAGAAAGGCAGAGAACACAGTTTAGGTGACCAAGGGACTTATCAATCTTGTAAATTAACCCCTCTCTACTACCAGAGTGTACCAGGACTTGAAGAAAGCTAGTATGAAGGCTGTGATCAAATTCAAACATTCACTTTTCTTAAGTAAGTATTGCAAAATTCATCAGGATTATACTTATGCTCATAGGAAGTGGACTGTAATGGATTATAAAAAGGTATTTTTATCTAATGAAACCCCAATAACTCACCTAGAGTCAGATGAGTGCAAATGGATATGAAAAATGACAACTGTATGAATCAATAATAAGCTCATGTATGAAATAGTCAAGTTTGAAAGGGGTTTTACAATGATGTAGGGGTGCATGACTTCACAGATGGTTGACTATGCTATCAGGATTGATGGACAGATGATCTTGCATGAGGAACAGTTGAATATTATGTAATATTATGGTTAAAACCCTCCTAATATTTAATGTTGGTAGAGGAGAGCTGGGATAAATGACCTCCAGTGGCTTGCTGAAGCTTAGAACTGGCTTTATAGTGGAGTCTGGATGTGGTGGACACATGCAGGCCAGTGGTAGCAGCAATGAAGTGACTAGAGTGACCTTCATCAAGCATAAAGAGAATGGTATTCTGTTGGATAACAAAAAGGTGTTTTATGAGGATAGGGGTGGGAATAAAGAAGTGTGTGAACTTTTTCAAACTCAGATATTATATTTACAAGTGCATCTTTGTTTGTAGGACCAAATATCTCTGACTATCATTTGATTTCAATAAAATTCCACTTAATCTATTATAAGGTGCAAAACTGTTGCAATGATATTGTCATTTTGAAAATATCATATCTCCATGGCCACATCACCAAATCACATGACCAAGGGGCCAATTTGTAGCCAGGCATTTGTGCCTTGTTTGGTCTCATCAAAGCAAGGTAAAATTCCCACAGGTGATTGCAGTGTGCTTCGTGCACTGGATTGGGGTTAGGTATTGCAACAGTTTTGGAGGTCACTATATCCCTAGGCAGTGGGCACTGATCAGTTGGTAACTGAATACAGATTTAACAACAGAAAAAACCCCATGGACCAGTTCAACAACATACCCAATTCTCTTGCCCTAATAGATGTTTTGTTGACAGGCAATGGCATTGTGATGGCCACAGCCAGAATGCTCACCCATTCAAGAGATAGAGGGTTTTCTTCAGTTGTTACTATGCCATAGTACCACAGTGCATTCTGAAAACTATCCAAGGTTAAATATGTTATACTCTATTTGTTAATTATAGTAGAGTACTCATGATCAGTGTTGGCTTAGTTGATACTTATATCCATATTTTGTGTCTTCTAGAGATATTTTCTTGTTATTGAACATGGGGCATAAGCCTCACAAGGAGATGGTTGTTGAAACAACCTAAAGCTCTAGCTAAGGCTGCTTGCTCTTGAGTACACTTGATAGCTAACTTCTTAGTAACATAGTTTTGGAGAATCAACTCACATAAAGATAGAAAGAGGAAAGTGAGTCAGCCAGAGAAGTAGAAGGAAAAATCCCAAGAAGGGCAAGACTGGGGAGCCTTGGCCACTGCTTGGAGGGCTTTATATACTACATAAATCTATAGATTAATGAGTCCCTGAACATGTGTGCAATATATGTATCAGTACAGTCATGGAATGGAAGAGAAGCAGAGAAGCATGACATGAGGAGAAAGCATGGAAAAAAGTAGAGACATGAGGGAAAGATATGAAAGTAATGAAATGGAAGCATAATCCTAACCATGAGGGTGTGGCAGAGATCATAAACTAATGAGAGATCATAAATAAAGAAACATGATGTGGCAGGACATGAAAGGCATGAAGAGGATGGATGGATCAGAAATGGAAGAATAATATATGATCAGAAGAGAAGGCATAGCCATACCACAGGATGAAGAGGTGAGGAGGTGAGGAGGTGAAAAGGTGAAAAGGTGAAGGGTTGGAGGGGTATCCTGTGATATGGTGAAGGAGTGAAGAGGTGACATGGTGAAGAGGTGAAACATAGGAGGGTGGTCCAGGCCATCCTAGAGATTAGATAGAAATTGCCAGCATATCACATATCCATATCTAATGTGAGTTGATTGCACTTCTGGTGCATAGATAACTTGATTGTGCATGCCCAGTGCAGTTGATAAAAAGATTACACCTGTCCAAGGTGTTTAATAAGGGATAGCACCTAACCTGTATGCTTGATGAAGGGATGGCACATGTCCAGAGTGCCTGATAAGGGAATCTACCCTTGAGAAAGTGAAGAAAATAAAAAGAATAAATGCATCAAGCATAATTGCAAGTTGGCAGCTGTTACAGTTGTCACCCATGGGACATTTGATGCATTTTGAAGGTTGCCCTACAAGACAAATAGCAAGTACATGCTTTCACTTATAATAGAGCTCAATCATGTGCCTAATGTGCAGTACACAACATGCAGTCTGCTATTAAATGGAACTCATCCACCAGGACTACAAGTGTAAAAGCAGGGCAGGTGTTAAATAGCAAGATATGTGTGATCATCAACTCAGATGGGGAAAGATGCTGTATGTTGCAGTGTACCCAAGAGCTTCACAGTGGTATCTCCCTCATAGCATCTGATAGTACTAGTAATACTCAAGCACTGCAGAATGATGTACAGTAAGTTGGAAACATATACATATAATGACAAAGGAGGTATATATAACTCTTGTGGTCAAAAAGGTTAAGCATAGCCAAGAGCATCATGTCTGGGAATAGCACACACAGCTTGTTAGCTTCCTTGATTTTTTGCAGGCATATAAATCAGTACCAGCAATCCAGTAGAGGTCACATGACTTATGAGTATCTTTGTTGATAGAGCTCACCACAGCCTGCATGATGTGTTTCAGACCTGGGATGGTAGATATTGCACATTGCATATTGTTAATGCTCTTTAAGTTCTTTTAAGTTTGGAAAGTTACAATGAAACATGGTCAAATCAAGATGATACCTTGTGACTATCTATTTAGAGCATGAGGGACATCTAGATTATTCAACCACTATACCACAGAGGACTCACTAACACAGTCAAGTGACCATTAATGTATATGATTCTCCAGGTGGAGAGAAGAGGGATTGTGGATATGTGAAACTGCTCATAAACTTGAACAGACATGCACTAGTATACATAGGAACTTAGACTGTCCCATGACATTAGGATGCTCATATAGCTGATTGGATGCAAGCCCTTGGACTTTCTGCATGCAATAATAGTTACAGATGTCATCTCATCATGGGCACCTGATGCAAGCTGTCATTGATCAGTGGCTGTCCAATAGGATGGAATAAAATGGTTGCCTGAAGTAATAGCCCTCTCCATGGACAAGGAGAGCCTGGTCTGTTTCACCATTAATAAGGATGTCTTTGAAAGGAAAACAGCAGTGATTCTTGAAGCATGAATTGTAGTATTGGTGCTATATCTATAATTCTTCCAATCTTTTATAGTACAATGAATGAAGACTGAGTGCAATATAAGTACATGGACTGTTGGAAAATGGCCCTTAGGGGTATTACCATCAATGGATTCATAAATCTGGCTTTTACACCTCTGATACCATCAAATAACTCGAGAAATCAAATTTCCTTATTCAAAAGTGTATCAAGTCCTCCTTGGCTGGTTCTCAAAATGTCAATGGATTACCACACTGAGCTGGACAAATTCAATTCTTACCATGGTTGTTGTGACTAGAGAAATGGAAAGTGTAGGGGTCTGAAAGTGCTGCTTTTATCACAGATGTGACCTGACATCAAGTGAGATGTGCCTGTGGTGTGGATCACCTGGAGAAATGGTCAAGTAACTTATAGGTGTAACAGCTATCAACTTGCAACTATGCTTGATGATGCATTTATTCTTTTTATTTTCTTCACTTCTTCAAGAGTAGATTCCCTTATCAGGCACCTTGGACAGGTGCCATCCCTTCATCAAGCACACAAATTAGGTGCTACCCCTTATCAGACACCTTGGACAGATGCAATCTTCTTATCAACTGCACTAGACATACACAATCAAGTTATCTATATATCCAGAGTGCAATTAACTTACATTAGATATGTGACTAATCTTATCTCTTGATTGCTGGCAGTCTCTATCTAATCTCTAAAATGGTCTGAACCACCCTCTTATGTTTCACCTCTTTATCATGTCACCATATCACCTCTTCACTCCTTCACCATATCACAGAATATCCCTCCAACCCTTCACATCTTCACTCCTTCACCTCTTCACCTGTGGTATGGCTATGCCTTCTCTTCTGATCATATATTATTCTTCCATTCCTGATCCATGCCTTCTTATCATGCCTTTCATCTGCTGCCACATTATATATATATATTTTTATTTACATATGATCATTCATTAATTTATGATCTCTGCCACACCCTCATGGTCAGGGTTATGTTTCCATTTCATTGCTATATGTACTAATACATGTGTTGCACACATATTCAGGGACTCATCTTATCTATAGATTTATATATAACATAAACATACTTTATGTAGTATATAAAGCTCCCCAAGCAGTGGCCAAGTCTCTCCAGATTTGCCCTCTTTGGAGTTTCCCCTTCTGCTCTGGCTGACTCACTCCCCCCTTCCTATTTTTATGTGGGTTGATTCCCTTAAACTATGTCATTAAAAAATTAGCTATCAAGTATACTCAAGAGCAAGCAGCCTTAGCTAGAGCTTTAGGTTGTTTCAATAGATGCCAAATACTTTAATACTGATGATCTTGAAGGATGTGAGACATTGCCTCCATGGATCCAATCAAACATCCCTCTATCTCCAAGTCAATCCAGCCTAGTAAAGTACCAGCCTGGCTTACAATGAGACTCAAAAATCTATATGAGAAAGATATTCACTATGAGGCAACATTATACAGACCTGTCAACACATACCTATGTATATGCATTCTTTTTATCTTTCTAACAATTTCTAATTAAGCCACAAGAGCATATCCTCCCAAGGACAGTTGGAATGCCCAATGCAAAAGATGTAGAGGCTAAGGAAGCAAGAAAACTGGTCTTTCTTGATATGGATAATGAGGTGGGGAGCTCAGAAGTGTTATGCATAGCGTACACAAAGGAATTCCAGGAAATGGAATACTCTTCAGGAGGTACTCATAAAGAGATGCTATGTCTGAAGAGATACTCAGAACAATGGTTGTGAAAGACAAAGGTCAAGGATTAAAGTCAATCGGACTTCCTAGAATGTACTAGTGGACGAGGGATGAGGAGCGAAGGCAATTGGCCTAAGGACATTAGAAAGACACTAAATTGTACAGAACAAGTGTAAGGACTAATGGTACAGGCAGCGGTGTTTAAGTACTATATGATGTGTCATCATAGAAGGTGAGAGAATGGTATAGAACAATTAGGTAAGGGGATGCATCAACGAAGTACAAGATGGAGATAAAGGCTATGAGGTTGATGTAAAAGAATTGGCTGAGGAGTTACTGTCCGAAGAACATAAGAGAAAAGAAAGGAAAAGAACAATCAAAGGATAACAAATGTAGGGTTTAGTGGGCTAATGAGGAATAAGCCAAAAATCCAAATAGTCTGATATATGCTGAGGAAGGTATAAACGTGTTTGTGATAGGAAAAAAGATAGACACCATTAAAGAGCAAGAAAACTGTAACATTACCCCCGTTATACAATCAAATTCCAAATTCAATTAAAATCCCTCTAGGCAGCATCAGCAGGAGGAACATTAGTGGAATCAAAGATGAATGCTGCCTGGTTAGAAGAAAGCATCTCGAACAGACAGTCATCTGTAATATATCTATGTTGATTGCAATGTCCACAGACTCGCTCAGGGCAGAAGCAATGACTATGTCCTCAGCGATGGCAAAAGTCGCATTGGGTACGAAGACAAGTGGAGGCAGGGTGACCCAAAGCCAAGAGGAGGCAGGATGGACAGGAATAGTCAGGATAGTCTTCTCAATAGTGACCCAAATGATGACACCGAAAGCACTCCGTGAGAGAGGAGGCAGGTTGTCAAGGAAGGGGGTTGGTGCAAGAAGGAGCAGAAAGGATGTGGGTTCCATCTGGTAAATACCAGGGCCTTGGTTTTGATGCAATGATGATCTTCCTCATTATTGAGGACATCCTCAACCTCTATGATAGTTGAGGAGTTGGAAGGAGGGGGAGGAGAGGATAATTGTTTGGCTAAAGAGAGTACCAGGAGGAGAGAAGGGGAGTTCAGGTCTGCAGGTAATTGAGCATGCTCCAGATAGTGGTCACGATCTCTCATACATAGGCATGGAGAGGAAGATATGATGGAAGGTGGGGTAAATGATGAAAGGTGGAAGGTGTTCGATGAGGGAATGAAAGCCGTGCAAATGCAAAATAGATAATATGCACTGGGGAAGTGCGTTCAGATGGAGATGCAAAGGCAGGCCGAATTCTGGAGGTAAATCACTGGGAGTGGATTGGAAGTGGTACCATTGGGTCATAGAGACCTCATGAAATAGGTGAACCAGCTCTTGGGTGATGGTGTCCTCATCATAAAGAGGAAGGACCTCAACAGTGTGGAGGAGAGTAGAGTTTGTGAGGATGGTGGCGTAAAGCGAGTGAATGGCAGAGATGGGTAGTAATGTAGGAAAGACATGTCTGAAACACAAGGGGGAAGTATACAAGGAAGAAGAAGGAGATACAGCAGAGACAACAGAAGAAGAAGGCAATGATATTTAGATTGAAAGTAAGGAGGAAGTTGAAACAAAGCATAAGCAGGGGGGTACTTCATGAAGAGGCACCACTTTCCAGGTAGGATGAGAGATGGGGAATTAGAGGAGATGATGAGTCCGT
Source organism: Boletus coccyginus (assembly GCA_025782845.1). Lineage (NCBI taxonomy): Eukaryota > Fungi > Basidiomycota > Agaricomycetes > Boletales > Boletaceae > Boletus > Boletus coccyginus. Next base: position 9,423 of record JAHZSR010000038.1, on the reverse strand, counting down.
TTATATATTGAGAGGATTTCAGGGGCATGATGGAGATTGTTTTCAGGTTCCCACATATTTTTGGCCAAGGAGTATCCCTTCCATGCAGTTAGGTAACAATAACAACCTTGTGTACCTTTGTGTGAGATGATATGGCTAATGTTACAGTTTTTCTCCTTTTCCCTCATCTCTACCTTTTTCTCTTCCCTCAATGAGTACTCCTCTTCTTGGGTCTCTTGCGGACAATATGGGATGCGGGCCTTTTACTGATTAACCCTTTTCACTTTACGTTTATCCTTCTTTGATCTTTTCCTTCTTGTTCTATGGACGACTATCTCCTCAGCTGATTCTCTTACATCGGCCTCGTAGTTCCTATCTCTCCCCTCGTGTTACTGTGGATGATGCATACGATTACATCATCGTTCTTTTACCTTCTTCTCTATTCCACGATGACATGTTCCTTAGTACATATACCTACTTGTCGTGTACCTGTATTCTCCATTCTTGTTCTACGCAATCATAGCGTACTCTTGGATCCTGAAGTCCGATTGACTCAGAACCTTCGTCCTTCGTCAACACTAGTAACTCCCTGAAGTCCGATTGACTCAGGCCCTCGTCTCTTGTCACCCAAGGAGTCTATTCGACTCATACCTTCATCCATCGTTCTTCGAGAACCTTTGATCCTAGTACTTGCTCTGACGTTGAGTCTCTTCGTGAGTACCTCCAGAGAAGTAAACCCTCGAGACTTTCCTTTGTGTATGCTTTGTGTAACAAAAGAATGAGAATTATCTTTCGTCCCTCCTATTCTAGAGTAGGACACCCCCCTTAAGCAACATTTCATCCCACTTGAGTCGTGCCCTTCGCTCACACTACGGGCTACCACCTGACAATGAACAATCTGATATCGACGTCGACTTCCAAGACCCTGAACCCAGTGAACCCCCTCGTGCCACTATGAACCCATACCAGGCCTTAATCCCTGTACCCCCTCGATCACCAGGAACTCCCAGACAACCTCGCACCCCAGCACCCCCTCGCAACCCCAGTGAACCTATTCCCATGTCTCGCACCCCCACTGAACTCAAGGTGGCCCTCCCCACTGACTTTTCCGGAGAACCCTCTGATGCTACACGATGGATCAAGGCCATGCGCACATACTTCACTATTAACAAAGACATTTACACCCTCGATTTCCAACACATCATGACCACATTGAATAAAATGAGTCAAGGACGTGGGGTCTCCTTCTCAGAAATGTGGTATGACAAGATGGCCGATACCTACGCCGACCCACTAGACCTCACCTTCGATAAATTCACCGAAAACTTTGAATCCACGTTCTTCCCCTTTGACACCAAAGCCACTGCCCACCACGAACTTTCGAAACTCACACAGAAGTCCTTCCATCGCCCTGATGGAGTCCATGACGACGGATTCCAGAAATACATCACCGATTTTCAGAACCTCTCTGCCTGTGCAGGAATCACCGATGATATCACCCTCATCGACCAATTCTCCTTAGGGCTCGACCAACAACTCACAACTATGATTCTCTCCATGGCAACTATTCCCACCACTGTTAAGGAGTGGATCGAGAAAGCCAAGATGTTTCATGTGCAGAAGATGTGCATCCTTGCCTTGAAAGGTGGCAGACCCTCAATGTTCTCTTGTCCATCCTCCTCCTGTGATCCCAACGCGATGGACGTCGACGCTGTCACAATCGCCAAACTTAACCCCCAGGAATATGCCAAGTGCATCCGTGAAGGCCGATGTTTCCATTGTCGCAACACGGGACATAATGCCACTCAATGCAAGAACCCTTTCACTCGCTCATCTCGCCCTCCGACCACTTGTCCCCAGAACATTCATGCCGTGGATACTACTTCTTCCACCCCTGCTGCCACGACTTCTTCCGTCCCTACTTCTACTTCTACCCCCTCTGACCTCTCGACCTTCATCAACTCCCTTAAGACCCAGAGAAAGGATGAAGGGGAGATCCTCCAAGTCCTCCAAATATGTTACGAGGACTCTACACCCACTAAGGAAGAAGTCTCTGTTTTGAACATTAGTCAGGATTTTTGAATCGGGGAGTCACACCGACGTCTTCTTCCCTTGATATTCACCATGTACTTGTAGCACCTCGAAATGAACACACTCTTCGTTTCCCAGTCAAACTACAAGTCGGTAACCAAACCATCGTCACCACCACCCTTGTTGATTCCAGTGCTACTGGAAACTTCATAGACCTAGGACTTCTCTCCCACATGAATTTCCCCATGATACGACTCCTGAACCCTATCGAAGCCTACAATGTTGACGGGACTCTCAATAAGAGAGGTACCATTCTTTGGAAAGCCAAACCCATAGTTCACATTGCCAAATGACCCGAATATCTTGAACTCATGGTCGTTTCTTTGAAACGCAAGCAAATCATTTTAGGCATGCCTTGGCTAAAGTCCCGCAACCCACAGATTGACTGGGCATCCCACACCCTCTCTTTTCCTTGAAATCCCTTTTATTCCCCTCCTACAGAAGAACCTCCCCGATGATACCTCCTTCGCCTCCTCGACCTTGATGTAGATCAGGAAATCTCCTCCTTATTTGCTGAACATTATCCCGATGGGGTTGATGCATCTCCCAGTGAGTACCACCTCCAAAGCGAAACAATCAACAAGATCACCCTGTCCACCAAACTCGCACAAGAAAACAAACCACTTGAAACCTCGCTCCCTCCTTGGTGCAAGGACTTTGACGATGTCTTTTCCGAAAAGACCTATGATCAACTTCCCCCACATCGCTCATTTGATTATACCATAGAACTTAAACCTTCTTTTGTCCTGAAAATTGCCAAAGTTTACCCTCTGAATCCGAAAAAGCAAGACACATGCCGAGCTTTTATTGATGAACACCTTAAGACCGGACGTATCATCTCATCTAAATCTCCTCAAGCTGCACCTTTTTTCTTCATCCCTAAAAAAGACGGTTCTCTCCGCCCTTGTCAGGACTATCGTTACCTGAATTTCCACACAGTCTGCAATGCATACCCGCTCCCCCTTATCCCTCCTCTTATTGACCGAATGAAGAACTCCACCTTGTTACGGTTTTTCTCCTTTTCCCTCATCTTTACCTTTTCTGTTTTCCTCGACGAGTACACCGTTTCCTTGGCCTTTTGCAGACAATCTGGGACATAGCGTTACTTACCATTAGTCCATTCCATTCTTTGTTTCTTCTTCCTTATCTCCTCGGCCGATTCTCTTACATCGGCCTCGTAGTTCCTATCTCTCCCCACGTGTTACTGCGGATGACGCGTACTTTTACCTCATCGTTCTTTTACCTTCCCCTCTATTCCACGATGACGCGTCCCCGAGTACTTATACCTACTTGTTGTGTACTTGTATTCTCTATTCTCATTCTATGCAAATATAGCGTACTCTTGATTCCTGCAGTCTGATTGACTCAGTCCTTTGTCCCTCATCTCCCTCGTAAATCCCTGCAGTCCGATTGACTCAAGCTTTCATACTTTGTCCTTCGAGAACCTCAGACCTTAGTACTTGCTCTGACGTTGAGTCTCTTCGTGAATACCTCCAGAGAAGTAAACCCTTGAGACTTTCCTTTGTGTACGCTTCGCGTAACAAAAGAATGAGAATTATCCTTCGTCCCTCCTATTCAGGAGTAGGACACCCCCTCTTGCAACATTTTATCCCACTCGAGTAGAGCCCTTCGCTCATGCTACGGGCTTCCACCTGACAATGAACAGTCTGACATTGATGTCGACTTCCAAGACCCGGAACCCATTGAACCCCCTCGCGCCACTGTGAACCCGTACCAGGCCTTAGTCCCTGCTACCCCTCGATCTCCAGGAACCCCTCGACAACCTCACACCCCAGCACCCCCTCGTAACCCCAGTGAACCTATTCCCATGTCTCGTGCCCCCACTGAACTAAAGGCGGCCCTCCCCACTGACTTTTCTGGAGAGCCCTCTGACGCTACGCAATGGATCAAGGCCATGCGCGCATACTTTGCTATTAACAAAGATATTTACACCCTTGAATCGCAACGAATCATGACCACTCTTAACAAGATGAGTCAGGGACATGGAGTCTCTTTCTCAGAAATGTGGTATGATAAGATGGCCAATATTCAAGCCAATCCCCTCGATCTCACCTTTGATAAGTTCACCGAGAACTTCGAATCCACGTTCTTCCCCTTCAACACCAAAGCCACCACCCGCCACGAACTCTCAAAACTCACGCAGAAGTCTTTCCACCGCCCCGATGGAGTCCACGATGACGGCTTCCAAAAATACATTACCGACTTCCAGAACCTCTCCTCCCGTGCTGGAATCACCGACGACATCACTCTCATTGACCAATTTTCCCTCGGACTTGACCAACAACTCGCAACCATGATCCTCTCCATGGCAACCATCCCGACCACCGTGAAAGAGTGGATCGAAAAAGCCAAAACATTTCACACGCAGAAGATGCGCATCCTTGCTTTAAAAGGCAGAAGATCCTCTACGTTCTCTCGTCCATCCTCCTCCCGTGATCCCAATGCAATGGATGTTGATGCCGTCACAATCGCCAAGCTGAACCCCTAGGAACGTGCCAAGTGCATCCGAGAAGGTCGATGCTTCCATTGCCGTAACACGGGGCATAATGCCAATCAATGCAAGAATCCTTTCACTCGACCATCTCGTCCTTCGACCACTCGTCCCCAGAATATTCACACCACTGATACTATTTCCACCACTCCCACTGCTACGACTTCGCCCACCTCCGCTACCATTACTTCCACCCCCTCCGAACTCTCTTCCTTCGTCAACTCCCTCAAAACCCAGAGAAAGAACGAAGGAGAGATCCTCCAAGTTCTCCAGATGTGTTACGAGGACTCTGAACCTACCAAAGAGGAAGTATCCATTCTGAACATTACCCAGGATTTTTAAACTGGGGAGTCGCACCGACGTCTTCTTCCCTTGATATTCACCATGTACTTGTAGCACCATGAAATTAATGTACTCTTTATTTTCCCGTAAAGCTACAAGTTGGTAACCAAACCGTCGTCACCACCGCCCTCATCGACTCCGGTGCCACCGGAAACTTCATCGACCTTGGACTCCTTTCTCACATGAACTTCCCTATGATACATCTCCCTAACCCTATTTAAGCATACAACGTTGACGGTACTCTCAACAAAAGAGGTACCATCTTGTGGAAAGCCAGACCCCTTGTCCACATCGCTAAACAACCCGAACATCTTGAACTCATGGTTGTTTCTCTCAAACGAAAACAAATCATTCTCGGCATGCCGTGGCTGAAATCTCGAAATCCTCAAATTGATTGGGCTTTCCACACCCTCTCCTTCCCTCGTACTCCCTTTAGCTCTCCTCCTGTAGAAGAACCTCCCCGACATTATCTCCTTCGCCTCCTTGACCTTGATGTCGATCAAGAAATCTCTTCCTTGTTTGCAGAACATTATCCCGATGGGGTTGATGCATCTCCAAGTGAGTACCTCCCCCAAAGTGAAATGATCAACAAGATCACGCTGTCCACCCAACTTGCCCAAGAAAGTAAACCTCTCGAAACCTCTCTTCCCTCTTGGTGTGCAGACTTTGAGGATGTCTTTTCTGAAAAAACATATAATCAACTTCCCCCGCACCATTCTTTCGACCATACCATCGAACTCAAACCTTCCTTTGTCCCAAAAATCGCCAAAGTTTATCCTTTGAACCCGAAAGAATAAGACTTGTGCCGAGCTTTTATCGACGAACATCTTAAGACTGGACGTATCATCCTGTCTAAGTCTCCTCAAGCTGTGCCTTTCTTCTTTGTCCCTAAGAAAGATGGCTCTCTCCGCCCTTGTCAGGACTACCGTTACCTAAATTCCCACACTGTTCGCAATGCATACCCGCTCCCCCTGATCCCTCCTCTCATCGATCGGATGAAGAACTCCACCTGGTTCACCAAATTCGACATCCGTTGGGGATACAACAACGTTCGGATCAGGGAAGCTGACCAATGGAAAGCCGCGTTTGTCACTCCCTTTGGACTCTTTGAACCCACCGTCATGTTCTTTGGTTTTTGCAACGCCCCTCCCACCTTTCAAGCTTTTATGAATCATGTCTTCGCTGACATGATTGCAGAGGGCTGGCTCAAAGTTTACATGGACAACCTTGGAATCCACACTGATGGTAACCTAGCTCTCCACCATGAATACACTCGATGTGTTCTCCTTCGTCTTCGTGAGTACAACCTTTCCCTGAAAATATCGAAATGTACCTTTGATACCTCTCGCATTGAATTCCTCGGAATGATCATTGGCAAGGGACAAGTCAGGATGGACCCCATCAAGACTGCTGCTATCCGTGACTGGCAGCCTCCTACCTCTGTCAAGGGGATTCGTTCCTTCTTAGGATTCGCTAATTTCTATTGGAAGTTTATTCCCAACTTCTCTAACACTGTCGCCCCCCTCACTTTGCTCATCCGAAAGGACCAACCTTGGCTTTGGACCCCTCTCCAACAACACGCCTTCGAGTCCCTCAAGGCCACCTTTTTCACCGCTCCCGTCCTGGCCATCCCTGATGTCACTTGTCCTTTCTCTATCATGACGGACGCCTCCCTTCTCGCTGCAGGCGCAGTCCTTCTTCAAGCTGACACCAATGGCGACCTTCACCCCTGCACTTACTTCTCCCGTACGTTCACTCTTGCTGAACGTAATTATGACATCTATGACCGCGAACTCCTCGCTGTCATCCTCGCCCTCTCAGAATGGCGTCACTACATCCTTGGAACCACCCATCCTATCACTGTTATCACCGACCACAAAAACCTTTCCTATCTCAAAGATCCCCGTAAACTATCCCACCACCAAGCTCGTTGGTCCCTTTTCCTTCAAGACTTTGACATTCTTTGGAAGGTCCTTCCTGGCACACAAATGGCCCCAGCTGACACTCTCTCTCGTCGAGACCCTGTTGATACTTCCCAAGACAATATTGACTCCTCTATCATTCCCGATCCCGTAGTTATTAATGCTTTGGACCTTACCCTTGCCTCGCATATTAAGAACTCGTCTTCTTCTGATCCCCTTGTTCTTCGCGCTCTTGCTAACCTTGCTGACGGTTCACCTTTATTTCCTTGATCCTCTCTTTCTGACTGGTCTTTTGATAATGGCCACTTATACTTCCATGGTCGTATGTATGTTCCCCCATCATCTCGCTCCGCTTTGCTTCATTCGATTCATTCCTCTCCGCTCTCTGGTCATTTGGGTCATTTCCGTACAAAGGCCATTCTCGAACGAGACTTTTGGTGGCCCGGACTTTCTTCCTTCATCTCTCATTTTGTTGCCGGTTGTTCCGTTTGCCAGCAGAACAAAGTCCTCACTCACCCGACCACCCCGCCCCTTCTTCCCATCTCCTCCTCATCTTCTCTTCCATTCCACCAGCTCTCCATTGATCTTGTCACTGATCTCCCCCTCTCCAATGGTTTTGATTCCTTGATGGTCGTGGTCAACCATGGCCTTATGAAGGGGGTAACTCTTGCTCCTTGCTCAAAAACGGTTGACGCTAAAGGAATCGCCCAACTCTTTTTTGATTTCATCTTCAAACGTTTTGGCCTCTATGACTCCATCATCTCCGATCGAGGCCCACAATTCACCTCTGCCTTTGCACGAGAGCTAGCTCGTCTCCTCAAATATGATGTCCGTCTTTCCACTGCCTATCACCCCCAAACTGACGGACAAACCGAACGAGCCAATCAAGAGGTTGAGACGTATCTACGCATCTTTTGCGCTCATAATCCACACGATTGGGCTAAATTCCTAACCTCCGCTGAGTTTGTCCACAACTCTGTCCCTCACAGTTCCACTAAAGTTTCTCCCTTCTCCCTGCTGTATGGCTACGAACCTCACACTTACCCTGCTCTCAGGAAAACATTTATCCCTGCATTGGAAAACCGTTTATTGTCCCTGGAACACACCCAAAAAGAAGCTCTCACTGCACATGAGTCCGCTCGTTGGATCATGATATCCCGTTCCTCGCGTAAGTTCTCCCCCTGGAAAGTAGGCGATAAAGTGTGGCTTGAAGCCACTCATCTCCATCTTGGCTATCCTTCCCACAAACTCGCCCCCAAACGTCATGGACCGTTCGAGATTTCTCAGGTCCTATCTCCCCTTACTTACCGCCTCCGTCTTCCTCCCACATGAAAGATTCACAACGTATTCCACGCCACTCTCTTATCTCCCTATCGTCAAACCGAAGCACATGGTCCTTCCTTTCCCCGACCTCCGCCTGACCTCATTGATACTGAAGAAGAGTACGAAGTCGATCACATCATATCTCATAAAGAATCACAAGGTCGCCGCTTGTACCTGACCGCATGGAAAGGATACTCTTCGGCTGAAAATACGTGGGAACCCGAAAGTAATCTCCATCATGCTCCCACCATCCTTTCGTCTTATAAACAGACGCATCAGTTGTTTTGATCCCCCATTCCTTTTCTCTCTCCTTTCTACCCGGGAAGCGGCGTCTCTTTGTGAAGTACCCCCCCGATCTATGTTCTTTGACGATTTCCTCTTTCTCAATAACCAATATGTCGTTTGTTTCTTCTTTTGCTGCTCCTTTTTCATCTCCTTCTTCTTCCTTAACTTCTTCCCCGCTGCGTTCCAGGCGTGTCTCGCCTACCTTTCTACCCATCTCCGCCACCTATTCTCTCTACGCTGCCATTCTCGTGAACCCCGCCCTCCTCTGCGCCGTCAAGGCCCTCCCTTTATATGAAGAAGATGTTGTCACTCAAGAACTCATCCATCTCTTTCATGAGGTATCCATCACCCAGCTCTATCACTTTCAGGCGGCCCCTAGCGACCTTCCCGCTGAATTTGGAGCCCCTCTTCGTCTTCACCTAGCGGAACTCCCCCGGCGAGTCTTATCCATTTTACATCTTTACAGTTTCCATCAATACATTGAACGTCTCTCCCCTTCTATCATCTACCCCACCTTTCGTCGCGTCTACCTCTCCTTACCCATGACTGATAGAGACCGCTATCTCGAGAGAGTACAGCTACCCACCATCGCAGATTCCCCCCCTCCTACTCCTATTCTATCCGTTCCCTCCTGCGCCCCTGCTCTTATTACGTGAATCCATTTCCCGTCTTTTCCTCCTCCTCCCTGTCTTCCCCCACCATTGTTGAGGAAGCCCCCGAGCTGGTAACATGGTCTAACGCTGTGGAAGCAATTCACCACCACCTCCTGGATGGTAGCCGAGTTCTGTCCTCACCAACTCACGTCATGCCCATCCACCCTCATCGCCCTGCCTCTGCTCTCACCGAATGCTTTCGGTGTCATCGTCTTGGCCACTATCGAGAGGATTGTCCCGATTACTCCTGCCTGTATTGCCACCAGTCAGCCCCTGGCCATCCTCAGTCTGCTTGCCTTCGCACACAATGCGACTT